>JAWPHD010001329.1:0-333088 GCA_037043455.1 Cyrtodaria siliqua
ATGATCGTGATAAGGAAAGGTAGGAGGCGGAGTGTCACTCGAGCGTCAGATGCCGTTTCACGATGCAGTCTGGTCTGCTCTCTAAAGTGCAAGACTTTATACATTGAGTTCAAAGATATGAGGAAATGACATATCATTTTTCGTTAAGTCACCCTTATCTATTCTTATATGTATAGAAATTTAGGATAATATGGTCGTCCTCGTATTGTTAATAAGTTGGTTGGTGATTATACACAGAATGGCATAACACATGTATCAGGATGCTGAGCTTGGTTATGCTGTGTTGTACTGCTCCAGGGATAAACACTGTAATCCAGATTATTAGTCCTGGTAGGAACTTATTATGCCCTGCCAAAATTGGTGCGGGCCCTAATGTTTTGACCAATTCCATTCGTCCGTCCGTCCATCCGTCTGTCGTTTTTGCTCATATTCTCAAATGCTTTCACGAATTACTTTCATGTTGTAAATTGTTGTTTACTAAGTTCGTACAAAAACATTCTGTCATATTTCTTATCATCTGCCAGGGCTCCAAGAATATGTTTAGGGGACTAGCCCAGGGCTAGTGGGTCCAGAAAATCCACTAGCCCTGTTTGTTTTTTCACTAGCCCTGAGTTTTTACTTGCCTTAAAAATAATGTGTCTGTTTGTTTTTGTCTTTGTCAGTTATCATTTATCTTGTTTGACAATACTTTTACGTATCTCGTTTTATCACATAACGTCTCTTGTTATCCGTGTCGAACACCCATGTAATATCTGTTGTATGACACACGTGTAATACAACCTGGAACGATTTTGATTGGTTGAGTTAAGCCTGTAACACTACGCAAGTTATTAACTGGAACTATTTTATTAGCTCGACTATTCGAAGAATAAGAGTGCTTATGTAATCACCCCGGCGTCGGCGTCGGCGTCGGCGTCCCACATCAAGGTTTACGTGTAAGCTGTGTTTACAAGTCTATATCTCTTACATTTCTTATCCTACCACAACCAAATTTGTTCATGGGCTTCCTTATAGCATTATCGTAAGGGCTGCTTAAGTAATTTTGGTTCCTGTAACCCCTGGGCTCCCATGGAACCCAAATTCTGATAGCCCTTAAAATATGTCTGTTTCACATCAAATTTTGTGTGTAAGCTGTGTTTACAGGTCTATATCTCTTAAATTTTTTGTCCTAGCTGAACTAAATTTTGGAATTGGTTTCCTTATAGTATGTTGTAAAGGGTTGGATAAGTAATTTTGTCTTCTGCAAATTCTGGGCTCCCATGGAACCCAAATTGTGATGGCCCATAAAATGTGCAATAAATGCAGATCTAGGTTTGCATATAAGCATGCATATATCCTATAATTTTGGTTTGGGATTTGTTATAGCATTATGCATCTTATTACTTCACCCATATTGGGTCATGGGCTCCCTCCTCCCCCCCCCCCCACCACCTCTACCCCCGCCCCCCACTCCCCTTCACACCTTTTTTTTTTTTTTTTTTTTTACATATTTCTGTGTTGTTTTAGTCAATTCTTACAAATATATGTTGCAACCCGCCCCCACCACCCCCCATGCCTCTCACCCCATCACCTCCCCCCCCCAACCCACCCCGCCCCAGACTTGAAACTTTTTTTTTTTTTTTTTTTTACATATTTCTGAGCTTTTGTCAATTCTTACACAAATATGTTGCAACCCTCCCCGTCAACCCCCGCCCCCCACTCCCCCCCCCCCATCCCCCGCCTCTCACCCCATCACCCCACCCAACACGCCCCACCCCGTCCCAGACTTGAAACTTTTTTTTTTTTTTTACATATTTCTGTGAGCTTTTGTCAATTCTTACACAAATATGTTGCAACCCTCCCCGTCAACCCCCACCCCACCCCCCACCCCCGCCTCTCACCCCATCACCCCACCCATTACGCCCCACACTTGAAGTTTTTTTGTTTTTTTTTAAATATTTCTGTGTTGTTTTAGTCAATTCTTACACATATATGTTGCAACCCTCCCTGCCCCCACCACCCCACCCCCCTGCCCCTCACCCCATCCCCCCCCCCCACCCGCACCCCGCCCCAGACTTGAAACTTTTTTTTTTTTTTACATATTTCTGTGTTGCTTTTGTCAGTTCTTACAAATATATGTTGCAACCCTTCCACCACCCCCCCACCCCCCGCCTCCCGCCTCTCACCCCATCACCCCACCCACCAAGCCCCACACTTGATTTTTTTTTTTTTTTTTACAGATTTCTTTGTTGTTTTAGTCAATTCTTACACACATATGTTGCCCCCCCACAAACCCCCAATGCACTCCCGCCTCTCACCCCATCACCCCAACCCCCTACCCCACCCCGCCCCAGACTTGATTTTTTTTTTTTTTTTACATATTTCTTTGTTGTTTTAGTCAATTTTTACACATATATGTTGCCCCATCCACCCCCACGCCCACTCTCCACCCCTGCTCCCCCCACCCAATCCCCACTTGAAAATCTATTTTTTTTTATTTTTTTTTACATATTTCTGTGTTGTTTTAGTCATTTCTTACACATATATGTTGCAAACTTCCCATCCCCCAACCACCACCCTGCCTCTCCCCCCCTCCCCCACCCCCACTTGAAACTTTTTTCTTTTTTTTTTAAATTTTTGTTTTGTTGTTTTAGTCAATTCTTACACATATATTTTGCCCCCTACCCCCGCCCCAACCCACTCCCGCCTCTCCTCCCACTCTCCCCCACACCCACTTGAAACTTTTTTTTTGTGCATATTTCTGTGTTGCTTTTGTCAATTCTTACACATATAAGTTGCCCCCTCATCTCCCCTCCACCCCACCTACACCCACCTCTCTCCCCCCCCCCCCCGGTCTCCCACCACCCCACCCCCACTTAAAACTTTTTTTTTTTTTTTTTTTTTTTTTTTTTTTTACATATTTCTGTGTAGTTTTGGTCAATTCTTATACATACCGGTAGTTATGTTGTGTCCCAACCCCACCCCACATTGTTGTAGCCTTGTTTTCTGATGGTATATACTAGCTATAAATTTATTATTTTCCGAAAAATCGAATAGTCGAGCTGCGCTGTTCTCCGACAGCTCTTGTTTATTTCAAATTCACCCAGATCTGAGTCATAAACTTATTATTTGTGACAGCTTATAAAAATAATGCACGTTATACAAAACATTGTTGTTGGTTTGTTAAAAAGTTGGTGTAAACTGCTATTTTGTAAAGAGGTAAAACACGAACTCGTTTATACGCAACGTCATTTGTGAGACGCGACGTTAACGACGTCACATATTTTATGACGTTTTGGCGCTAAAGTGTGTCTGACGTCGTGGCGGTTCTATGTTCATCTGAATTATTTTTTACTAATTTGATTGCAATGTTATGTGATAAAAAGGATCTTAAACTCGTTCCCATTCCATATAAGATTTATGAAACTCGTTATGAATTATTTTTAATTTTAACTCGCCAAAAGGCTCGTTAAAATTTAAATAATTCATAACTTGTTTCATAAATCTTATATGAAATGGGAACGAGTTTAAGATCCTCTATTTATTAAAATTTTAAACTTATTTAAATGAAACAGCTCACTGAGATCTGACCCTATATTTTACTTATACCAAGCTGACGACATCTCATTATGTTAAAACTGATTCTAATTTAACAGATTCAGATATTCATTAAATACTGAGAAAATTAAAAATTCAGTAATTCTTATCTAATCATAACCAATTGATGTATGTTTAAGTTGTGTTGGCAGTAGTCAATGGATGAAAGCATAGCAATGGTAAGATGGAACAATTTAGGACAGAGTTTGCTTGTTTGTTATTTTAGCATGTATTTCCGTGTATCATAATCAATTTCACTTTGCGGGAGTTCTTTCCCCTGAAAGGAATTTCTAAATGTTATCTAAGTATTGATATACTTCGCTTTTCACAGTTTCATATAAAGCATGCTTCCATTATCAAAAGTCCATGGCCTCTTGACAAATCGGCGTGTCTGTGTGATTGTGTATCGGCCTATTCATTTGAGTCAGTACCGCGATTTTGAGCTGACCACCTGTGATCAATCGGTAGCTAATTGACCCAAGTTAAAATACAACACATAAATTGATTGGATAAAGACGACTGTCAATTAAGGTTCTTGGAGGATGGACTTACGGCATGATTTGTTTTGATGTTGAAACTCGCCAATGCCAGTGGCGAATGCTAATTGAAATACCTAAGCGAGTGCAATTAACATATTATGAAACGTGGGGATGTTTTATTACAGGTGCCTGACTGGCGCGTGTTTGTTATACACAGATCGTGTTATTTAGGCAGTGGGATTTTGTTTCTTTTTTTTTTTGACTAGCCTGAAGGACTACCTGCATGGAATTTGTTACAAGCCCGACTTCAATTTTGACTAGCCCCGGGCGTCGGGCTTTCCAATTTCTGGAGCCCTGTCTGCGACCACAAGGTCATGGTTACACACTTGGCAGTTTGCGTTTAGCCGGGGCATTATTGAACACCCACCCATAGATGCAAAATTGATTTTGAAGAACCAAATTTCAGAAAATAGGGTTCACCCATAGATGTTTATTAAATTGCCTTCCTGGGGTCCCCGGTATGGTTTAATGGAATAGCCCTTAGTCGGATATCAGACATTTCTAGTTATTATCTGCATCATATCCAAGTGTAAGGAATAACATCCCAATTTTCCACTATTTTGGGTTTTAACTCACTCGTAGCATCTAGAAGAGTCTGTATCTAAAACTAAACTATATGGATTAAAATCTCTTTCTTTATTCAGACATAGACATAGACTTATCGCTGCCGTCACAGTCTCTGTCTCAGGCGGACAGGTTTGTTCCTGATACGGAGACACAAAACAGGTAAACATCAGAAGTATATATCCTGTCCGGTTGATTTCAATGTAATTCTCGTCAGACATTTTCAGAATATAAACTTTTCAACAACAGCAGCAGTGGTTCATAGATATGATATTTATACAAAAATGATAAATGTAGGAAATTATAAAATAATACAAAAATTAAGAAGTGTTTCTTAAAGTAAAACTTTATGTTGTTCACATAATTATGGTATATCTTAAACTTGCACTAATATAACATTTGTTACTTTCATATGACATACATATGTGGCAAATGTCAAACGTAAAATCCACAAATCCCATTTTCCCAAGTTTGCCAGTTAGTAGCTCTCTATTGATGGAATGAAAATATGGGATATACGACATTCATGGTCAAATCGCACATTCAAATAAAACTTACACAAAGTATTAAGTGGACGATTCCTCTACTAAGACTACAGATGGCAGCCAGGTGCTAGCACACACAGAACACACAAATCTATATCCCATGACACAGTATACTGTCCATTTCAGAGTAGAAAGTCACAAATTAACACATATTATCTCCCCTCCTCTCCTATGACTGCAGATCACAGCCAGGTGGCAGCACGCAGACCCGACGGGACAGACAGAACACACAAACAACCGTCAGCGACACAATACTTCCCAGAAGTGGCAAATCACAAACTAATAAGACGTCTACTAGCCCTGATCCTGATACCAAACAAGGCAGCAGTGCAACATCCTCTAGTAAAACGCCCAGGTTAGATGAATCACAGGTAACAAATTTAAAGTACATTCAGTTGTTACATAACATGGCTTCTGGGAGTGTTATAAAGGACTTATTTAACAATATTATAGTGTATTAACTATGCAACTGAGGACCGAATCTTTCTGTGTCGCTTGCGTAGCATGGCAGACACTTAGGGATCACTTTGTCATCGTCGTCCGACAATCGTCTTTAACCTGCAACCTAACCTTGGCCATAACTTGAAAAGTATTTGACCTATGTTCATAAAACTTCACACATCTCTTCATCTTACCTCAAGGAATGTTGTAAAACGTGTCCAATAACTTCGACTTTTATTTTGGCAGAGTTATGTCCCTTTTCATATAACTTTAACCTGCAACCTAACCAAGCTGAAATAAGCACATGACAGGCAACATAAGTGTTCCATGGAACACGACTTTTGGATCATGGGTCCAACGCTCTACCACTAGACCACAGCGCTCCATATGTGTGAAGTTGAGAAATATTTTGTGAAATTTTCGCACTGTGCCACGTGAAATTTAGATAATTTTCGTAGTGTCCAACCTATTTGTTATTAGGTCTGTGATTTAAACAACCTCATCACGAGGATGAGATTTCCCTATTTCACATGGATAAACTCATGATGGTTTATTTTTCTCCCATAATGTACTTAGTACAGGTATAAAACAATAAGTAATTTCCATGACTGTACTTAATTTGACACAAGAAAAGTGTGATTTCAACAACTCGGCATGATGTCATGACTTCTCATGTAAGACAGAATTAACATGTCGCCAGTTGTCAGTCATTTATCCATTTCAACCAATCAAACCCAAACGATACCTCCGACAAACAACAGCACGTGTATAAAGCATGTGCAACTAAGTTATATAAACTATTGTCAATATACTCCGACATCAACAATAGGGCGGAGATATCTAAGTACTGGCGACATGTCAGTTACCTTGCTAAAGAGAACATCTATCTCATATGACTAAAAATGGGAGGTAACTATTACGACCTTAGGAAATATGAAAAAGCTACATGGGCGGTGAGAGTCAAATATCTACATTCGCTTGATACTTTCTGCTGTAAAAAATATATCTTATTTCTAATAAACTTCATGGCAAAAATCAAGATATATTTTGATTGTGTTTTGTCAGATCTCTCGAAACTGAGAAAAAGGGAAATCCAATCCCGGGACATATGATAATGTGGATAGAATCTCAGTCTTTCAGCATTTCTAAAACCAACGGGTTCGATAGTCCTATCTCTCCGATAGTCCTATCTCACACACACATGCTAGGTATTTACCTATGGACTCAATCTGTAGATGTGGCGATTTTCTATCTTGGAAAACCGACACATCGCTTTTTAGGGCTTACAAAATAAACAAATTTCGAATTTTTGTCATGACAGCGTGACAAGCCAGCAGTTGTTCAAGTTAAGGAAGAACGAATCAGTCAGACGAGCAGTCAACAAGGCAGTAGGAAAAGGTGGGATACTTTGTAACATTGCAAGTCAGACTTATTTTATAAAAAGAATACCCAAACCAAATGTTGTCTGGAGTCATGAGATAACCGTGTAGCCCAGCAGTTGCTACTTGTTGCATAACAATGAAGATCCCAACATTTCAGTGTAACACACGGTCAAATGTACATCTTTCCTCACATTTAAAGCAATGAGATGCTTTATAAAGGGATATTGCTGTAGAATGATTACTTCTGGCAATTATTATAATGTATGAACCTTTTTTTTTCTCAAAGGAACGTAATTCCTGGTTGAACATATGATTTTGTTGAGTATGAACATTTCAAAATGCCTTTTTTACCATCGCCAACACGTATTTGCCTCTGGCACAGTCAAAGTTGCTTCCGTAGTATGCAAATATTTTTTAGCAAAAAGTTGGACAATGTACTGCAGGGATTTTCAAAAACTTTATGATATGTAGCTAAGACTTAAAAGAGTTATGGAACTGTTTCACCTTGAAAAATAATGAATGCTGTCCCGTTTATTGTGAATGCATTCTTGTATTTTTGTTTTATCTGCAAATACAATGCTAACCCTCTCTAAAGTCAGCTAATTTGGACTTTATTATAATTTCAAATGTTCATATAAAATATTCACATTTCCATCCAAAAAATTACCACCCATAATTTCAGAGGTAGATTGGAGGCAGATACAGATTTTGCAACCAATTCAAGCAGAAGCAAACGAGTCAAGACAGAACCTTCCACTCCCACATCCAAGTCCAGAACTTCAGAAGTGAGTGGCACTAAATCCAGCAATGCTCGTGACGGTAGAGGTGCTGCTGAAGAGCCAGAGACAGTTTGGGACAGTGATGATGACATTGATTACAGTAAGATAGAAATGGAATCATCCCCTAGTCAGTCTGTCAGAAAATCATCCCCGTCTCCCAAATCATCCAGGTCCACTAGGAAAATGGTAAGAAAAGCATCGCCTGAGCCGGAGTCTGCCATTCCAGTCAGAAAATCCAGTAGAAATGTATCGCCTGTTCCCGAGGCCACAACATCTGCCAGAAAATCCAATAGAAACACATCCCCAGACCCAGGATCATCAACATCCGCCAGAAGGTCTGGTAGACACACATCGCCAACACCTCCACCATCACCAATTCCATCAACACGGAAATCAGAGCAGACTGATAACACAGTGACAAAAAGATTAAGGTCACGGTCACCTGAAGTTCAAGGAAAAACACAAATAAAAACTGAAACTCAGACAGAAATGTCTTCTAGTGACATTGCAAGTGGAACTGTGTTGAAGTCAAATGGTCAGGGTAAAGGTCAGCATGCAGCAACAGGAAATGTAGAGATCATATATCAAAGGTCCAGCAAAACAGAAGTCATAGATGAAAAATATGAACAATCAGAAATGCCTGTTGAGGTATGACAAAAAATGTTTTCATTATCTATAATTAGATCGAACAACTTAAAATTTAAAAAAGCATCAAAAAAATTAATTCTTCTCAAGTGTAAGTTGAAAGAGAAAAAATCGTTACAAATTATAAGGTTTTAATTTTCATTGGATAAAGCAACAGACGAAAAAGTTAAGATGTTTAATATTTAAACAGTTTTGTCAATTTTAGTATAGAAAATCAGGAGTTGTGAGCCATGTTTTAATGACACTTGTGAAACTTGAATATGTTGTCACATCTCCATATGTGTCCTGTGTAAATATACTGCCATTATTTGTGTTATATTCCGACAGGACGATGATGTAGATGATGACAAATCAGCCGTACAGAGTCGCAGTCTTCCAGCGGGATTCCTTACCACACGGAAACCCATACAGGTAACTGAGTCAAGATGACAAGTACAGTTTGTACATCACAGCACAATCATTAATTATACTGTATTCTCAACTTTGGTATCTTTCTTGAAGATCTAGGTCATATACCTGATTATGCTTTCATTGGATATTGTACCACATGAAGACCGTGAAGGTCCGTGGGACACAGTTATCTCCCTTGAAGGTCTAGGTCATATTCCTGATTATGCCTTCAGTGGGTATTGTACCACAACAGTAACATGAAGATCAGTGGAGCATGGTTATCTCCCTTGAAGGTCTAGGTCATATACCAAATTATGCCTTCAGTGGGTATTGTACCACAACAGTACCATAAAGGTCAGTGGAACACGCTTATCTCCCTTGGAAGTCTAGGTCATATACCTGATTATGGCTTCAGTGGGTATTGTACCACAACAGTACCATGAAGGTCAGTGGAGCACGGTTATTCCTTGAAGTTCTGGATCATATACCAGATTATGCCTTCAGTAGGTATTGTACCACAACAGTACCATGAAGGTCAGTGGAGCATGGTTATCTCCCTTGAAGGTCTAGGTCATATACCTGATGATGCCTTCAGTGGGTATTGTACCACAACAGTACCATGAAGGTCAGTGGAGCATGGTTATCTCCCTTGAAGTTCTAGGTCATATACCAGATTATGCCTTCAGTGGGTATTGTACCACAACAGTACCATGAAGGTCATTGGAGCACGGTTATCTCCCTTGAAGTTCTGGATCATATACCAGATTATGCCTTCAGTAGGTATTGTACCACAACAGTACCATGAAGGTCAGTGGAGCATGGTTATCTCCCTTGAAGGTCTAGGTCATATACCAGATTATGCCTTCAGTGGGTATTGTACCACAACAGTACCATGAAGGTCAGTGGAGCACGGTTATCTCCCTTGAAGGTCTAGGTCATATACCAGATTATGCCTTCAGTGGGTACTGTACCACAACAGTACCATGAAGGTCAGTGGAACACAGTTATCTCCCTTGAAGCAGTTCAAGAAGGTCTAGGTCATATACCAGATTATGCCTTCAGTGGGTATTGTACCACAACAGTACCATGAAGGTCAGTGGAGCACGGTTATCTCCCTTGAAGTTCTGGATCATATACCAGATTATGCCTTCAGTAGGTATTGTACCACAACAGTACCATGAAGGTCAGTGGAACACGGTTATCTCCCTTGAAGTTCTAGGTCATAAACACATTATGCCTTCAGTGGGTATTGTACCACAACAGTACCATGAAGGTCAGTGATGCATGGTTATCTCCCTTGAAGGTCTAGGTCATATACCTGATAATGCCTTCAGTGGGTATAGTACCACAACAGTACCATGAAGGTCAGTGGAACACAGGTTATCTCCCTTTGAAGGTCTAGGTCATATACCAGATTATGCCTTCAGTGGGTATTGTACCACAACAGTACCATGAAGGTCAGTGGAGCACGGTTATCTCCCTTGAAGTTCTGGATCATATACCAGATTATGCCTTCAGTAGGTATTGTACCACAACAGTACCATGAAGGTCAGTGGAGCATGGTTATCTCCCTTGAAGGTCTAGGTCATATACCAGATTATGCCTTCAGTGGGTATTGTACCACAACAGTACCATGAAGGTCAGTGGAGCACGGTTATCTCCCTTGAAGGTCTAGGTCATATACCAGATTATGCCTTCAGTGGGTATTGTACCACAACAGTACCATGAAGGTCAGTGGAGCACGGTTATCTCCCTTGAAGTTCTGGATCATATACCAGATTATGCCTTCAGTAGGTATTGTACCACAACAGTACCATGAAGGTCAGTGGAACACGGTTATCTCCCTTGAAATTCTAGGTCATAAACACATTATGCCTTCAGTGGGTATTGTACCACAACAGTACCATGAAGGTCAGTGATGCATGATTATCTCCCTTGAAGGTCTAGGTCATATACCTGATAATGCCTTCAGTGGGTATAGTACCACAACAGTACCATGAAGGTCAATGGAACACGGGTTATCTCCCTTGAAGGTCTAGGTCATATACCAGATTATGCCTTCAGTAGGTATTGTACCACAACAGTACCATGAAGGTCAGTGGAGCATGGTTATCTCCCTTGAAGGTCTAGGTCATATACCAGATTATGCCTTCAGTGGGTATTGTACCACAACAGTACCATGAAGGTCAGTGGAGCACGGTTATCTCCCTTGAAGGTCTAGGTCATATACCAGATTATGCCTTCAGTGGGTATTGTACCACAACAGTACCATGAAGGTCAGTGGAGCACGGTTATCTCCCTTGAAGTTCTGGATCATATACCAGATTATGCCTTCAGTAGGTATTGTACCACAACAGTACCATGAAGGTCAGTGGAACACGGTTATCTCCCTTGAAATTCTAGGTCATAAACACATTATGCCTTCAGTGGGTATTGTACCACAACAGTACCATGAAGGTCAGTGATGCATGGTTATCTCCCTTGAAGGTCTAGGTCATATACCTGATAATGCCTTCAGTGGGTATAGTACCACAACAGTACCATGAAGGTCAGTGGAACACGGGTTATCTCCCTTGAAGGTCTAGGTCATATACCAGATTATGCCTTCAGTGGGTACTGTACCACAACAGTACCATGAAGTTCAGTGGAACACAGTTATCTCCCTTGAAGCAGTTCAAGAAGGTCTAGGTCATATACCAGATTATGCCTTCAGTGGGTATTGTACCACAACAGTACCATGAAGGTCAGTGGAACATGGTTATCTCCCTTGAAGTTCTAGATCATATACCTGATTATGCCTTCAGTGGGAACTGTACCACAACAGTACCATGAAGGTCAGTGGAACATGGTTATCTCCCTTGAAGTTCTAGATCATATACCAGATTATGCCTTCAGTAGGTATTGTACCACACCAGTACCATGAAGATCAGTGGAGCATGGTTATCTCCCTTGAAGGTCTAGGTCATATACCTGATTATGCCTTCAGCGGGTATTGTACCACAACAGTACCATAAAGGTCAGTGGAACACGCTTATCTCCCTTTGAAGTTCTAGGCATATACCAGATTATGCCTTCAGTAAGTACTGTACCACAACAGTACCATGAAGGTCAGTGGAGCATGGTTATCTCCCTTGAAGCAGTTCAAGAAGTTCTAGGGACAATCCGGGTAAATACGGACGATTTTTGCAAGGTCTCGTTTGAGACGTTCCTGTGACTTGTGTGGTGGGAAAATTCGGACACCAAAGCGATAATTCAATTCAGACAACACTGTCCTCGCATGTTATCGTTTATTTCAGCGTATTCAATAGGTCCAAAGCAGTCCAAATAGTAGATTTATAACCACAGTGAAAACGGTAAAATACGGACGCGATAGGGGAAATACGGACGCATTTGTGGAAAATCCGGACATACCAATTTCCAATAGGGGAAATATGGACAGTCGAGCCTTTTAAAAACAACAACATAGGAACACAGTTCAACTCGTACTGTTTAAAATCTTTACATTGGAATTTCATTACAAAGTTCTGTAGTTTTACAATTTTAACATACACATGTAGTTTATTACGTATCACTGTATATCGTGGACATGATTATAGAATGTTTACAGCAGTTACCGATAATGCCTTTTTATAGAAAAGACTAAACGGTCAGTAATTAATGTCAGATTTCAAATTTTAGATAACTTTATAAGCCAGAGTTTTTACATCTACATCATTTCCTTTTTATCTCTCTGCCTCTGCCTTTCGTGTTTTTCTTAGTTTTCTTCTCAAGCTTACTCGTCGGGGGCCACTTTCCGTCACTTATGTAAACATAAACTAATTTTTCAGACAAATCTATGTATCCTGACAATTTTTATTCTATTTTCTATTAGGTTACCTCTTCCTGGAAATTTGATACCAAAGAATTTTGTTTTATATAAATTGTCGAAGTGGCACGTGACCTTTTTATAAATAGACTAAAACTGAGAAATCATTTTGTTTACAAGCCCAGTTTCCGTCATGTATTTTATCGAGTGATAGATTCAGCTAGGTCAAGATACAGTAAACTTTTATGAATTAGACACTTGTTTGCAAGTCTATTCAACAATTTCATTGTAAAAATGGTATGTTTGCATTGTGCATATTAGTCACCTTGATCGTTATAACAATAAACCTGGTAACGTCAATGTAAAATGTTCAACGACGACAATTTACACTGTAAAGATGGGTAACTCTGTGTAAATCAAACAGATACAGATTGTACGAGTTGCTTCTCTTTGGTTGAACTATATAATCACAGTAGAGTGATAAAAATATGACGTCATTACAGTGTTATTTTTTTAATAGTATATTATGCGGCAGTATGCGCGCGCATCCCAAAGCCATATAAGGAAGTAAACACATTTTTCGGAGAAATCCCTTTTGTTTTTGTACCGCTTATTTACTTTTTGGATGTTTTTCCTGTTTCCAATCTTCACTTATAAACGTCTGACAATAGGTGACATC
Organism: Cyrtodaria siliqua; assembly: GCA_037043455.1. NCBI lineage: Eukaryota > Metazoa > Mollusca > Bivalvia > Adapedonta > Hiatellidae > Cyrtodaria > Cyrtodaria siliqua. The sequence goes on from JAWPHD010001329.1 coordinate 13,346, forward strand.
ATGTAAGTAATTTGCAGCATAAAAACGTTTTTTAAATGAGATTGACGGAAACTGGGCTTGGACGGAAACTGGCCTCTAAAGAGTAAGCCTTTTGACAACGTTAGTAAACATTTTTTAGATAACTTTATAAGCCAGAAGGTGTCCACTAATTTCCATGACTTTTGGCAAGTTCACTATATTGCAGCGAAACCCTAAATTACAACATTGCAGAGGTCCACCTCGTTTGAATATAGGTTCAAATTTCGGTTTAATAAGAATGTTTCCTTCTATCAGGCTTTCCCTGTATAACGCCGACATCAAGGCTGCATCGGATCGCCTTAGATATGCAACACATCGACCATAAAATACGATGATTATTTTTATTTCTTTACTAGCGTTATTTGTTACATTTATTTTTATTTGGAATAAGCATAAATAAGAAGAACGCAAGAAAGACATCGACGGACAAGCATTGTGCTCTCAGAAAGTGTGTGTCCGTATTTATCCGACTGCTCTAAAGTCGCATGGGAAAATTCGGACGATTTTAAAATCTAATTTTTCTCAATATTTTCTCTTTCCAATACCATCAAACCTGTAACTTTCTGGAAACAGAAATTTTCATCTACATAAATGTACCATTTATTGAATATTTTGCTGAAAATTATACCTGTAATATCACTGTTACTACATCTATCGAGATACAACACCCTATCGATGTTATAGAAAAATCGAAAAGGAAGCAAGGTTGACTTCTTGGAAAAAGTATGACGTCTCATATTTTGTGAGACGAAGACGGTTCTGCGTGTGTAACCGAGAGGAATAAATTAACTACCAAAAAGGTGAAACCTGTAATCCTGTTAGTGATAGTTTGTAAGAGGTCGGCTTTTCTAGGAAAGTGTCCGTATTTATACGTTTGTCCGTATTTTCCCAAATTGCCCCTAGGTCATATACCAGATTATGCCTTCAGTGGGTATTGTACCACAACAGTACCATAAAGGTCAGTGGAACACGCTTATCTCCCTTTGAAGTTCTAGGCATATACCAGATTATGCCTTCTGTAAGTACTGTACCACAACAGTACCATGAAGGTCAGTGGAACACAGTTATCTCCCTTGAAGCAGTTCAAGAAGTTCTAGGTCATATACCAGATTATGCCTTCAGTGGGTATTGTACCACAACAGTACCATGAAGGTCGGTGGAACATGGTTATCTCCCTTGAAGATCTAGGTCATATACCAGATTATGCCTTCAGTGGGTACTGTACCACAACAGTACCATGAAGGTCAGTGGAACACGGTTATCTCCCTTGAAGATCTGATTATGCCTTCAGTATATATTGTACCACAGCAATACCATGAAGTTCAGTGGAACACAGTTATCTTTCTTGAAGGTCTAGGTCATATACCAGATTGTGCCTTCAGTATATATTATACTACAGCAATACCATGAAATTGCTGTTGCTATAAAAAAAAAAAAAAAAAATCCTTTTTGATTTTACCAGCTGTTGTACATGTGCCTCTGTGACCCAGCCCATTGGATAACATTGGGGACTTGGAATCACGAGTTTGAGTCTCATATTGGCACTTTCTTTTGGCCTTGTCCATTCGATAAAAGGAAAACATTACAGACTCCTTTATTGTCTACTGTGTTTATGTTTATAAACTTTTAAACGACGAACTTTGTTGATAAAACGTTAAAAACAACGATTGAATTATACAGTTGTTCATCAGTGTTAGTTTGGGAATTAATAAAGCAGTACAAAACATACATCGGCATATATCTACTATTAGGCCATATAAGGCCCAGGCCTATACATCAATTTGAAAAATTAAAAAAAAAATCCAAAAATACTAAAAACTGAAGCCAGAGAGGGTTGGGAGGTAAGAGTCAACATTTGTTTATTTTATTTTACAGTGTAGGTAATTCAACTTTGCCAAATGTTAATTCTCAAATTTGTCCAAAAAGTATTTCTTCGAGTACCATGCAAATTCGCTGTCAGATATACAGTTAGCAAAAACGCACCATTGCATAGCTAAGTTAAAAAAATAAATCCCCCAGACCCCCACTTGCTTGTTGGGCCTATATATGCATTTCAGGTTAGCTACGCCCCTGACACAGATTAAAAAATGGATAGACAGACCGATGCAACTCTAAATAATTTAAACTAGAAATTGTGTCTATGGTAAGTCATCGAAGGTACAAATATTACACTTATGTAGCTAAATGTATGGAGTAATTCAAGAAAGTATGTCAAAAGTAGGTGAGGGTCGTTCACATTTACATGTTACTGCCATATAGATGTGTGTATGGACATACAACTACAACTAGGTAAAACTACATGCATGTATCACTTTCATGTCAAGATCTGTTAACTGTTTGACAAATACAAACTCATTTATGAATATTTATAATTGTTATGCTGGCTAATGCACACTAATGGAATCCTTGAATAAAACCTGACTAATTCACCCAGATAACTGTTTAAAATACGTAAATGTTTGCTGCAGGATCAGGTGAAGAAATCTGGAGACTATGAACCAGAGGCAGACTTGCCGACCGGATGTATCACCGTCCAGGTCATCAGCTTGGTATGCAGACGGCCTCTGGTGAAGGACAAAGGAGCTGGCGAGTGTCCTGAGGGCTTCAGTAGATGGAAGGGAAAAGTTGTCCGAAATTTCAAGAAGTTCAAGAAGGTACTACATATTGATATATATATAATTGTATCAATAATTAATATTAATTCATATAATGGTTTAAGGTTCTAATAAATATTGTTTTGTGGTCGAAACACGCTTCTTGTCAAGTCACTTTAGAGAAAAGCTAGACATAGTCGTAGTTGACACAATATCATACATGCAAGAGTCCGTTAGTCAAAACCTTAAACATTAGTTTTAACAGTTTTTTTCACCAGATGTTTAAAACTATAAGTGATACAAATTTCAAATTTGATCAGTGGGTGTATTACGACTTGTACTGTACATATAACACATACGTGTCAATGACCTTGACTGAAAAATAAGAAGTTAACATTTGCTTAAATTGTTTTCCTTCCAACAATATCTTTAAAACTAGAAGCAATATAACTTTAAAATTTAGTCAGTGCACATATGCTTCACATTAAACACACTCATATGTGCCCATGACCTTGACTTTTACGTTTAAAAGGACTGAAAAATCAAACAAAATCAACAATATAAACTATAAGCAATATAACTTTAACAATTTGACCAGTAGATGTACATGTGTTGAGTTAGTATTTATTGATTTATTATTATAAGGTCTTGCTCCTCTTATTATTAGCTCTACTGATCACAGATTAGCAGAGCTTATGTCGTGGTGCATCGTCCGTCCATCCGTCTGTTTGTAAACTTTTTTTGTAGTGACTACTCTGAAATTACTGGATTGATTTTCATGAAAATTTACAGGAATGTTGCCCATAAATTAATGTCTAGTTGGTCCTAGCAAAAATTCACATTGATGTGAAATCCAAGACGGCCACCAAAGCTAAAAATAGATTAATAAAAAACAAGTATGTAGCAAAACTTCTTGAAAACTATAAGTGAATATTGATATGGGACTTTTTCTAAAATGATCGACATGACATGATGTTGGTCCTTGTCATTCGACGTTAAAGAGGCACTACCTATATCTACGCGATTTTTAATGTAAAATATTAAATACTCAATATCGCTGCATTTATATGTATACAAAGCTATTTTATGAGTATTCTAAAAAGAAACATGGCTCGTATTCCAGTTCTGTAAATTATTAATTATGATCAAAACAATATCTTGAATAAAATGCTGCCCAGCCATTTATTCCTGCCGGAGAACTACGCGTTTTTACGATTTTCTCGGACATGCGCAATGCGATTACAAACTATTTGGCGCAGTTCCGATAGCAAACGAATCGATCGGAACTCTTCGCTAATCAGACGAGGTAGTTCCGATTGTAAACGAATAAGATCGGAAAATCTCCGTAATCGGGCTCTCTAAAACAACTACGAATACAATTTCAAAAATCTGATCTTTTCAATCCTGTTTTTCCCCAGCAAAACGCATATTACATTGGGTGAAATTATTGCCATTTACCTTTTTCATAGTCCTCTTTATAATTAAGTAAAGTTTATATCAATTGGTGGACAAAAAGATATAGGTAGAGCCTCTTTAAGTATAGCTGCCAGCAGCCATCTTTGTTTACATAGAGTTAAGTAGTAAAAACTTGTAGCGACTACACCTCTGAAAACTACTTGACGGATTTTCTTGTTATTTCACAGGAATGTTGCTCTCGATGTCTAGTTAATCCTAGAAATAAACGTTGATGTGAAATCCAAGATGTCCACCAAAGTTAAAAATAGATTTTTAAAAAACAAGTTTGTAGGGACTACTTCTTGAAAACTATAAGTGATACTGATATCGGGCTTTTTCTAAAATGATCAGCATGACATGGTGTTGGTTCTTGTCAAAAATCATTTTGATGCAAGTTAGACATGGCTGCCAGCGGCCATCTTTCTTTACTTAGAGTTATATAGGAAAAAAATATGGCGACTACTCATTTGAAATTACTTGCCAGTTCATGAAACTTCACAGGAATGTTGCTGTTGATGTCTAGTTGATTCAAGAAAAATTCAAGTCGGCCGGAAATACAAGATTGCCGTCACTTATTAAAATATATTTTAAAAATACAAGTTTTTGGCGACTACTTTTCAAAAACCATAAATGGTATTGATTTGGAACCTTACTAAAATGACTGGCATAACATGTAGTTGGACCTAAACAGAATTCATTTCAATCCGATGTCAATCATGGCCGCCAGTGGCCATTTTTATAGGATGGGGAGTTGTCCGTCGTCGTCCGTTAACTTTTACCTTGTGAACACTCTAGCACCTACATTTATTATTTGATATTTACCAAATTTTGCCAGATTGTTAATATCAATGAAAGCTCTTACAAGTCAAAAACCAGCCGGATCGGATTAGTTTCACTGGAGTTTTGGCTATTGATTTTTCTGGCAAATGCCATATTTTGCCATATGAACACTCTAGGCACCTTCTTTATTTTTGATCTTTACCAGACTTACAGATTGTTAATATGAATGAAAGCTCAGATAAGTTCAAAAACCAGCCAGATCGGATTAGTTTCACCGGAGTTATGGCCCTTGTTTTGCTGGAAAATGCCATATGTTGCCTTGTGAACACTCTACACCTTCATTTATTTGTTGATCTTACCAAACTTGCAAAGGTTGTTAATATCAGTGATTCGGATAAGATTGAAATCGAGCCGGATCGAATCATTAACACCAGAGTTATGGCCCTTGTTTTGCTGGAAAATGCCATTTTCTGCCTTGTGACCACTCTAGCACCTTTATTAATCTTTACCAAACTTGCATAGATTGTTAATATCAATGAAATCTCGGACAAGTTAGGAAATCAGCCTGGTCGGATCCGTAACACCAGAGTTATGGCCCTTGTTTGCTGCAAAATGTTGTTATCTGCCTTGCGACCACTCTAGCACCTGCATTTCCTATTTGATCTTTACCAAACTTGCACTGATTGTTAATATCAATGAAATCTCGAAAAAGTTCGAAAGCCAGCTAGATCGGATCCGTAACACCAGAGTTATGGGCCTTGTTTTGCTGAAAAATGCCTTTTTCTGCCTTGTGACCACACTAGCACCTGCATTTATTATTTGATCTTTACCAAACTTGCACAGATTGTTAATATTAATGAAAGCTCAGACAGCTTCGAAAACCAGCCAGATCGTAACACCAGAGTTATGGCCCTTTATTTATGAAAGTACTGTATTTTGCCTTGATAGGGCCTTCATTTTTCTTCCAATCTTTACCAAACTTTACCAGATTGTTAATATCAATGAAAGCTTGAAGTTCGAAATCCAGCCAAATCGGATTAGTGACATCAGAGTTATGCCCTTGATTTAGTTAAAATGCTGTATTTTGCCTCGTTAAGGGCCTTCATTGGGCCGGATACAACAAAACTGTGCAGGGATGATCAGTATCAAGCCTAGTTGTGCATGTCATCAACGTGTTCCGGTTAAATGATTTTGGCAGAGTTATGGCACTTTCTAACGGTTTTAGTACAAAAACTTTGTCCGGCTTAGTTCTTCTAAACCCCTGGCCAGATTTCAAAGAAAACTTTTCAGGGATGATCAGTACCAAGGCTAGTTTTGCATATCGTCGCTGGGTTCCGGTTGAAAGATTTCGGAGTTGGCCTTTTACAGGTGCTAATGCACAAATTTTTTCCATACTAGTTCTCTCAAACCCCTGGCCAAATTTCATTTAAACTTGGCAAGTTTTTGATCAGTAACAAGCCTAGTTGTGCATATCGTCACCATGTTCCGATTGAATGATTTTTGGCTGAGTTTTAATTCACAAACTGTCCAGATTAGTCTCTTCTGAACTCCTGGCCAGATTTCAGCGAAATAGTCTCTTCTGAACTCCTGGCCAGATTTCAGCGAAACTATTTAGGGATGACCAGTACCAAGCATATTTATGCATATCTTCGCTGTGTTATGATTGAACGATTTTTGCGTAGTTATGGCCCTTTAAAGGTTTTAGGTTTTGTCCGGACTAGTTCTCCTGAACCCTTGGCCCGATTTCAACGAAAGTTTGTTCCGGTTTAATGTTTTTTTTTGGCAGGGTTATGAACCTTTAAAAGTTTTTGTTGTACAGATTAGTACTCCTGAACCACTGGCCGAATTTCAACGAAACTGGCAGGGATGATCAGTGCAAGGCCTGTTGCATATCAGTGCATTTTGTTGCTGTGTTCCAGTTGAATGATTTTTGTTGGAGTTCAGGCTCTTTAAAGGTTGCTAAACATAAACTTTGTCCTGACTAGTTCTCCAGATACCCTGGCCGGATTTCAACACATCTTGGTGTGGATGATCAGTATGAAGCCTAGTTGCGCATGTCATCGCCGTGTTTCCAGTTGAATGAATTTTGGCAGAGTTATGGCCCTTTAAAGGTTTTAATAACCTAACTATGTACAGACTAGTTCTCGTGAACCCCTGGCCGGATTTCTATGAATCTTGGCAGGAATAATCAGTACCAAGCCTAGTTGCGCATGTCGTCGCCGTGTTTCAGTTGAACGATTTTTGACAGAGTTATTGCCCCTTATACACAAACTTTATCTGGAATAGTTTTCCTGAACCCCTGGGTGGATTTCAGTGAACTTGGCAGGAATGATCAGTAACAGGTGTAGTTGCAAATATCATTGCCGTGTTCTGGTTGAATGATTTTTGGTTGAGTTGTGATTCTAAAAAGGTTTTTAATACTCAAACTTTGTCCGGACTAGTTCTCCTCAACCACCGGTCACGAAAACTGGTTGCATGTCATTGTCGTGTTCCGGTTGAATGATTTTTGGAAGAGTTCTGGCCCTTTAAAGGTTTTAATACACAAACTTTGTCCCGAAAAGTTCTCCTTATCCCCTGGCCAGATTTCAACAGAACTTGGTAGGGATGATCATTACCAAGCCTATTTGCGCATATCATCGGGGTGTTCTAGTTGAATGATTTTCAACAGATTTATAGCCCTTTCATCATTGGCAGAGAGATATGTTGTTACTTGCAGTAATTTATTATAACGGGGTTTCTGCCTTGTGATGCTATCTCCCTCCATACCCTTTGAGATTTCATATTCGTTTGTTGTGTATTTCTTAGTTAAGGATGTGTAGATGAGCAGTAATTATCATATATTGGCTCCGTCTGCTGGGGCCCACTAGGAGGTAATCGGGTAAAAGAAAATAATACTTTCTGTGTGAATGCATTTATAAAATGTTTACTCCTGAAACTACTTGATGAAACTGCAGGAATGTTGCTCTTGATGTCTGGCAAGATGGCCACCACAGCTAAAAATAGATTTCACAACAACAACAGTGTTATTGATTTGATACCTATCCCAAATTGCAGGCATAGTGTGAATAGGGTCCTAAACATGTTGTTGTTGTTTTTATTTGACATAAAACATGGCCACCAGCAGCCATCTTTATTTACACAGAGTTATATATGAAAAACTTGTCGCAACTAATCCTCTGAAGCTATTTAAAGATGTGATCGACCTAATATTTATGATTTTTTAACAAAAACTAACAGAGTTGCCGAGTAGTTCATGCCATTTTCATAAACAGTAATTAAACATTAAGTTACATGCGGCACCATTCAATGCATGTGCACATTTCATATGAAACTGAAGCACATTATGGTTTTCATTTATATTTGGATAGAGACCAACCAATTTCAGTCACTCCAGTCCCTTAAAACTGGTTACTATAAAAGTCAATTTTAAACTGGAAATTGTTAGGATTGTCCACTGCTTGCCAGTAACAGAAATTATGTGATAATAGGCTAGTTTTGTACTTGTTGAATGTTTGGATGAAAGTGAACTTGGGTAGAAGTTTATACTATTTCACAGAGTTGTTAGGTACCCCGTACACAAGTTAATATCAACTGTTTTCACCACAGTCACAGCATGCTGGATCACAAGGACTTCCTATCATCATTGGTGGCAGTGACCTTGAAGTGCATCAAGGTCAAAGGTCAAAGGAGATGGATGACTGGCTAAGGGAATCAGTTCAGGTATATGAAGTTTTAGAAATATACCATCGACTTTAAAGTTACGTGATTAGCTGTTAACAAATGGTATTTAGGTTGTAAAATTTTGCATCAAGAGTTAAAGAAAATTCGTATTATATGAAAATTAATTAATGTTTAAAGGTATGTGTTAACACTCTCAGAGAAAAGTGTTTTAAAACATGATGAAAAGAATGAAAACAAATTATTAAAAAATCCAAAAATAGAGTGCTCTGAATTTGAGTCGTCTTATAAAGTATCCTGACAAAAGGAAAGAAAATATTTAATATTTCATTGAAAATTTCATCGTATCGGTAAAACAGTTTTATTTCAAACCCATTTCTCACAAAATGAGGTAGATTTTATCTAGTGGATTAGTTGTTTGTTGACTATTTTCGCTTAATGCCAGTGTCGCATGAGCAATTTTGACTGTACTCTGTTTTATCAAGTCTTGAGATGTGACTGCTTTGAAGAGACACGAGGCCAATTAATGTGCAGATAAGTCAAGTATTCTAGTGAAGAAAATGCCTCTTTCGGATTAGCAAGATTTTATAGGTTATCAGATAATATTCGGAACTGATGCCAGTATATTAGGCCAGTAACCTTTGTGTTACCATGTTGTATTTTATACCTACTTCAGGCTGATAGTCAGCACACATCAGATGACAGACGAGCACAGGAATTATTTAAGTAAGCTTTTTAATATTCTAACTGATTTGTCCAATTATATTTATTGAGTGATATTATCTTTTAGTAAAAATGTAGTGCTTAAATTGTGTAAGTCAGAACTTTAATAACAACTGTCCGCTATGTTTCAGTATGATGTAGCTGTTGTTTTGTTTGTTTGCTATTGCAACAACATTTACCTTTAAAGTCCTCGACTTGTACTAGTCCTGTTTCTATTGTCCCCAGCAATTCACTAACATGTATATGGTGAGTCGATTTATTTTTAATTATGTCGATCACTTATTTACTTTATAACAAATCACAAATATTAAATTAAACTATTGTTTAGTAATTTTGGGAATAAACTTCATTTTCTTGTTTCAGTTTCAACCCAAATGCAAAGAGAAAAGGACGATAGCAGTTTACATAGATATGTTCCGTCGCTTAGTCAAATGTTTTTTCACATAGTCAAATCTGCTCTGTCACATAGTCAGGTCTGTTATCACAGTTAGATCTGCACTGTCACAGTCAGATATGTTTTGTCACATAGTCAGGTCTGTTCTGTCGCAATCAGATCTGATCTGTGACATAGTCATATATGTTTCGTCACATAGTCAGATCTGTTCTATCACATAGATGTGTTATGTCACAATATAGTCAGATCCTTTTTGTTACATAGCCAGGTCTGTTATAGTCATATATGTTTTGTCACATAGTCGGATCTGTTCTGTCACATAGACCGGTCAATGTCATACTGGCTTTTGCATTTCCCGTTAAGAACAGACATACTTTAGGGTCAGACAATTGTGTGGAAGAGATGTCTGTGTGTTTAACCCAACTAGTTGTACAGTGATGCCAGGTTTGCTTTATATCGGACTGAATGAAGCTGAAGATATCTACTGCCCCAAATTGCTTAAAGGAGAAGTAAACTTAAATTCTAATGGCAGCTACCTACTTTATTTTGTTTAAAGTCTACCATTAAAATTATAGATGAATCTTATTAAAATGATATTAATATTCTATGTTGTTTTTCCTTAAATTACCAGTTTTAATATTTGTTTATATCCATTGGACATACATTTTGCTTGTTTACAAGTTGAATAAATGTTACCTTTAGAAAGAATATTGTGGTAACATATATAGAGTTTAATTGCCATGAGTTTTTCAATACCGGATTTGTATCGAATTATGTATTACTTTTTTCTTATGCCTTATTTGAGATAGTTTCTACAGTTTTTACCCCACATATTGAAATTCCTTTGCATATGCATCTGAGATCACGTATCGTCATTGACACTGATGTCATTGAGTGAATTGAAGTTCAACTAATTCCGGTATGAATTACCGAAAACTCTTGAATTCTATGATATACAGCTTTCTTGAGGAATTATTATCAGTCCCAGTTCATTTACAATCCTTGAGAACCATGAAGTACACGTTTATCATTGAAACAAATCAAGCAAAAGGATAATATTACGTTGACATTTTCGTACATTGTCTGACGTCACACACGCAGCTTTAAGCGCCGGTTATTTACTAACTTAATAAAGAAAACTAAGTAAAATAAAAATCCAAAATATTTCGGTCCCTCAGAAATCTCAGTAAATCCTTGCAAGAAATGTAATATAACTTAATAATAATAAGTTGTCCTGTTTTACATTACAGTTTCGAAGTAATCAAAGACCAATTAGTGTTTAACCCGTTCTAGAGGCAAGCCCTTTTAAAGCTTTAGACCAGACATATTTATATTGTTTTCATTTCTCATTGATGAACGCATGAATTTGAAAAAGTACCAACATTTTCTCAGATTTTCACATTTGTACTATAATTCAGTATAACATGAAAAATAGGTAAGAACAGGAAATTTAAGTGACAAATGCCCCCGAAGTGGTTTTGATGTTTGACTTCTGACCTTGACCTTGGAGACATGGGCCTGTATTTTGTACACGACACGTCGTCTTGTTTTGGTGAGCACTTGTGCCAAGTTATTTGAAAATCCGTCCAGGAATGCTTTGCCAATCTTTGCTAATCTTGTTCAGCCAGTAGTCTTTTCTCTTTTCTTTTTTTATACAACTTGCAAAAAATGCAATTTTTTTTGAATATTACTATTTGTTTATAATATAATACATTGCAACAGTCTTATATTTAAATCTACCATATCATGAAGAAAGTTTGAAATTCCAATTTTTTTACCTTTTAACTACTTGTATACCAGCAGGTTTTAAATCAAAAAGATACTGGATTAATTTATACAAAGTTCTAATTTTAATGCTGGATAAACACTCAACCAGAGTGGTGGCTCAGTGGTAGAACATCCGCCTCGCATGTTGGAGGTCGTGGGTTCATAATGAAGACCTCATACCGCCTCGCATGTTGGAGATCGTGGTTTCATAATGAAGACCTCATAAAATGAGCTTAACGTTCAGCATATAAAGAGTAAACTAGGGGTTGTCGGTCTTGTCCGTGTAACGTGGCTGGGTGGGGTATCATGGCATGTGTCTATGGCGTGGTATTCCAGTGAGGCAGTATGTTAAAGTCCAGCATTGAGCTCACTGCTGCAAGTAGACACCGTCATGATACGACTGAAAGATTGTTACAAGTGACATTCAATCATATACAGAATTCACAAGATTGCTGCGTGTACCTTTAATAAACTGGTTCAGATTTTTACGTGCAGCTTGGTTACAAAAAGTTTATGGACTAGTTCAACAATGAGCAAAATCAATGCATGTGTTACGAAGTTGTTGCCCTTGTTGAAGTTTAGCGGACGAACACGACTTCAGTAAAATGTACTACATCTATAGTAGATGTTCACCAGATTCGATATGAAGGTTCGTTTCATTTAGATCATGTTGCATACAAAAGGAATGCAATTTGTGTCCATAACTCATTGCTGAAGATATTTTGACTGCGCGCGTGTGTGTGTACCATCGCTAGTCTTATGGTCAGGGACATGCATTTACATATCTTTAATTTTCATGTTTGGTCCGTATCGCCTAAACTCCCTAAGATAATCTAATAAAATCATCATAGCACCAAATTCAAGGTGACAAGTCGAGGTCATGCAATTATTGTATCCAGTCTTCCAGTCTTAATTCCTAAACCGCTTTAGATGATGGAGAGAAACTTTGTATGTGTAATCTGCCATGGTCAAGCAATGTTTGTGTCTAAAAGGCTTCAGATAATGGCATGTCAATTTTATCTGTGTATTATTGTGTATATATTCTCTGGAAATAGAATGTGTGTTTTGCACAAATATACGCTGGAGGCACCATCATTAAAGTATTTTCTACTACCACTCAAGGGACGCCTGTATAACACGGATCATGATTTGTAGAAGTATCATCTTATATCGCCATTCAATTAAATAATGTGAGAGAACTGGCATTTAAAACACAAGGTCAAATATCATAATTACATGCTTAGTTTAATATACTCCTTCAACAAAACATGAATGTATATAACTCACTGAATAATATATTATATAAAACAGTAATTACAAGCTCTTTAACAATATTATAAATACAGGAAGCTCAAAACTAAATCCACTCAATTCCTGTGCATACACTGAACAACTTATGGGTACTGTCCATGACCTTCAATGGGTTAACCTATGAGAATATATAGTACACATATGTGTGAATCAAACCTAAATACCTGTAACCAAAAGTACATTGATTTAATGTACCTATAGTTTACAATTTAACCAAATCAAAAAAAAATCAACCCTGTAATATTTTAATAAATTCCATAAATGTTAATGTCATTGTAAAAGCACAAAATTATGTTAGACTAATATTTGAAAATAAAGTCACTTTAATATTCAATTTCATAAATTATGACAGAGCTAAAATTGCATGTATACCGAAAATTAACAAAAGCTTACATGCATATAAGAACATTGATTTTTACTTTTGGGATACACTTATGCATGTATAACACATTGTTATACCCTGCCACAAAGGCTGAATGGACAAACTATGCAACCTTGTACACATCCACACATACAATAAACTGTTTTACATTCAAGTTTTTATGTGACTAACCAAGCTAAATCAGTGGAAAATTTACATCTTTATAGTTTTCCAGGGTATAAATATGTAAATATCAATCAATATTTAAAAGATTTGATAACATTAAATTTAATAGTTCATTAAATGTAAAGAGCCAACTCCTCCAAATAAAAACATTATGGTACTTTCAATGGAATAGAAACAAGCTCTTCGTAACCACAGGGATTATAGATGCTATTTTAACACACACACAAACACTTATTTAAATAGCACAAGGTAAGAAACAAACTATTTCCATTTCTTCTACCATTTTACCACTACCACCATTCTGATGCAGGACTAATTCATGATGCAAAATGTTGGAATTCAGACATGATCAGCAAGGCATCTATAGCGTGTACACAATCTGTCAAAACTGCTCTGATAAGAGAAATGTGAAAATAACATGCCATAATTTTCATCTGCTCCTTTGAGCAGTGTACACCGAATACATATTATAACAAGAAATGGCACTGTAAGTGACAAATTGCCCCCGAAGTGGTTTTGACCTCTAAGTGTGACCTTGACCTTGGAGTCACTGACCTTGATTCTGCGCGTGACTCGTCGTGGTGAGCACTTGTGCCAAGTTATTTGAAAATCCGTCCACGGATGTCAGATCTATTAACCGGACATGAAAGCACTTCTTTTTGACCTCTAAGTGTGACCTTGGAGCCACAGACCTGGATTTTGCGCTGGACACGTCTTGTTGTGATGAGCACTTGTGCCAAGTTATTTGAAAATCCGTCCAGGAATGTCAGAGTTATTGACCAGACACGATTGGTCAGACGAACAGACTGACTGATGGTGCGACTACTATAATCGAGGCATAATTAAAGGCTGATATACCTTTCTGATTTAAACCGGCTTTTATATTCGTAAAGAATATAAAAGTATCTGAGCCTATCCGAGCATATTAAACCATAAGAATCTATTTGATAGCAAAAGTGGTGCATGGTTCCTGGATTCCTCTGTATCCACCCCTCCCTTCCCCCTCCCCACCCCCCACTCCTTTGAGGCAGCTTGAACCTTACACAATGTATTGATGATCAGCTCTCCTGCTCCGTATAAACATAATGCTTTATATAGCTCATTAAGATTTGCTTTAAACTTGCTTTTTCTTGGTAACCTATTTCTTTTTCACCAATTTCGTTGGTGTGAATGTCTTCTCGTTGAAGAGTATGGCATTTGTTTGCATAGTTTAGATCTTATGGGAGAAGAATCTGGCGGGGAAAACCGTGTCGAGGGTGACAGACATGACCACTAAACCTTCTCACATTAGGAAAATTAACTGCACTACACAGGCACACTTAATTTTGTAGATAACAAGAGGTCAATGACCTTGAAGCTCTACTGATAGGTTTTGATAGCTAGATCAGCATTCCTGTGAAGTTCATGAAAATCTGTCAAGTAGTTTCGGAGTAGTCGTTACAAGTTTTTATATATAACTCTGTAAAAAAGATGGCCGCTGGCAACCATGTTTAATGTCGAATCAAAATAATTTTCAACAAGGACCAACATCATGTCATGCTGATCATTTTAGAAAAGTCCCATATCAATATCACTTATAGTTTTCAAGAAGTAATTGCTGCAAATTTGTTTTTTAAAAATCTATTTTTAGTCATGGTGGCCATCTTGAATTTCAGGCCGACCTGAAATGTTGCTAGGATCAACTAGACATCAAGAACCACATTTCTGTAAAGATTCATGAAAATCCTTCAAAAATGGTTGCTGCAGCCATGTTCAATCATGACAATGACGAATCAAAATGATTTTCGACAAGGACCAACATCATGTCAAAATGCAACTTAGAAACTCATTTAGAATGTATTCTTGATGATGACAGCAAATATCTCGGGTTAGTGTAGCCACCTATGACCTGCTGTTGGGATTAATTCTAGTAACCACAAGAATTACTATAATACCACCGACTGTTTCACCTATCTTTGCTGAACTGACTCCGAGAAACAATGTTAACTCGACAACGCAACAATGCAGACGTCGTTAATGCTGCCACCTTCCGGAAAATCAACAAGTCATGTTCTCTCGCATTCTACTTCACTATAAAACCAAGTAATGATTCCTACTTTCAACCTCACAAGCTGAAACTATCCTGCATATATTTAATACAGTTACTTCAGTTATTGTTTTGGTCTACTATGTTTTTGTCTTTCTGATTGTCTCTCCTTAAATTTTACTTGAATTTGTTCTTTTTTTTCTCTCACTTCATGTCTTCCGTCTTTCATCAGCTCCCTAAGGTTTTCCTGCTTCGGTTCCATTTTTCCAGTCTTCCTCAGATACTTGATCATAAAGTTTGTTCCTGCCAGCGTGACAGTGTATCGTGCCGGCGTGGCCAACTTGTACATGAGATAGGCCAGAGCCACATCCCCAACACTGGAGTTTCTGAACGGATTGATTATCCTGTCACTGAATCCGATATACTCCATCAAAGGAATCACATCCACACCACTGGAAATATAGGACAGGAGAATTATTGTACACAATGTGTGAGATACGCAATCACACAGTGACATCATTGGAAATATAAGACAGGAGAATTATTGGTGACCCTAGGGTCAAATCTGGTCCGCCCCAAGGGTCACATGTTTTACAAAGACTTATTTAGGTAAAAACTTAACAAGAGGCCCAAGTGGGCCTGTGGACGCTCTAGTGGCTAAAGATAAAGTTTGTGTATAAGGGACCATCAAAAATCATTCAAACAGAACATGGCGATGACACACACAACTAGGCTTGGTACTCATCGAAACATTGAACTAGTCAGGACAGAGTTTGTGTATTAAAACCTTAAAAGGGCCATAAGTCTGACAAAATTAACCGGAACACGGCAATGACATCGCAACTAGGCTTGGTATTCATCATTCCCACAAAGATTCGTTGAGATTCGGCCGGGAGTTCAGAAGAGACTAGTTTGGACCAAGTATGTGTATTAAAAATATAAGCTTATCGCATATGAAAAATATACGACCGGGCCCGTACAATAGATTTAATATATATCGCATGCCTTTATGGTCACAAATTCCTATAGATCTATGAAGATAAATGCTTTTGCAGGGCCTGTTTCCCACCCACACAACCCCCCTTTTGCTACGCAGTATTCAGGGCAAATTTAGAGTATTCATTACATTATTTAGCGTGCCCTGATGCAGGCTAATTGCTTCTCTTACAAGACGTAGCTCTATGATTTCAAAATACTGTTCATTTTTTTCCCATTAGTCATGGATTGTATCTAGATAGATGATTTCAGTAACTATATAAATTTTTAACTGAAAGCAATTCAGTAACTATATATATATATTTTAACGGAAAGCAGTGGACGACAACTATAATGTCAGATGGGCGACAATAGCTCCCTTTTACAAAACAGACGAGCTAAAGAGTATAGACGATGGCGAATGATGGATTTTATATAATTATTTAAAGGGACACCCTACAATCTTGAAGGATGTTGTGAGTTTTAAACAAATCAAGATTCCCGTTTTTAATATATATACTTACACATGAGCTGCATAATAGAAGGACCCAAACCACACAGACGATGTGACCAGATGGACACCAATTAACACTTTGCCATGTTCTTTATATGCTTTTTTGAAACGCTGAAACACTGTTAACTGTGACTCATCTACCTCATCTTCTGTTGTTTTGTCGCCAGTGCCATCACCAGTTTTTGAAACCTTGGCTTTATCCTCTGCTGTTTTGTAGCCAATGTCATCACCGATTTTCTCAACCTTGGGTTTATCAACACTTTCTAGTTTTGAATCCAGTGGCGGAGAGCTTTGTCTGTTAGATGTATTTGTTGAATAATTTACACTCTGATAAATAGATGACCAGTCTTTGTGGAGAATATAAGATGATGTTGATAGACCAACAAACTGTTCATGGTTTCCTGAAAGTTATGAACAGATAATGAAGTGGGTTTATTCAACAATCAATGTTTGGTCTACCTCAAGCATGTGTATGGGGATGTGCGTGTGTAGTTCTAAGGTTTAGATCCCTCTGCCGTTGTGCCAAGAAGAGAATCCCTCAATGAGGCAGTATTATATCTACCTCAAGCATGCTATGTGTGGGCATTTTGTATATGAATGTTGATTTGAATGGCCTAGTAGACCATTTACTTCTTAAATATTAATAGCAAGGTATGCTTGCTGTTACTTAGGAACAATAATTATACGTTTTTCTATGGGTTATAAAGCTGTAACAATACAATCAAATGGTTCATAAGAATAATATATATGTTTACAGGTTAATTTAGCAATCTTGAATTTCCATCTACCTTTTTTTCTACATAAGGTTGATGTGTGCTTCACCCCAGGACCTCAATATTTGTTTTGATGGACAATTTTTCGTCTGATTGTGAGTTTTAAGATACACATGGGACTGTAGACAAAACAAGATGGGCAACAAGATATTACGCAAACGGAATCGATAATAGCCAATAATTAACCTATATGGCTGGTCTGCAGACCAGAGGTTAATAGTTAAAAAAAATAACTATTTCAGAAATTCCAAACTTTGAATACAGTTATATAGTCTCGAGTATTGCACCAAGGCCAAATAAAATTATATGTGTGGTTCCGGTTTCCCAACCGACCCCATTTTTAAGGGCCGACCATACAAAAAAAAAATTGTATTTTTTTACAAATTGAATTATGTTTTGTATCTGTTCTGCACCTGAGTATATCAGCAAATATATATTTAAGTTACCAAGTGAAGGCTCTCCTTCATTTTTTACAACATGGTCACAGAACTGCAAGTTAAAATTAATAAATTTAGAAGATATTGAAAAGTATTCATAATCCTGTATATTAATAGTCCTGGATACTGTACCGATTTTAACCATCCTCAAATGTAACAAGAGGTCAATGACCTTGAAGCTCTACTGATAGGTTTCGATAGCTAGATCAGCATTCCTGTGAAGTTTCATGAAATGTCAAGTAGTTTCAGAGGAGTAGTCACTCTAAGTTTTTACTATATAACTCTATATAAACAAAGATGACTGCTGGCAGCCATGTGGCTGAAATTTTGCTAGGATCGACTAGACATCAAGAGCAACATTTCTGTTAAGTTTCATGAAAATCCTTCAAGTAGTTTCAGAGAAGTAGTCGCTACACATTTTTATTCCTATGTAAACAAAGATGGCCGCTGGCAGCCATGTTTAATGTCGAATCAAAATAATTTTCAACATGGATCAACATCAGGTCATGCTGATCATTTTAGAAAAAGTCCCATATCAATATCACTTACAGTTTTCAAGAAGTAGTCGCTACAAACTTGTTTTTTAAAAATCTATTTTTAGCCGTGGTGGCCATCATGAATTTTCAGCCGACTTGAAATTTTGCAAGGATCAATTAGACATATAGGGCAACATTCCTGTGAAGTTTCATGAAAATCCATCAAGTAGTTTCAGAAGAGTATAGTCTCTACACGTTTTTACTACATAACTCCATGTAAACAAAGATGGCCGCTAGCAGCCATGTTTAACATCGAATCAAACGATTTTCGACAAGGACCAACATCCTGTCACGCTGATCATTTTAGAGTAAGTTCAATATCACTTATAGTGTTCAAGAAGTAGTCGCTACAACTGTTTTTTTTTAACAGTTGCATTGGCGGCCATCTTGGATTTCAAATCAACGTGAATTTTTGATAGGATCAACTAGACATCATGGGCAACATTCCTGTAAAGTTTCATGAAAAGCCATCCAGTAGTTTCAGAGGAGTAGTCACCGCAATTTTACATACAGACAGACTATGGACACCGCACCAAGGCATAAGCTCTACTGATCTTTGATTAAATATTTTATATTTCAATAGTTTACAATAGTTTATGAGGAACTTCCACGGGTTTTGGGGAATATGGTGGTTTATTTTTGGGGAACAAGTGAATGTTGTTTGTTATTTTCAGGGAACAAGGGAACATTGGCATATTTTTTTGGGAACACGAGTTTACAGGAAATAAAATTCTAATTTCTAGTTTTAATGTAAATAATAATAATAATTCACAAAAATATAACATTTCAAACAAATTGTGATGACAGTGTTGTCTAAAATGCAATAATAATTATTGTAGGCCGAATGGTTTGTTAATTTTTGGTAAACACTGGAAATACTTTTAGGGAACAAGGGAACATTGGACAAATATTTCTGGGAAACAATGCAAAAATGTCTGGGGAACAAGGGAAACGACACCACCCGCCCAACCCACGGGAGCTTATGTGCTTGCATAGCGTGTGCTATGAGGGCTGCAGGGCTTTTTCCAGGTGTTTTTGGGAAAAGGACTCTTGTAAATTTGGGAAATTTCTATCGTAAAACATTCCAAATTAGAAATTGTTTTCTTCGATAAAATGGCCAACTGAGAATTGTTTATGTCAACATTTTGTAAGCTAGGGTGAGGTAAAAAAACAGGGTTTTGATTGTTTTAGATGAAGAAGAGAGAAGAAGAAGTGAATTCACTTGTCCAGTGTGCGAGTAAATTTTCACACATAAAATGACATGCCAGTAAACCTTGTTTGAATGGATTGAAAGATTTAACAAATGACTATTAATTACGTTTTATCGTTTTGTCATCTATATATTGACGAGGATGTTATCATTTTTAGCTCTGCTCTACTGATCAGAGATCAGCAGCGCTTATGCCACGGTGCGGCGTCCATTTGTCCGTCCGTAAACTTTTTTTGTAGCAACTACTCCTCTGAAACTATGAATGGATTTTCATGAAACTTTATAGAAATGTTGCCCATGAAGTCTAGTTGATCCTTGCAAAAATTCATGTTTCGCGGCCATCCAAGATGACCGCCAAATTCATGTTTCGCAGCCATCCAAGATGAATTCCAAATCTAACAAAAGATCAATGACCTTGAAACTCCACTGATATATGTTGATAGCTAGATCAGCATTCCTGTGAAGTTTCATAAAAGTCTGTCAAGTAGTTTCAGAGGAGTAGTCGCTACAAGTTGAAGTTTTTACTATATAACTCTAGGTTAACAAAGATAGCCACTGGCAGCCATGTTTAATGTCGAATCAAAATAATTTTCTACAAGGATCAACATCTTGTCATGCTGATCATTTCAGAAAAAGCCCCATATCAATTTCACTTACAGTTTTCAAGAAGTAGTCGCTACAAACTTGTTTTTAAAAATCTATGTTTTGCCGTGGTGGCCATCTTGCAAAATTTCAGGTCGGCCAGAAATTCAAGATGCCGCCACGGCTAAAAATAAATTTTCAAAAAACAAGTTTGTAGCGTTTAGCTATTGTATTTTTAGCTCTACTGATCAGAGATCATCAGAGCTTATGCCGTGGTGAGGCTTCCGTCGTCCGTCTGTCTGTCCGTCCGTACTGGATGGTTATTCATGAAACTTTACAGAAATGTTGCCCATGAAGTCTAGTTGATCCTAGGAAAAATTAATGTTGATGTGAAATCCAAGATGGCCGCCAAAGCTAAAAATAGATTTTTAAAATACAAGTTTGTAGCGACTACTTCTTGAAAACTATAAGTGATATTGATATGGGACTTTTTCTAAAATGATCAGCATGACATGATGTTGGTCCTTGTCAAAAATTGTTTTGATTCGACGTTAAACATGGCTGCCAGTGGCCATCTTTGTTTACAAAGAGTTATATAGTAAAAACTTGTAGTACTCCTCTGAAACTACTCGATGGATATTCATGAAACTTTACAGAAATGTTGCCCATGAAGTCTAGTTGATCCTAGCAAAAAGGCATGTTAATGCGAAATCTAAATTGGCAGCCAAAGCTAAAAATAGATTTTTAAAATACAAGTTTGTAGCGACTACTTCTTGAAAACTTTAAGTGATATTGATATGCGTCTTTTCCTAAAATGATCAGTATGACATGATGTTGATCCTTGTCGAAAATTATTTTGATTCGACGTTAAACATGGCTGCCAGCGGCCATCTTTGTTTACATAGAGTTATATAATGAAAACTTGTAGCGATTACTCCTCTGAAACTACTCAACAGATTTTCATGAAACTTCACACGAATGTTGCTCCTGATGTCTAATTGATCCTTGCAAAACTTCAGGTCGGCCGGAAATTCAAGATGGCCGCCACAGCTAAAAATAGATTTTCAAAAAACAACTTCGTAGCGACTACTTCTTGAAAACTATAAGTGATATTGATATGGGACTTTTTCTAAAATGATCAGCATAACATAATGTTGGTCATACATGTGATATCTCCCGCCGGGAGCTAATTTCTCCCGGAATTTCATGGGATCTCCCGGCCTCTCGCTGGGAGCTCCATTTCTCCCGGTATTTTCCGCCGAGTTACAAAATTTCGCTATTTGCGAATCCTTTTGGGTAATTGCTATGATTTATTGGATCAAGACCGAGTTTTCCGAATGATCTAGAATAAACACTTGCCGTCTTATCTATATCTGTGAAAACATTGCCCCTGGGCGGGTAATTAAAAGGATTAGCATGTCAGGTAATTGGTTAATTGTGTGAAAATAATTATTGGATTGTTTGTTTATGACACGTGGCGGCGATACCTGTAATGTCCATGGGAGTTTTGATTATGATAGGATTAAGGAATACACCGACTGTAAGTGGGGTGGTAATTAGCGAATTCGGCATCGATTGATATATGGTATATAATATTGATGAGTGCCAAGTTTAATAATGTGAACAATTGTGTAGACTTTCAACCGACAAAGGTGATGCTGGCAGCAGCCAAGTCTTGTTGTAATTAGTGGTTAAAAAGTGGACAGAGTCTCAAGATATATACCCTAGCAGATTTAAATGATGTTATTTTATGGTATGTTTATGAAAGCAGATTAATGATCATCATTAACTAAAAGGTGATGCTGGCAGCAGCCAAGTCTTGTTGTAATTAGTGGTTAAAAAGTGGACAGAGTCTATATAAAGTGTTTAATTACATGCTATACTTGATTATATGCTATGCTATCATGAAATAAACAGTATTCAACTATTGTATGTATAAAATATCATGTTTTTATGCTGATTTATTAAGGTTTATATCAGAAAAAATATATACCGGTACGCGTTAAAAATTTGAGTATAAAAACCTCCCTGAATTTTGTCAAATCTCCCTGAAAAAAAAGGTCAAATCTCCCTGGTAACCCTCCTGAAAATATCACATGTATGGTTGGTCCTTGTCGAAAATCGTTTTGATTCAATGTTAAACATGGATGTCAGTGGCCATCTTTTTTTACATAGAGTTATCTGGTAAAAACTTGTAGCGACTACTCCTCTGTTACTACTCGATGGATTGTCATGAAACTTCACAGAAATGTTGCTTTTGATGTCTAATTGATCCTAGCAAAAGTTCAGGTCAGCCGGAAATTTATTTACATAGTTATATAATGAAAAGTTGTAGCGACTACTCGTCTGAAACTACTTGACGGATTTCATGAAACTTCACAGGAATGCTGATCTAGCTATCAAAAATCTATCAGTAGAGCTTCAAGGTCATTGACCTCTTGTTTAATATTTAATTTAATTTATAACATGTAATGTTGTTTGAAGCTTTTTTTTTTATAAAACTCATATAGGATGTCGATAACTAGATGACTGTGTCCATACTAAGCAAAAGGTGTCGATAAAGCGGACGTTGTTGTATGATAAAAAATACTGACGTGATTGGTCAATTATACTGGTAAGGAACATTCGCAACATCTCGTACACTGCTTTGAAGCATTACTCGAATGTACGCAGGTTTAAATATTGATTACGTCATCGCGCCCTAGACTCCCGCAAAAAAAACCACCAAAACAAATTCGAAATCAAAGTTATCATCCAAATGTTGCAATGTTATTCAGCCTATTGCTCCATTAATAGTTTATTTACATGAAAGCAGTGATAAAACCTTCATCTGCATTGTAAAAAACAAACACTCAACGCAAATTATATATCAACACGTGTGGCAAGCGGCCATATTGTTTACATAGCAACAGTGCATTATTTTCTGTGCCAGTGCCTTCCAGCTAACAGAATGTCAAGATTTTGAACATACCGATGCACCGTGATTCTCACGAGGCAGGATCCCAAAGAATGGGATCCCTAAGAATGACGGGATTGGCCGAGCGTTCACGATTGAGTAAGGAAGAGATACTATGATTAATCAACCAATGGATATCAGACAGTGTTACATATTACTGGTAAAATGTTTATGAAATAAAATGTTTATAAAATCTACAAACGTGTTCAATGTATGAATATTTTTAATCCGAGCCTTCTCTGACCTTACCAGCCATTTTTACGATTTGTGATATTTCATCTGGCTATAAAGCCGCCAAAAAAAAAGGCTTTTAGGGTCAGAGAAGGCTCGGATTAGAATATTTTGAGCTATGTAATGAATTTCGTAACAATATTTATTATATGAAGGTAAATAACTATTCATAGCTAATGTTATTTTGTTAAATGCTTATTCGACAAATAAATAAATTTTAATTGAACTGGGGAGCGTATCTGTACTGGTAATGTCTTTTGCAATACGACATGACCATATTCAGAAATACTCGAATAGTGAGTGGCTAAATATCACAGATGTGCACATTGTAAAGCAGAATGAAATTTGCCAATAATCGTGTGAAAAATCTGACGAAATTGCATACTTAATGGGCCGCTTCTTAATGAACAGCCTGTCTGACGAAATGAAGTACCGAGGTATTTCGCCAGGGCCTCTCTTTCGGATACTCGAGTAATGCATCTAAACAATGCCGAACTTGATCTTTGAAAAGTCATGGTCGCAGTCGCTATTTCTCCCCGAATTATCACAAGGTACTCTTCAAATGTTCCATATTCCACAAGCTCAACAAGGAAATACTTTCAAAAACGTGCGATTTGACATCGCGTTGCCCTGAAGGTTACCAAAACTGAGTCGTATAATACGAATAACGACAACTCAAAATGTTCAAATTAAAACTGGTTTATATTCTCGTAAAATTGACTTTGATAACGTGACCATAATTTAGAGGACACGATGAAAAGAATACATAGGGCGATATTTTAAATATGTTGTCGCGAAATAAGAGCCGGTGTCATGGTACAATTATACCCGATAGATTGCACCCTCTATCCAGAGTTGTCGTTCCTTACAATCAAATCAAAGGACTGAAGGTCCTAAAGTTGATTGAATAGGTGTTTTTAAATAAAAAATTGTTGAATTGGACCATTCAAGTATTCAGAAACAATCAGGGAAATAATATATGTTTGATTCATTTATTCATAGACCTATAACGTTATACATACATACAAACATTTACATTTACATTTTCATGGGAATTTAAGGAATAGGCAATGCCTCGTGTCCCATATGAATTCAGTAGTGATCTGCCACTATGTTCTATGGAAGATTGTTCCTGTGATTTATGACTCGTATGCTGAAGGAGTTTTGTCTCAAAGACAGTCCTTTTACAAGCCTTCATATTATGTCCTCTCGTTACATGTGTGGTTGGATTAGTAACTTTAATAAACAGTGATGAAGAGTTCAAATCATATTTATGTTTCAATATCTTGAATGTTTCGATGAGATCGCCTCTGACACGTCTCTGTTCAAGAGAGTACACATCTAAAGCTGAAAGTCTTTCTTCGTGACTGAGATCTCTTAACTCTGGTACTAGTTGTCCACAGCAACATTATAAACCACTTTCTGAGAAACAACATCCTCTGTGACAACCAGCATGGATTTAGACGCTGGAGCATTATGGAGTGAGAGGCGAAACCCTACAGTGGATCCAGTCATTCCTCACCTATAGGAAACAACAAGTCCGGCTAGATGGGTCCACATCATCACAGGCAAATGTTTTGTACCCAAGGGAACAGTACTGGGCCCATTATTGTTTCTGGCGTTCGTCAATGATCTACCGGAGTCTATACATCTTCGGAAACTAGGTTATTTGCAGACGATGGACTCTTATACAAACATATAAGGTCTACAACAGACAATGCACTACAACAGGACCTCGAGTCCCTTGAAGAATGGGAAACTAAGTGGCAGATGAGTTTTCACCCTGAGAAATGCTAGGTCATCCACATCTGTACCAACAAGCGGTTTCAACGTAAACCAACATACAGATTGCATGGACATCAACTTGAAGCAGTGGACTGCGCCAAATATATTGGAGTCACCTTCAGTGAAGACTTATCACGGAAGACCCAAGTGGACAGCACAGCAGCCAAGGCTTCAAGGACCCTGGGTTTTCTCAGAAGAAACCTATACAACTGCACCAAGGAGGTCAGAGATAGAACTTACAAGTCCCTTGTACTTCCAACCCTATCATATGCCGCAGCAGCATGCGATCCTTACCTCGCAGGGAGCATCGACAAGCTGGAAAAAGTACAGAGAAGAAGAGCAAGGTTTGCCCTTAACAACTATTGGGACAAAACACCAGGCTGTGTGACAAGAATGGTAAGGGACCTTGGCTGGCAGACATTAGAAGAGAGAAGATGCAAACAGAGGCTAACAATGCTCTTCAAAATACAGCATGGACTTGTAGATATGGCACCAGGAGATATACTGCGCTTCAACGACCGCAGAACCAGGGGAGGCCAGCGATTATACCAACCCGCAGCCCCTCAGAATGTCTACAACTACTCCTTCTACCCTCGTACCACACGCGAATGGAATGTTCTGCCAACTGCAATCACCGACATCAGTTCATTAGAAGACGTCAAGGCTGCTCTTGACACCACCACTGCAGTCTTATTCTTCCGAGCGTAGTATCATCAGCGCCATGTACATAGTTTTAATTGTAAAATACCATCGTTTTTAACATTTTGGAGGACGATCGTTGTCTCATCACCTCAATAAGGTCAACATTACAGTCTAAGAAGTCTCCTGAACTTTTATTGGAAGAAGAAGAAGAAGTTTACGATAATTATTAAGGGCTCCAAGCCTGCACACTTAGGAATAATAGAGGACGTGTATAACTGGTATATATAATAATAAAGCTTTTTTTTTTTATCAATGTGTTCAACAATTATTTTCAAATAACCGAGACGATGCATCGCTTTCTTTGCTGCTGCACTACACTGCTCACTTGGCTTTCCAGTTTTACTGATTATAACTCCCAAATCTCTTTCTGAATCTCAATATCTATATTGTTTAATTTGTAAGTATATTCTGGAGTATCATTACCAAAATGGACTGCTTACACTTGGCTACATTAAATCTAAGAAGCCATAAATCTGACCATGATTTTAATGTATTTAAATCATCTTGTAATAAATTCATATTTTTACATGAATTGAAAATCTTTGTATCATCCGCAAAAAGCTGTGATTTACTGTCAATAATATCTGGTAGTTCGTTTATAAAGAATACAAACAAAAGAGGTTCCAGTACTTATCCTTTGGGTACCCCACTTAAGACGTCTTTCTCTGTAGATGACTGGCCTCTAATAACTACTGTTTGTTTACGTCGAGTGCGAAAATATGTTATCCAATTTAAAACCTTACCCTTTTATCTCATAAGCCTCCAGTTTCAGTAACTGAATCAAATGCGCTTCGGTAGTCAATATATACAATATCTGTAGATATACCATTATCTAAATCGTCAGTGACTGATTCTAGAGTTTCTAGCAAGTTTGTTAGACATGATTTACCTTTTACAAATCCATGTTGATTTTTGCTGATCAGATGTTCTGAATTCAAGTGAACAGGAATGCTTTCCCTGAGTATTGATTCAAGTATTTTACAAGATACACATGTTAAACTAACCGATCTATAGTTAATAACAGAGATTCTAGAACCTTTCTTAAGAAGAGGGTTGACATTTGCACATTTCCAGTCAAACGGCAATTTACCACAGTCGAGTGTAGTTCGAAGGATTTTCTATGAATCATTATGTACATCATCAAATGACTTCATGTTGAATTAAATGGCCTGTCATTGAATGGTTTGTAAATATCCACATTTTGACGGTTATGGCTTCCCATAATGTTCCACTAAGGATAAGCTAGTTTCGTCAAAACTTTAGGGTTACACCATCAATACCAGGATACTTATCACATTTGAGCAAGTTCCACTTTTTAAAGACATCTTCTACTGCTACTGTGAAGTCACAATCTTCAATGGATCTATCAGTTCTTAAATCAAACTTAGGTAAGCTATCGTTTTCAGGTGATTTAGTGAAAACTGACTGAAAGGAATCTGAGAGATATTCAGCAGTTTCTGAATCCGTCTTTGTAAATACTCCATCCTTCTTTTTTTAAATTCTCAACACCTGCTTTCACCTTTTGTTTCCTCCTCATATATCCATACGTGCTTCACGTATTTTAAAGTGTGCTTTATTTCTGACAACATATTATTCAAACTTCTGTCTTAACTGAGACTGTTTATACTTTCTGAACATGTCGTTTTCCCTTCTAATAGCCTTCTTAACACTAGAAGTGAGCCATGGTGTCTTATAAAGTTTGTATTTTCCAAAAATATTTTCTGGAGTAAATAGTTCGACTGCAGATGTATATACTAGTTTGAAATGTGTCAACTGAATCTGAGGATCATCAAGTTTATTACGACAACATTCAAACGCGACCTCCAATCAATATCTTTCAATTCCTCATAATTGGCATTGAAATGGTTAAAACGATAATGCTCTTCTTCTACTTCATACTGCTACATATACAGTGCCATATCAAACCGACATGATAACTTTTACCTAATGGTGGCAGACATATTATTTTTTCAATCATATTGTTGTCATTAGTAATTACTAAATCCAATAGAGATGGCGTATCACCCAAAGTAAAACGTGTTGGCTCTTCCACATGTTGGAACCAATAATTATCTAGGATTATGTCCAAAAAAAACTAAAAGAAAAAGCGCCCCATTCAACAACAAGATTTCTCCAATCAATGTTACCCATGTTGAAACCCCCATTATCAACAAATGCGTTATACCATTAACTCTTTCAACTTCCTTTAAAACATTCATAAGCCTCTCATCATTTTCTTCACAATGCCTGGTGCTACGATAAATAACACCGAGAAGTAGTCTGTCTGTTTTATTTTATTGTAAGACTCGCCATAGTTGTGATTTTCAATCTTCGAGCAGTTTACAATTTATCGACCGTATAGTATCTCTGATAATATAAAAGGCGACTCCTCCACGAGCTCCCAATTGTCTATAGTCCCCAAAAAGTATAAAGCTGTCAATACTTATTTCACTATTCATTACTTCCATGTTTCAGAAATTCCAACAATAATATTGATATCTTCACTGAGAACTAAATCTTTTAGTTCAGTCATCTTATTGTCAAGACTTCTAGCATTAGTATAATAACACTTGAAAGAATTTGAAGAAAATATATCATTAACATTAATTACTTCCTGGAATGTATTCTCAGAATTATTTAAACTGTCTGAAAATTGACTAGAAACATTTGTAACATTTAACAAGAACTGTTAACATAACTGTTTAACATACGACTTAATAACTGGCCGACATATCTTCAAATCAGTTTCTCCATTGTCGTTTCTCTCTGCTAGCTTCCTTATATCCCCCCTTTGATTGAAAGTAAGGTCTGGAGAAATTGCAACATTCTTAACAAATGGTATTTGCTCGTATAGCTCTGGGGTATTCTTTCAGTCTTTACCTTTCGCCAAAATGTCACGACAAATACTTTCTGTTGTAAAGGTTACCCGCAAAGGTCTACACTTATTGGATTCTTTATTACCCATACGCCTCGGGATTTCAATGGATACATCTGGTGATAATAGATCTGATTTCATTACAGTAAGCACCTCTTTCACCATGTTGATATCGTGTTCAATTCTCCTTTCAATACCATCAGCACCAGACTCCGGAATGCGATAGAACATAGGGTTCCTTTTTCTATTTTAAATATATTTCTGATCATCTAAACAGACCTTAAATCGGTCTTCAACTAGCTTCTCAACAACAGATTCATTGGTTTGAGTACTCTGATTACTTATCTTATCCATTTATCTGACAAGAATTTCATGAATAAATAGTCACTTGCCTGTTTTCTTGACATGTCTTCCACTGATTTCTTTTGTGAAGTTCGTGGTCCAGTGGTAGAGCGCCGAACTCCTGATCAAGAGGTCGTGGGTTCGATCCTCCGTCGCGGTCACGTTATTTATCCTTGAGCAAGATAATTAATCCACATTGCTTAGTACTGGCCCTACCCAGGAAGCCATCGAGAGTGATTAATCTAAGTTGCAAGAACTTGTTTCGCAATCGATGTAAAATAAATATGTTTAAACATAAACTGATTTCTTTAGAGTTGATTGTCTTTTCTCTAACTCTGCCAAAATAGATACAATCACATGACATTTTCATTCTGTTGCAAAAACTTGTATTCTGTAATTGTCATGTTAATGCATGAAATATGGAACCAAGATTCACGTTTTTGACAGCTTATATCACAGTCTTTATTAGTAACCATTTTTGATAGGTTTTACACGAGTTCTGACCTTTGGTTTGAGTTCCACCAGCCATGTGCTTTTGATTTACCACGTGTTTGGGACTTGCTGAAGCCGAACTCTTTCGAGTTTTACCTTGCTTATTGTTACTGGCCATGTTGTATAATATTAAAAGGACACAGAGGACTTATATGCTAGACAATATATTTACAAAATGCATGTTTTTCTTCTGGTTTTCTGAGCTCCAATTGTTTCAATCTCCACGCAGAGTTATCGTTCCTTGCACTCACATATATCTCTGCTAACTACTAAATTACAAGATTTTGGTAAAACCTGTTCAATTGGAATATAAGTGCCTGAAACTTATTTATTTCTTGTGTAAATATAATGTTCAGAATATCTGCAAATTAGATGTTGCAAGATTTAAAATAATGCATGAAAACAATTTAGTTTTGATCGGGACTATTTTACTACAAAAATAATACGTACTTAGGTCTCCTAGTCTATTCTATTCTATTCTGTTCACTCAACTGTTTGCAGCGAAGCGAAAAGGACCGTAACACAGTCTATAGGTCTCCTCAATCGAAACGCATATATAAACATTTCAAACCGAAGCTCGATAGCAAAAAAATACTAAACAAATTTAACTCATAGAAATAAAAATTGAAATTAATTAATATTAGGTCTATATTTTATCTTTGCAGATCACGCAAAAGGATTTATTATAAACATCGTCAAAACTTTTTCAAATAATCACGTGACCTAACCGTTCGCCCTACTTCCTTTGACGTTGACAGAGTCAAATGAGGAACGAGTGTACTCTGGGTAGAGATGAGGAACGAGTGTACTCTGGGTAGAGATTGCAATTGTTTGCGTCCGCCATGGACCGGAACCGGAAGTCTTTTCAATATATATATATATAATATATATGTAGGTCATAAATAAAGTTTCTTTCCTTCACTTGACTCAAACATGGCCTATAGATATTCCACTTGCATTTTCACTCCATCTCTAATTAGCTCTGATGTGCTGTCTCACTATGACTTTGCATGGGCAAATCATTTATTTGTTCATTCATTCCTCCATTATAAGTTTGATAGACTGCAGTACATAGTGGTTAATGATAAAGCCACCAGCTGGTATGTATGTATGTATATTCCTACACTGGCATTCTCTTGGGAAAAGTGCATTGCACTAGAACTATTTTCAATAGCGGAGGATATGTGGTTAAAAACATATCGAGAATTCGATTCCTTGATATTTGTAATTTGTGATAAAAACTTTTTATTGATAATAGAGAGAGTGGGGGGTGAGGGTTGGGGTGGGGGTAGGAGGGAGTAGTTCAAGGTATCGAGAAATGCATTTTTTCATATATATATAAAATCTTGATTTCTTGATATCATCAAACAGAATTATCTTTTATATCAAGAAATGAAAAGAAATACCACGATTGCAATGATGTCGACATGTTTTCAAAATATGGCTGACCATACAGAAAATCGTGAAAGAAAGAAAGAAAGGCATAATCAACATTTAATTGTAATTCTTATTATTAAAACAATCCTTTTTTCCCCTCTAAAATTAAATCACTAAATCACTAAGTTTCTTGATATCAAAAAGTCCAATTAGTTGTATAAATTTTGATGTTAATATACGCATCGAAACTGGATAAATAAACGGCAGGGTTTATGACATCACACACATAAAATGGTTGACAATATGGCCACCGCATTGGAACAGTCAGTTGCAATAAAGACCTCTGGAGGTGTTCTAGGGTGTCCAAACCTCACTCTTGTCCTATTAATTGTCATGCCCATATAACGAAAGAATCCCCTCTCCAGGATATATCCTCTACCAAACTATGCAGCATATATAGGCAATATAGTATAGCACGAACATGATCATGTATGCAGCATAACTTTATAGGCAGTATAATATAGCACGAACATGATCATGTATGCAGCATAAGTAGGCAATATATTATAGCACATGGATGATCATGTATGCAGCATAAGTAGGCAATATAGTATGGCACGAATATGATCATGTATGCAGCATAAATAGGCACTATAGTATAGCACATGGATGATCATGTATGCATCATAAATAGGCAATATAGTATAGCACATGGATGATCATGTATGCAGCATAAATAGGCAATATAGTAGAGCACATGGATGATCATGTATGGAGTATAAATAGGCAATATAGTATAGCACGAATATGATCATGTATGCAGCATAAATAGGCAATATAATATAGCACAAATATGATCATGTATGCAGCATAAATAGGCACTATAGTATAGCACATGGATGATCATGTATGCAGCATAAATAGGCAATATAGTATAGCACGAAGATGATCATGTATGCAGCATAAATAGGCAATATAGCATTGCACATATATGATCATGTATGGAGTATAAATAGGCAATATAGTATAGCACGAAGATACTCATGTATACAGCATAAATAGGCAATACAGTATAGCACGAAGATAATCATGTATGCAGCATAAATAGGCAATATAGTATAGCACCAATATGATCATGTATGCATCATATATAGGCAATATAGTATAGCACATGGATGATCATGAGTGCAGCATAAATAGGCAATATAGTATAGCACATGGATGATCATGTATGCATCATAAGTGGGCAATATAGTATAGCACATGGATGATCATGTATGCAGCATAAATAGGCAATATAATTAAGTCAAAGATGATCATGTATGCAGCATAAATAGGCAATATAGTATAGCACATGGATGACCATTTATGCAGCATAAATAGGCAATATAGTATAGCACGAAGATGATCATGTATGCAGCATAAATAGGCAATATAGTATAGCACAAAGATGTTCATGTATGCATCATAAATAGGCAATATAGTATAGCACATGGATGATCATGTATGCAGCATAAATAGGCAATAGAGTATAGCACAAATATGATCATGTATGCATCATATATAGGCAATATAGTATAGCACATTGATGATCATGTATGCAGCATACATAGGCAATATAGTATAGCACGAAGATGATCATGTATGCAGCATAAATAGGCACTATAGTATAGCACATGGATGATCATGGATGCATCATAAGTGGGCAATATAGCACATGGATGATCATGTATGCAGCAAAAATAGGCAATAGAGTATAGCACAAATATGATCATGTATGCATCATAAATAGACAATTTAGTATAGCACATGGATGATCATGTATGGAGTATAAATAGGCAATATAGTATAGCACTAAGATGATCATGTATGCATCATACATAGACAATATAGTATAGCACAAATATGATCATGTATGTAGCATAAATAGGCAATATAGTATAGCACATGGATGATCATGTATGCAGCATAAATAGACAATATAGTATAGCACATGGATGATCATGTATGCATCATAAGTAGGCAATATAGTATATCACATGGATGACCATGTATATGCATCATAAATAGGCAATATAGCATAGCACATGGATGATCATGTACGCAGCATAAATAGGCAATACAATATAGCACAAATATAATCATGTATGCAGCATAAATAAGCAATATAGTATAGCACAACGATGATCATGTATGCATCATAAGTAGGCAATATAGTACAGCACATGGATGACCATGTATGCAGCATAAATAAGCAATATACTATAGCAAAAATATGATCATGTATGCCGTATAAATATATGACCATGTATGCAGCATAAATAGGCAATATAGCATTGCACATATATGATCATGTATGGAGTATAAATAGGCAATATAGTATAGCACAAAGATGATCTTGTATGCAGCATAAATAAGCAATATAGCATTGCACATATATGATCATGTATGGAGTATAAATAAGCAATATAGTATAGCACAAAGATGATCATGTATGCAGCATTAATAGGCAATATAGCATTGCACATATATGATCATGTATGCAGCATAAATAGGCAATAGAGTATAGCACATGGATGATCATGTATGCAGCATAAATAAGCAATATAGTATAGCACTAAGATGATCATGTATGCAGCATAAATAGGCAATATAGTATAGCACAAAGATGATCATGTATGCAGCATCAATAGGCAATAGAGTATAGCATATGGATGATCATTATGAAGCATAAATAGGCAATATAGTATAGCACAAATATGATCATGTATGCAGCATAAATAGGCAATATAGTATAGCACTAAGATGATCATGTATGCAGCATAAATAGGCAATATAGTATAGCACAAAGATGATCATGTATGCATCATAAATTGCCAATATAGTATAGCACAACGATGATCATGTATGCATCATACGTAGGCAATATAGTACAGCACATGGATGATCATGTATGCAGAATAAAGAAGCAATACAGTATAGCACATGGATGATCATGTATGCAGCATAAAAAGGCAATGTAATATAGCACACAGATGATAATGTATGCAGCATAAATAGGCAATGCACGAAGATGATCATGTATGCATCATAAGCAGGCCATATAGTATAGCACAAAGATGTTCATGTATGCATCATAAATAGGCAATATAGTATAGCACAAATATGATCATGTATGCAGCATAAGTAGGCAATATAGTATAGCACATGGATGATCATGTATGCATCAAAAATAGGCAATATTGTATAGCACATGGATGATCATGTATGCATCATAAATAGGCAATTTAGTATAGAACATGGATGATCATGTATGCATCATAAGTAGGCAATATAGTATAGCACATGGATGATCATGTATGCAGCAAAAATAGGCAATAGAGTATAGCACAAATATGATCATGTATGCATCATAAATAGGCAATATAGTATAGCAAATGGATGATCATGTATGTAGTATAAATAGGCAATATAGTATAGCACAAATACAATCATCTATGCAGCATAAATAGGCAATATAGTATAGCACATGGATGATCATGTATGCATCATAAGTAGGCAATAGAGTATAGCACATGGATGACTATATATATGCATCATTAATAGGCAATATAGCATAGCACATGGATGATCATGTATGCAGCATAAATAGGCAATATACTATAGCAAAAATATGATCATGTAAGCAGCATAAATATATGATCATGTATGCAGCATAAATAGGCAATATAGTATAGCACATGGATGATCATGTATGCAGCATAAATAGGCAATATAGTATAGCACATGGATGACCATGTATATGCATCATTAATAGGCAATATAGCATAGCACATGGATGATCATGTATGCAGCATAAATATGCAATATAATATAGCACAAATATGATCATGTATGCAGCATAAATATATGATCATGTATGCAGCATACATAGGCAATATAGCATTGCACATATATGATCATGTATGGAATATAAATAAGCAATATAGTATAGCACAAAGATGATCATGTATGCAGCATAAATAGGCAATATAGTATAGCACAAAGATGATCATGTATGCAGCATAAATAGGCAATAGAGTATAGCACATGGATGATCATTATGCAGCATAAATAGGCAATATAGCATTGCACATATATGATCATGTATGGAGTATAAATAAGCAATATAGTATAGCACAACGATGATCATGTATGCATCATAAGTAGGCAATATAGTACAGCACATGGATGATCATGTATGCAGCATAAATAGGCAATATAGTATAGCACGAAGATAATCATGTATGCATCATAAATAGGCAATATAGTATAGCACATGGATGATCATGTATGCAGCATAAATAGGCAATATAGTACAGCACATGAATGATCATGTATGCAGCATACATAGGCAATATAGTATA
Source organism: Cyrtodaria siliqua (assembly GCA_037043455.1). Lineage (NCBI taxonomy): Eukaryota > Metazoa > Mollusca > Bivalvia > Adapedonta > Hiatellidae > Cyrtodaria > Cyrtodaria siliqua. The sequence continues at coordinate 48,832 of JAWPHD010001329.1, forward strand.
GCACGAAGATAATCATGTATACAGCATAATGAGGCAATACAGTATAGCACGAAGATAATCATGTATACAGCATAAATAGGCAATACAGTATAGCACGAAGATAATCATGTATGCAGCATAAATAGGCAATAGAGTATAGCACAAATATGATCATGTATGCATCATATAAAGGCAATATGGTATAGCACTTGGATGATCATGTATGCAACATAAATAGGCAATATAGTATAGCACATGGATGATCATGTATGCATCATAAGTGGGCAATATAGTATAGCACATGGATGATCATGTATGCAGCATAAATAGGCAATATAGTATAGCTCAAAGATGATCATGTATGCAGCATAAACAGGCAATATAGTATAGCACATGGATGATCATTTATGCAGCATACATAGGCAATATAGTATAGCACGAAGATGATCATGTATGCATCATAAATAGGCAATATAGTATAGCACATGGATGATCATTATGCAGCATAAATAGGCAATATAGTATAGCACAAATATGATCATGTATGCAACATAAATAGGCAATATAGTATAGCACTAAGATGATCATGTATGCAGCATAAATAGGCAATATAGTATAGCACAAATATGATCATGTATGCATCATAAATAGGCAATATAGTATAGCACAAATATGATCATGTATGCATCATAAATAGGCAATATAGTATAGCACGAACATGATCATGTATGCATCATAAATAGCACATATAGTATAGCACGAACATGATCATGTATGCATCATAAATAGGCAATATAGTATAGCACGAACATGATCATGTATGCATCATAAATAGGCAATATAGTATAGCACGAACATGATCATGTATGCATCATAAATAGGCAATATAGTATAGCACGAACATGATCATGTATGCATCATAAATAGGCAATATAGTATAGCACAAATATGATCATGTATGCATCATAAATAGGCAATATAGTATAGCACGAATATGATCATGTATCCATCATAAATAGGCAATATAGTATAGCACGAAGATGATCATGTATGCATCATAAATAGGCAATATAGTATAGCACAAATATGACCATGTATGCATCATAAATAGGCAATATAGTATAGCACAAATATGATCATGTATGCAGCATAAATAGGCAATATAGTATAGCACGAAGATGATCATGTATGCAGCATAAATAGGCAATATAGTATAGCACAAATATGATCATGTATGCATCATAAATAGGCAATATAGTATAGCACGAAGATGATCATGTATGCATCATAAATAGGAAATATAGTAGAGCACATGGATGATCATGTAGGCATCATAAATAGGCAATTTTGTATAGCACATGGATGATCATGTATGCAGCATAAATAGGCAATATAGTATAGCACAAATATGATCATGTATGTAGCATAAATAGGCAATATAGTATAGCCAGAAGATGATCATGTATGCATCATAAATAAGCCATATAGTATAGCACATGGATGATCATGTATGCAGCATGAATAGGCAATGAAGTATAGCACAAATATGATCATGTATGCATCATAAATAGGCAATATAGTATAGCACGAAGATGATCATGTAGGCATCATAAATAGGCAATTTTGTATAGCACACGGATGATCATGTATGCAGCATAAATAGGCAATATAGTATAGCACAAATATGATCATGTATGTAGCATAAATAGGCAATAAAGTATAGCACATGGATGATCATGTATGCAGCATAAATAGGCAATATAGTATAGCACATGGATGATCATTATGCAGCATAAATAGGCAATATAGTATAGCACAAATATCATCATGTCTGGAGTATATATAGGCAATATAGTATAGCACTAAGATGATCATGTATGCAGCATAAATAGGCAATACAGTAAATCACAAAGATGATCATGTATGCAGCATAAATAGGCAATATAGTATAGCACAAATATGATCATGTATGCAGCATAAAAAGGCAATATAGTATAGCACATGGATGATCATGTATGCGGCATAAATATATGATCATGTATGCAGCATACATAGGCAATATAGCATTGCACATATATGATCATGTATGGAGTATAAATAGGCAATATAGTATAGCACTAAGATGATCACGTATGCAGCATAAATAGGCAATATAGTATAGCACATATATGATCATGTATGCATCATAAATAGGCAATATAGTATAGCACATGGATGATCATGTAGGCATTATAAATAGGCAATTTTGTATAGCACATATATGATCATGTATGCAGCATAAATAGGCAATATAGTATAGCACATGGATGATCATGTATGCAGCATAAATAGGCAATATAGTATAGCACAAATTTGATCATGTATGTAGTATAAATAGGCAATAAAGTATAGCACATGGATGATCATGTATGCAGCATAAATAGACAATATAGTATAGCACATGGATGATCATGTATGCATCATAAATAGGCAATATAGTATAGCACATGGATGATCATTTATGCAGCATAAATAAGCAATATAGTATAGCACAAATATGACCATGTATGCAGCATAAGAGGCAATATAGTATAGCACAAATATGATCATGTATGCAGCATAAATAGGCAATATAGTATAGCACAAATACAATCATGTATGCAACATAAATATATGATCATGTATGTAGCATAAATAGGCAATATAGTACAGCAAGAAGATGATCATGTATGCATCATAAATAAGCCATATAGTATAGCACATGGATGATCATGTATGAAGCATAAATAGGCAATGAAGTATAGCACAAATATGATCATGTATGCATCATAAATAGGCAATATAGTATAGCACGAAGATGATCATGTAGGCATCATAAATAGGCAATTTTGTATAGCACACGGATGATCATGTATGCAGCATAAATAGGCAATATAGTATAGCACAAATATGATCATGTATGTAGCATAAATAGGCAATAAAGTATAGCACATGGATGATCATGTATGCAGCATAAATAGGCAATATAGTATAGCACATGGATGATCATTATGCAGCATAAATAGGCAATATAGTATAGCACAAATATCATCATGTCTGGAGTATAAATAGGCAATATAGTATAGCACTAAGATGATCATGTATGCAGCATAAATAGGCAATACAGTAAATCACAAAGATGATCATGTATGCAGCATAAATAGGCAAATTAGTATAGCACAAATATGATCATGTATGCAGCATAAATAGGCAATATAGTATAGCACATGGATGATCATGTATGCGGCATAAATATATGATCATGTATGCAGCATACATAGGCAATATAGCATTGCACATATATGATCATGTATGGAGTATAAATAGGCAATATAGTATAGCACTAAGATGATCACGTATGCAGCATAAATAGGCAATATAGTATAGCACATATATGATCATGTATGCATCATAAATAGGCAATATATTATAGCACATGGATGATCATGTAGGCATCATAAATAGGCAATTTTGTATAGCACATATATGATCATGTATGCAGCATAAATAGGCAATATAGTATAGCACATGGATGATCATGTATGCAGCATAAATAGGCAATATAGTATAGCACAAATATGATCATGTATGTAGTATAAATAGGCAATAAAGTATAGCACATGGATGATCATGTATGCAGCATAAATAGACAATATAGTATAGCACATGGATGATCATGTATGCATCATAAATAGGCAATATAGTATAGCACATGGATGATCATTTATGCAGCATAAATAAGCAATATAGTATAGCACAAATATGACCATGTATGCAGCATAAGAGGCAATATAGTATAGCACAAATATGATCATGTATGCAGCATAAATAGGCAATATAGTATAGCACAAGTACAATCATGTATGCAACATAAATATATGATCATGTATGCAGCATAAATAGGCAATATAGCATTGCACATATATGATCAGGTATGGAGTATAAATAGGCAATATAATATAGCACAAAGATGATCATGTATGCAGCATACATAGGCAATATAGCATTGCACATATATAATCATTTATGGAGTATACATAGGCAATATAGTAAAGCACTAAGATGATCACGTATGCAGCATAAATAGGCAATATAGTATAGCACATATATGATCATGTATGCAGCATAAATTGGCAATATAATATAGCACATGGATGATCATGTATGCAGCATAAATAGGCAATATAGTATAGCACAAATATGATCATGTATGCATCATGAATAGGCAATATAGTATAGCAAGAAGATGATCATGTATGAATCATAAATAGGCAATATAGTATAGCACATGGATGATCATGTAGGCATCATAAATAGGCAATTTTTGTATAGCACATGGATGATCATGTATGAAGCATAAATAGGCAATATAGTATAGCACAAATATGATCATGTATGTAGCATAAATAAGCAATAAATTATAGCACATGGATGATCATATATGCAGCATAAATAGACAATATAGTATAGCACGAAGATGATCATGTATGAAGCATAAATAGGCAATATAGTATAGCACGAAGATGATCATGTATGAAGCATAAATAGGCAATATAGTATAGCACAAATATGATCATGTATGCATCATGAATAGGCAATATAGTATAGCAAGAAGATGATCATGTATGAATCATAAATAGGCAATATAGTATAGCACATGGATGATCATGTAGGCATCATAAATAGGCAATTTTTGTATAGCACATGGATGATCATGTATGCAGCATAAATAGGCAATATAGTATAGCACAAATATGATCATGTATGTAGCATAAATAAGCAATAAATTATAGCACATGGATGATCATGTATGCAGCATAAATAGACAATATAGTATAGCACATGGATGATCATGTATGCATCATAAATAGGCAATATAGTATAGCACGTGGATGATCATGTATGTATCATAAATAGGCAATATAGCATGGCACATGGATGATCATGTATATGCATCATAAATAGGCAATATAGTATAGCACGTGGATGATCATGTATATGCATCATAAATAGGCAATATAGCATGGCACATGGATGATCATGTATATGCATCATAAATAGGCAATATAGTATAGCACATGGATGATCATGTATATGCATCATAAATAGGCAATATAGTATAGCACGTGGATGATCATGTATGTATCATAAATAGGCAATATAGCATGGCACATGGATGATCATGTATATGCATCATAAATAGGCAATATAGTATAGCACGTGGATGATCATGTATATGCATCATAAATAGGCAATATAGCATGGCACATGGATGATCATGTATGCATCATAAATAGGCAATATAGTATAGCACGTGGATGATCATGTATGTATCATAAATAGGCAATATAGTATAGCACGAAGATGATCATGTATGCATCATAAATAGGCAATATAGTATAGCACATGGATGATCATGTATGCATCATAAATATGCAATATAGTATAGCACATGGATGATCATGTATGCAACATAAATAAGCAATATAGTATAGCACAAATATGATCATGTATGCAGCATAAGAGGCAATATAGTATAGCACAAATATGATCATGTATGCAGCATAAATAGGCAATATAGTATAGCACAAATATAATCATGTATGCATGATCATGTATGCAGCATAAATAGGCAATATAGCATTGCACATATATGATCAGGTATGGATTATAAATAGGGAATATAGTGGAGCACAAAGATGATCATGCATGCAGCATAAATAGGCAATATAGTATAGCACATGGATGATCATTATGCAGCATAAATAGGCAATATAGTATAGCACAAATATGATCATGTATGGAGTATTAATAGGCAATATAGTATAGCACTAAGATGATCATGTATGCAGCATAAATCGGCAATATAGTATAGCACAAATATGATCATGTATGCAGCATAAATCGGCAATATAGTATAGCACAAATATGATCATGTATGCAGCATAAATAGGCAATATAGTATAGTACAAAGATGATCATGTATGCAGCATAAATCGGCAATATAGTATAGCACAAATATGATCATGTATGCAGCATAAATAGGCAATATAGTAAAGCACATGGATGATCATGTATGCAGCATAAATATATGATCATGTATGCAGCATACATAGGCAATATAGCATTGCACATATATGATCATGTATGGAGTATAAATAGGCAATATAATATAGCAATAAGATGATCATGTATGCAGCCTAAATAGGCAATATAGTATAGCACATATATGATCATGTATGCAGCATAAATTAACGGCAATATAGTATAGCACATGGATGATCATGTATGCAACATAAATAGGCAATATAGTATAGCACACAGATGATCATGTATGCAGCATAAATAGGCAATATAGTATAGCACAAATATGATCATGTATGCAGCATAAATAGGCAATATAGTATAGCACAAAGATGATCATGTATGCAGCATAAATAGGCAATATAGTGTAGCGCAAAGATGATCATGTGTGCAGCATAAATAGACAATATATTATAGCACATGGATGATCATGTATGCATCATAAGTAGGCAATATAGTATAGCACATGGATGATCATGTATGGAGTATAAATAGGCAATATAGTATAGCACTAAGATGATCATGTATGCATCATAAATATGCAATATAGTATAGCACAAAGATGATCATGTATGCAGCATAAATAGGCAATATAGTATAGCACAAATATAATCATGTATGAGCATAAATAGGCGATATAGTATAGCACAAATATGATCATGTATGCAGCATAAATGGGCAATATAGTATAGCACAAATATGATATGTATGCAGCAAAAATGGGCTATATACTATAGTATAGCACAAATATGATCATGTATATATGAATATGTACAGCACAATCATAGAAAGCCACCACGCAAATGCTTAGTTGAAAAAGCCAGAGCAACAAGAGAATAACTTATTTATATATTTTACATCGATTTTAACGAAAGCCCTATGAACTTATTTGAATCACTCGATGTCTTCCTGAGTAGAACTAGTAAATCTTTGATAACTAGTGGCATCCCCTACACGTTATAGAAGATGTGCCCAACTATATTACTTCAACTGTGGAACCTATATCATCTCTGATAACTAGTGGCATCCGCTACAGGTTATAGAAGATGTGCCCGACTATCATACGTCAACTGCGGAACCTAGAGCATCTCTGATAACTAATGGAATACCCTACAGGTTATAGAAGATGTGCCCAACTATCTTTTATGTCAACTGTGGTACCTATATCATCTCTGATAACTAATGGCATCCCCTACACTTATATAAGATGTGCCCAACTATCTTGACGTCAACTGTGGAACCTAGATCATTTCTGATAACTAGTGGCATCCCCTGCAATTATAGAAAATGTGCACAAATATCTTACGTCAACTGTGGAACCTAGCTCATCTCTGATACCTAGTGGCACCGCGTACACGTTGTAGAAGATGTGCCCAACTGTATTACGTCAACTTTGATATCTAGATCATCTCTGTTAACTAGTGGGATCCTACACGGTATTGAAGATGTGCCCAACTACCTTACGTCAACTGTGGAACCTAGATCATCTCAGATAATTAGTGGAATCCCCTACACGTTATATAAGATGTGCCCAACTATCTTACGTCAACTGTGGAACCTAGAGGCTAGAACATCTCTGATAGCTAGTGGCATCCCTTACACGTTATAAAATGTGCCCAACTATCTTACGTCAACTGTGGGACCTAGATCAACTAAGTTAACGAATGGCATCCCCTCAACTTGTATATAAGATGTGCCCAACTGTATTACGTCAACTGTGGAACGTAGATCATCTCTGATACCTAGTGGCATCCCTTACACGTTATAGAAGAATAGCCCAACTATCCTACGACAACTGTGCAACCTAGATCCTATCTAATAACTAATGGCATCCCCTACACTTTTATATAAGATGTGCCCAACTATCTTACGTCATCTGCGGGACCTAGATCATCTAAGTTAACGAGTGGCATCCCCTTCACTTTTATATAACGTCAACTATCTTACGTCAAATGTGGAACCTATCTGATACCTAGTTTCTTCCCCTACAAGTTATAGAAGATGTGCCCAACTATTTTAGGTCAACTGGTGTACCTAGGGCATTCCCTACACCTTATAGAAAATGTGCTCAACTATCATACGTCAAAAATGGAGCCTAGAGCATCTCTGATAACTAATGAAATCCCCTATACTTTATATAAGATGTGCCCAACTATCTTACGTCAAAAGTGGATCCTAGAGCATCTCTGATAACTAATGAAATCCCCTACACCTTATAGAAAATGTGCTCAACTATCATACGTCAAAAGTGGATCCTAGAGCATCTCTGATAACTAATGAAATCCCCTACACTTTATATAAGATGTGCCCAACTAGCTTACGTCAAAAGTGGATCTTAGAGCATCTCTGATAACTAATGAAATCCCCTACACCTTATAGAAAATGTGCTCAACTATCATACGTCAAAAGTGGATCCTAGAGCATCTCTGATAACTAATGAAATCCCCTATACTTTATATAAGATGTGCCCAACTATCTTACGTCAACTGTGGAACCTAGATCATTTCTGATAACTAAAGGCACCGCGTACACGTTGTAGAAGATGTGCCCAACTGAATTACGTCAACTTTGATATCTAGATCATCTCTGATAAGTAGTGGCATCCCCTACACGTTATAGACGATGTGTCCATCTATCTTACATCAACTGTGGAACCTAGCTCATCTCTGATAACTAGTGGCATTCCTTACACGTTATAAAATGTCCCAAGATATCTTACGTCAACTGTGGAACCTAATTCATCTCTGTTAACTAGTGGGATCCCCTGCACGGTATTGAAGATGTGCCCAACTACCTTACGTCAACTGTGGAACCTAGATCATCTCTGATAAGTAGTGGAATCCCCTACATTGTGCCCAACTATCTTACGTCAACTGTGGGACCTAGATCATCTTAGGTAACGAGCGGCATTCCCCTACACTTTTATATAACGTCAACTATCTTAAGTCAACTGTGGAACTTATCTGATACCTAGTGGCATCCCATACACGTTATAGAAGATGTACACAGATATCTTACGTCAACTGTGGAACCTAGATAATATCTGTTAACTGGTGGCTTCCCTTACACGTTATAGGAGATGTACACAATTATCCTACGACAACTGTGGAACCTAGATAATATCTGTTAACTAGTGGCACCCAATACACGTTATAGGAGATGTTCACAACTATCCTACGTCAACTGTGGAACCTAGATCATCTCTGATACATAGGGGCATATCTTACACGTTATATTAAATGTGCTCAACTATCTTACGTCAACTTTGGAACCTAGATCATCTCTGATACATAGGGGCATATCTTACATGTTATATTAAATGTGCTCAACTATCTTACGTTAACTGCGGTACCTAGATCATCTCTGATAAGTAGTGGTATCCCGTACATGTTATAGAAGATGTGCCCAACTATCTTACGTTAACTGCGGTACCTAGATCATCTCTGATACCTAATGGCATCCGCTACATATTATAGAAGATGCGTCCAACTGTATTACGTCAACTGTCAAACAAACATCATTTCTTATACCTAATGACATCCCCTACACGTTTTAGAAGATGTGCCCAACTTTCTTACGGCGACTGTGATACCTAGATCATCTCTGGTAACTAGTGGCATCCCCTACACGTTATAGAAGATATGCCCGACTGTATTACGTCAACTGTGGAACCTAGATCGTCTCTGATACCTAATGGCATCCCCTACACTTTATGTAAGATATGCCCAAATGTATTACGTCAACTGTGGAACCTAGATCATTTCTGATACCTAATGGCATCCCCTACACTTTATGTAAGATATGCCCAAATGTATTACGTCAACTGTGGAACCTAGATCATTTCTGATACCTAATGGCATCCTCTACACGTTATAGAATATTTGCCCAACTGTATTACGTCAACTATGGAACCTAGCTCGTCTCTGTTAACTAGTGGCATCCTCTGCACGTTATAGAAGATGTGCCCGACTGCATTACGTCAACTGTGGAATCTAGCTCATCTCTGATAAGTAGTGGCATCGTCTACACGTTATAGAAGATGTGCCCGACTGTAATTACGTCAACTGCGGAACCACGTTATATAAGATGTACGTCATCTGTGGGACCTGATGAAGGTGGTATGGAGGAAAAGGGCAGTCCCTGTATACTGGCAAGAAGTGGATTTTTTTTTTGTATCCAATGAGATTCCAAGGAAATTAACAAATTCAGAACTAATACTTTGTAATAAGGGCAGGCATTTTTTTTTCTATGCTGCGTGAAGAATCACCGTACGACCGACAACAGACACGTCAACACATCATCCATACATGAGGACGTGTACCAGGATTCTCGGTTCGTGTTGAGCATTCCAGCACCATCGGAGAAGTACGAGTGAACAACAGCAATCTTACAGTATGGTTAATAGATTTAGCGAACACAGATGGATTTATCCCATATGGACTAATCGGGGTTGCTCTGAAGCAATAATATGTACCCACTCGTTTCCAGGATATGATACATAATTGTTACAATTACTATATAGTCAGATCTGACTACGTTTCTCTATGGAAGGCCAAAAAGCGAGTTCGCAGAGACTTTAGAAAGGGATGATGACCGGATGTTTAATCTCTGTGATGGGATGAATTTGATCTTATCCACAGAATATTCATGGACGACGTTACCATTCCAACATCCCGTTAACAAACACGTTGGGTACTCAATACACTGGATAAAACAGTGACGTGCTCCACAATGTTGTTCATGCAAATACAGCATTGGTGAATGCTCATCAGGAAAATATTGTTGAATCAGAAGGTTAGGCTGCAAATGATTTTTTTAAGAGATACCTTCAGTAATAGATAATAAAATGTTCAAAACGTTTTCGAAATGTATGGTAAGCTGATGATGTAGCATTATAGTTAGTCCTCAACTCGACTTCAAGCTCTAGAAGAGTAAATAAGTTGAGAAACATATCCCCATAAGATGTTGCTCGGGGAACATCCCCGTCTACGTTGGGATACTAGTAATGTCAGAATTGTCATAGTTGTTTTTTAATAGTCAACGTTGGAATAATGGTAATTGCAATGACTCAAAATGAAATCCCTCTCTGAGGAAGATGACCGATGTTCAAAATATGTAGAAATGCGGATGCAAGGTGCATTGGACAAGATGGACCACTGCAGACATGAGACTGACATGCAGGGCTCTGGCAGTAGGCATATACAGCAATGTTTCTACAAAGATCTCAAGTTATGGCATTCTGCCATCACCAACAAACCTTCACAGATGGGGCTTGACAGTAGGCCGTAAATGTCACTGATCAGTCCCGGTTGATCAACCGTCCATAGAGCATACCCACTCCCCACTCCGCTGGCTGTGGATAAGGCGGGCTGGATACCAGGCACTCACAGGCAAGGAGCTGATCAGTACCAACTGATCCACTGCCCGGAGACCAACGACTGATCCACTATCCGGCGAGCTTACCCGGCACTCTTTGTAAGAAAAAGGAGGTTAGCCCGGGCCAAGCCAAAATGTGTCCCTTTCTACCCAAAAAGGTCACCGCGACTTACCAAAAAGGTAACCCGTTCTACTCAAAAAGTAACCCGTTCTACCTAAAAGGTAAGCCTATTCTAAAAGCTACCAGGTATAATTATCAACTCGCGCCGCCTAAAAGATAATTATATGTTGATGTAATATTGGTCCTGATATTTCTTAATGTTCCTCAGCACGCCTTTCCATTTAAGCGTTCGTGCAAACGTGCGTGTTTGTCTTTTTGTTCGTCCGTCCGTAAATAGTAATATCTGACTGTTTGTCTGTCCGTCTGTGTACCTGCATGTGTGGAATGTGTGTTTTATAATAGATCCCATTAATGTTTCGCATAAAAAATCTGTTACTGGTGTTACCTTTTGGGCAGAACGTGTCAATAAGTATGCCTAGATTAGTACATCGGGTTACCTATAGTGTAGGCCGAGTTACCTTCTGTGTAGGTCGAGTTACCTTCTGTGTAGGTCGGGGATAACCTTTTTAGGCAGAAAAGGCGATCTTTTAGGAAAGGGGCTACCTTTTGTGGCCGGAGTTACCTACACTCTCATTGGTAGGTTCCTGGCCGATGATACTGTATTTTAGAATGTTTTTCAAATCTTACTTTTGATAATTTTCTAAATATGTTAGGGTCAGAAGGGAAATTAGTTTTGTCAAATAGTGCTACCCTCAGTAAATAAATACTGTATTATTATTATTTTTATTGCTGTTATTATTAGTATGATGACGACGACGACGATGAAATATGATGATCATCATGATGATCATCGTCATCACCACCACCACCACCATCATCACCACCACCACCATCATCATCATCATCATCATCATCATTATTATTATTATTACTGATGTATAATTGTATTTGTATCTCCCATTTTTTCCGACCAGTTATCGAAATAATTACGACCGGTGATGAGTAGATACTATGCGAGGGTATGGATGTGAAATATTAAAGGGACACACAGCAATCTTGATTTATTTCAAACAACTTGCATAATTACACATCATCATTAATAATTAGTTGAATAGTTCAACGCATACATGTTACTAAGAGTTGCTTATATTGCATCGATAATATGTTTAAACCTAACGTTACTGCAAAATAAAGAAAATGATGAAAACGATGGTTTTAATTTTCCTTTTAAATATATGAAAGCATGTTCAACGTAAACATGATACTCACCAGATTAATGTGTCGACGGTGTGATTTAGGTTTAGCCAGGCCCGAAGCTAGGTCAGTTATCGAAATATAAAAAAAAAAATCCCACTAAACCAGTCTTTCGGTGAGACTTAAAACCACCGAAGTCCCCACATACAATCAATGCACCGCGAACCAAGCATCCAAAAGCATAATGGTCAACTTGGGGGTTTCCCATTGGTTGATATTCTGGAGGAACCATAACAAGTCACACGCACGCACGTACACACATACTCACACACATACTTTTAAAGAAACTAACCTGCTAAAAAACGGCAAAATCATACATTACAAAACCGTGTGTCCAAACTCTGTCCAGGTGTTCATGTCATATACTAATCTATTTGTGCCTATTAAAAATAAAGGTTTATTAACGGGTTCTAAAACACCGTGATTCAATATGCGTAAAATGAATTATGAGTTGGTTTGATGCTTCAGTTTCGGGGTTTGGGCTGTCTGGTTAAAACCTTCATATTGTGTCTATAGAGTGTGGATTGTCAATATATATATATACCTCGTCGGCAGTAGGTTTAGAAACGGTGTACATATGATGTACAATTTGGCTGTTGTTGGCGGGATAGCTACTTTAATGTACATACGCTTTTGTTGTTTGATACATACTTCAAGATTACGGTGTGCCCCTTTAAAAGCGGGTGTGAAGTGTTATATATTGATAATAAACGGTAGCAGACATAATTTCAGGCGTGGCACTTTTTTTTATTTATTCATTTAAAAAAAAAATCTATGGTGATGGAAATGTATACCTATTATCTTCAGATTCAACCTTGGCTTAAAAGGAGAGCATCAGGGGTTTTGCCAGAAAAAACGTTCCAATTCATGATAAAAACGTCAAATCAAAATATGGTGTTAGTATCGTTCAAATCTAGAATTTTAATTCACCATTTATTTCAAATGGAATCGGCGGTAAACTGATTTAGTTAAAGAAAGATACAAATATCGGACAGGGAATGCAGCATTCAAGGACGACAGTCAACCACAAAACACACAAACAAACACGCAAACAGACAAACGATAAGGCAAAAGTAATAAAAAATGCAAACGACATCACAAACACAAAAGGGTTGACAATAGGGCTACTGCCTTGGAACGGTCAGTGGCAACAAAGGCCACTGGGGGTCTACCCTGGTGGCTAGCCCAGGATAACGCATATGTTACCGTGCAAAATGAATTTCGTTGTTAATAAGGAGTTGTTTTCATTATGTATAGACCCTTTAGAATAGAACATATCAGTATGTGTCACCTTAAATCGGACCCGTGTGTGTGTGTGTGTGTAATTCTAAGGTTTATAGTCCGTCCGCCAACGAACACGTCAGGGTATACCTGACGCGATGGGCACAATAGAGTCTGGACTTTTAAAATCGGACCCTAAGACTCTCATGAAAAGCCTGATGTACCCTCTGTGATACCGTGTTCCTAAATAAGAAGTAGATCTATAGGCCCTATATCTATTCAGTATTTGCTTGGTCTTTTTTTTTTAGAAACTGCATTTTGAAAATGAATGATAAAAATAGTAATAATGACAGAATAGCGCGATTTATCTCCGATTACTTTGTTACACCGACATATAGCAAATGTGTTTAACAAAAATGAGAAGCAAAAACAAAGGCAAAAAGGAGCAACTTTTTTTTCCATTTAGAGTATATAAGAGGAGGATGCCGCATTGCAACGCATTTCCACCTTTTTATGGTTTTCAGATACGCAATGATACTTCTTAGATCTCTAGAGTATCTTAGGTGGGGTTGGCTTTAAAGGGACGCAAGGCAATCTTGTTGTTTGTTGTTTTTTTTAAACTCACGGCGTCCCGTTAGTTTTTCTACATAACTTGGATTTGTTCATTTAATCAATTAATTAACAAATAGTATAATCAAACTGCGTTTGCATATTAATAACTGTTGATTGTATTGCACCAATAATATATTTAACCCTATTGTTGAAACTCAAACCTTTATTTAGTTATATGCAAGCAGGTTTAAAAAAATCAAATGCTGAATAAATAAAAACGCTAATTTTCTGATAAATACGTCATTTAACAGAGTCCCAGATAAGCAGTTTTGGGGGTATTCAGGGGCGTAGCTAGACTGTTTTAAATGTATACGCAAGATCATTGAAGATCTACATGCTAGGGAGGATGGAGGCATCCCCAGATTTTTTTCTTTTTAGATACCATGTGGTGCATTTTGGGAATATTTTCCATACATTTCAATACTGCGGGGTTAATATGATTTAGTCTGAATTTTCCAAATGTTTTGAAAACCGAATAAAAAGATTTGTTTTAATTTCTGTTTGGGTTCAATCCTCCGTGGTGCCACTGAGTTTCGTCGGTGTGTTCTTGGGCAAGACATTTTCCTTAGCCTCGTCCGTCGGATGGGGACGTAAACCGGGCGGTCCCGTGTATCGGTCTATCCTCCGAGCACTTTAAAGAACCATAGGAATCTATTTGATAATAAGAGTAGGGCACGGTTCCCGGATTCCTATGTCTTCCCCCCCCCCCCCCCCCCCCCCCCCCTCTCTGGCTCTAAATAACCTATATACTGTGTTGATGAGCCGTTAAACAACATTCAATTCAATTGTTTACAATGTGTACGCAGCTGCGTACTTACTTTGCGTACAAGTAGCTACGCCACTAGTATTTCATTGAAGAATTGGCATTAACAAAGAAACATAGGAGTAAAAATCAGCATTGGTAAATTACAATTCTTAATAAAAATGCATATTTGAGTAAAGGGGCGTACCTGGGCATACGCACTGACGCACGTGCGTACAGGCTATTAAAGAAGCAAACAAATAAAAAAGGCTAAAAATGCGGAAAATGCAATAAAAACTGAAGGTATAGGGGGGGTTAGGCACATTTGTAAATCCAAAACTCGATGGTGCGTATACCTAAATTAGCCCCAGGAACGCCCCTGAACATATATAAAAATCATAATCAGCATTGCAGATCAATTTAGGCGGTAAAATACCCTTTGACATAATTAGCTCTGCTTCAAAATTGCGTGTGTCCCTTTAATTAAAGTCTTTTTCAGAAATTGGGGCGAACGCCGGTTAATCACCCACACCAACCCACCACTGCAGGAATCCCCCTAAATGCGCGACACCCCATTGAATTTGATTAAAAATCAGAAGCCAGATCAATGATGTAAGAAGTGGTTTATTACGTCTCGGACCAGATCGAAATTCTACTTTCGCTTTGAACTAAATAGTGTGTAAAACGTCCACGCACCTGTCCGTGATGTCATCGATTTCTGTGATCTAATTTGTTCTGTGTTCCCATGATGCCCTCGTAACCCCACCCAGCGCTGTCAGGTTGATGATCGGCGCAATGAAATGTCGGAACTTGGTGAATTTGTGCTATTTTCATGACTAATTAAAATTTCTAGGGCTCCCTCGTGGATTTATCTCCCTATAGCCCGGGGAGGGAAAATCGCTTTATTCACGGATTACCGATCGGATAACAGGGCGGTGGGACGTCTTTTTATATGGTGTGTTCTGCCTGATATTAGGCAAAATTTCGTCCATTTTGTCCACAAGATGGGGTGCTTTAAGAGAACAACGGAGATGAAGAAGAAAAATTACGAAAGGAAACGAATAAAAAGATAGAAAAACAGTTACAGAAGGACAAACAAACTTATAGGGCCACCCATAGATTGTTGTTACTGGGTAAGTTTGTGCTAATTGGACGTTAATTGGCTGATCATTATTTGTGTCTGTGTCCTAATTTTGGAATTTCCCTTTACTGTACCTCATATTTTTCTTTTACTTAGGTGCCGGAGAATCGGGGAAGTCTACAATTGTAAAACAGATGAGGATTCTTCATGTCAATGGATTCAGCCCAGAGTAAGTATGAACCTAAATACGTTGTGATACAGCTGTTTAAACCGCAACATTTTGACAGCTATCATATTCTATTCAGATTGATATTATGTATGCATAGATATTTATTTGGGGGGTTGGGTCAAAATATACTTGGGATTTCAACATTTTGTCATTCTCAGTTTTGAATATATTTTGCTTGTTAACTGATCCCTATAGCATTCACTTTCAAGTTAACTGTGGTTAATTTATTTTCGTTTAATTACAGGGAAAGGAAGCAAAAAATAGAAGACATCAAACGGAATGTCAGAGACGCTATTCTGGTGAGTATGTGCTTCTATGAAAAAAACACATTTTGACTGAAAGAACTGTAACAAAATATTCATAATTTTGCATTGCCAAAATGTTGAGATTTTACCTTATTTTTACTAGGTGATAAAAAGTGTGTTACTTGGTTTTTATCCTTGGGTTCTATAGTAAAATAAAAATCTTTGGCAGTGTAAAAAGATGATAATTTTCAAGTTTTGATTTTGAAAGATACAAATTTTGAATCAATTTGCATCAATGTGTATGAAATATGTAGGGTTTCAAAATAATCACAATGTAAATACCTTATTTTTAACAGTAAACTTGGTTGAACATCAAGGATAAAGACCGAGTTTATCACCTACCAGAATGTATTGTTATGTCTTATTTCTGGTCACTGATTGGTTAGTTTTTTTGATGATGCTCTATCAAAATTATGAATTGTCAGCATTTGACTGTTTGGTTTTGGAATTTGATTGTCACTGCATATATTTTGATGTTTTAACACATTTTAACGGGTATGTCTGGCGACTGCTTCATTGTGCACTTTCATCACATGCATTATATGCAGTTTATTAAAGTATATTCTGGCAGTGCATGTGGGACCCACCCATCTCAGTGATTTTTTTACCTCTGCGTCCTGCGTCCAGGACGCACAAATATTTCCGTGGACGCAAATTGTCAGAACATGTGCGTTCTCGGGACGCACATAAATTGCAAGTAAAGAGTTCCGTTATTCATATTTCCCCTGTAAGAATTCAATCCGTCGCTTTTTTCTCCGCGTCTACCTCCATATTTCCCCTGTAAGAATTCAATCCGTCGCTTTTTTCTCCGCGTCTACCGCCCTATTTGACTATTCGATGAGGGTTAAGTTTACCCTCGCACCGTTCCGCGTAATTTTGTAACGTCGATTATAATTGGACAATGGTCATATGATTAGCCAATGGAATCGGCCGTGAGGTAAAACACGAAACGGTGCGGAAGTAAACATTCCACGAGTTGGCGATGCATCGTCTGCAAAGGCATTGATGTTAACAGTTTAGTTAGTTCTAATTAAGGATTATTACTACTTCTCTTAAAGAAAGGGGGATGTTGATAGAATGATGCAGTGTTCTCACAACTGCGATTGTTATGCTCTCACCGTATGTATGCCTGATTAAAGTTATCAACACCATGTTATAAAATAGTGCTTGAATTTGAAATAAATTACTACTAAAACCTGTGACTCGCTCCTTTAGTTTTCGGACTCATAGATTTTTGGCCCAGCGAGTCCTAGGACTCGTACAAGTGAAATTGTAAACAAATCACTGCCATCTAGTAGTCATCACTTACATATCAAATGAATTCTTGTCTTATGATGAACCATTAAAGGGGTTGATGCACTATTTTCAAACAATGTTTGTTTTAAAGGGCTCTGAAAAACTTGAAAAAAGCTGAAAGAATTATTAAAATGCCATAAAAAATAAGGAGATATGACCTACAGATGGTACCATGCGGATTACGACAATTCACACTCATCGTGGCGATTTTATTCCACCGTGGACGTGCCGATTTTGCGCCCGCGATTTTGTGAAATGTCACGCAACACGGTGATCGTAAATTGTATCCACTGCGATTAAAATTTGAGGATTCTCGGTCATCATCGCGGTGAAACCCAGTGAGAACTCCCCGAGGTTTCGCGGCGATTTAACTGACTTGATGTTCATAGTTTTCCTTTTTAATTGCGAAATGATTGTTTTAAAACAAATGTGTTTATTGTAACTTATCATGTTTTATTTAGCCAAAATCGTTGTAAACAGCAGAAACATAATATAAAACCATTATGGGAAATCGACGTTCGCCATTTCACTATTAATCCAGTAAATTCAAATTGTTTATTGTTTTATCTTGTATAGTTTGTATGGGCCGGTTTGTATCACAAACATTTTACCGAACTTCGTCAATAATTATGTCCAACATAATCAAAAGATTAATAAAATAAGCGATCTTCGAAGATAGGATAACAATCCTGAACAGCGCTATTTTAAAAAAGCTGCATCGGGGCACCATACTATTTATAATAATTTCTGTTTCCTGAACAGAAGGCCCTGGTGAACAATAACAAAAACTATCGGGGGAAAAGTTGTTTATAGGTGAACTTTGAACTGATCTCAGCAACCAAGGAAAATTTAAACATTTTTGCATTAATTTCTATAAATAGAAGAACTCTGTGGCATGTACAGTTGGTGCCACGCGGATTATGACTAATCACACTCAACGCGGGGATTTTATCTCACCGCGGACACACTGCTTTTGTCCCTGGATCGGCAGACAGTCCACTCAACGCGGGGACAATAACTTTTGACAACCGCGACACAATCACCGCGATTCGTCGTAATCCGTATTGATTTGCACACCGCGTAACCCGGTGTGAAATCGCACGCCATCGCCACGATTTACCTTCATTATCAATGTAAAATTTTGCAGTCAATTTAATGCAATAAGTATTAAAAAATTGAAGCAGAAGACAATTTTAGTTTTGTTTTGGGAAAATTCAAATGCCCGTATAATGTATACTGGGTGACGATAGTTATATGGCGGTTCCTATTACCGACTTCGCGGTGACTGAACATAAATTTCAATTAGTAATTCTTATACTGGAAATTAATCGTTATTTGTAAATAATTTTACTATTCTGCTGTTGATTATTAATACATTGATGGGTTCTTTAGTCAGAAATAATCCGAAAAAATGTTAAGAATTTCGGATCATAAACCCGTTACTAGTGCCGCCTTGTAAATAGTGCACACATCACAAAAGATTGTGGGTTTATGTCCGTTGAAGAGAAATGCGACTTTTGGACAACAAAAATGAAAAACACGTTTTATTAAATGCATTAAAATTTGAAATACATATTGCTTTCGAAATTTATTCATTGTATTTATCAATTTTATTACATTTTTTATTTATCCCTGCTCTAATTTCCCCCGCGTTTCCCTGCAAACCTATCTCAGAGAATGGCAGTGATTGCTTTCTTTTGTGACTGGAATTTGCAATCGGCAATTTTTACGGTCGCAGGGAATCCCCGCGATATTTCGGGTGACAATCCACGGTACGATCGTGAGGGATTTGTGACATCGATTGAAAACGGCCGCGGGGATACTGCGAAACGGTCGTAATCCGCGTGGCAACAACTGTATATTATGGTAAATTTGATCTGTTGGGTCTGTTGTTTCGATCTCTACATGTACATAATACATAATATTGTGTTGATAATACATTTGGCTATATTATTTAGATCATAGTATGTTTCTGTTGCGCGCGATAAACTAGTTTCCCTCGCATAAATATCCATCTTGTGCAGTACGCGGCTGTCCGCGGTGGTATTACACTGCTCACGGAATTGCAATAAACAGGAAATGTGTCCTAAAACTATGTTTCCCTAAATGGTGCGTGCTTCTGTCATATACCAAAGTATGTACCCTAATTAGGCTGTACTTCGATAAGGCACCGCAATAGTTGATATGTCGATGTGGTATATTGTTAGTTGGGGGCACGTGGAGAGAGTGTCGTACTGCAAATCCAAATCTAATACACCATTCCTCGAGTGTTTTGGTCACCAGGTGGCGGGGACTTATGGCATATATATACTCCCTGATACTATAGAAATTAGATGCTGTGTCATTTATCAGGGCTTCCGTTAATGGGCGTACGGCCGTAAATTACGTCCATGGAATGGAGACTAAACACGGAAGTGAAATTATCACTGGCAAAAACAATCGATTGCTTTGATAATAAATTAAAGAATCTGTTACATTTATCCCTACACTTGACAGTTTTACATACCTTTCATTAATGTATGCCAATTTAAAAACTTTCCTGGACTGATAAATTGAAAACTGTTTGCAAAATGTAATTCACTGTATAAAACTTGGGTGGGGTATTTCACGCAAAGGCAAATTTTTAGTTTGAAACTGTTAATATAATTTTTTTTTTTACATAATCGAATAAGAAAAACATTTCTATTCATTATTTAATCCATCATTCTTTCTTTTATCATGTGTAAGGAGTTCCTGGAATCCTACTTTTAAATGAATTCTTAGTTTTTTCTACTCTAGGCTCCTAATTCTTTAACTTGGAGAAAGTGGTGACAAAATGAAAAATATAGCCTGATGAGGCCCTGATAGTCTAATAAAACCTGATTAAAAATTTGGCTCCAAGTTCGGCTCCAGTTACACCAAGTCAGTTCTGATTATTATCGCTTGGCAAAAGTGCTGGTACTCTCCTTTGCATCGGTTGTAAATTTCAATGTAATATTCTATTCTAAGGCCACAAAAAATTAATTACCTGGTTCTCAGGCCACTTTTTCTGAGAAGAGATGCGGGCCGGCGCATTTCGTTTTACAATTTTACAGTGGTCAACAGACACGCTGGCGATTTTTTTTTATCCAAACTTTT
The DNA here is from genome assembly GCA_037043455.1 of Cyrtodaria siliqua. Lineage (NCBI taxonomy): Eukaryota > Metazoa > Mollusca > Bivalvia > Adapedonta > Hiatellidae > Cyrtodaria > Cyrtodaria siliqua. Next base: position 70,207 of record JAWPHD010001329.1, read on the forward strand.
AATTCCAATACATGTATTGATGCAAAATATCTCGAAATACATGTGCAATAACCAGTTGGATCAGCTCATCTCTATTGTCGATCATTACCTTATCATTTCTTCCCGACTTATGCTTCTTTCAATCACAATAAGTCCGTATATTTTATTAGATCACACATGAACTATTGCATGTTGTTGTGAGACTTTGTCGATTAGACGCTTGCATAAATCGCCTGTTCTGTAGCACCTACTAGTTCCAAGGGTCTCAAGCGTCTGACTCCTAGTTTGGTACCCGTACGACTGCAACACTCACAAGTTAGCGAGCAGAGCGGCAGATAGTCGGCCGCGCACCAGTCTACCCACAAGGAGATTCCCCTGAGGTAGTTGCATGTAAAAAACGGAACGAACTTGGATGCGGAACTTTTTTTTCGAAATTTCGTAGCACATTTCCAATTTTTATTTTATTACTTTTGAGATAAAATCGGCAATGCGGCACCAAAAAAAGACATGCGGGCCTGAGATCCAGGTAATTAATTTTTTATGGTCTAACAAAGTGATAAATAAGTCTGCTGACTAGGGAGCATAAAGTGGTAACAAAAAAAAAGGGGAGCTTCTGAGTTTGAGAAATGCATACGTAACAAATGTGTGCTATAAAAGCGAATAAAGACACATTTCCACTAAGAAAAAAATATTGGACCTTTCCATTTTAAATCAGGGCCTGTCCATTTTCAGAAGCAACAAGCCTGTCTCCTAAAACAATTTTCTGTGAGCACTGAGAATTTCGATAAAAATAGTTTAATTCCGACATTTTCATACAGGCCTGTTCGCCTTTTCAATATTTATCTTTGAACATATTTTCACTAAACATACATCAATAGCATAGTAAACATCGTTATTTATAATGAGATTGAATAATTAAAAACACATCAACAGCGGATTTGTTGATTGGATTTGTTGATTTAGGACAAGGTTTATCTTTAACATTTTGTTACTCCATTTTGTAAGCAACCGATGACCGTTTAGCGGGGCATTCGTATCCCATGGACACATTTTTTAGTCTTTTATGTCATGTTAGGCTGAACTTAACACTTCAAACAGTGTAAAGACATTTGAAGTTCTATTTAAATGAAAGAATAGTGTTGAAATGATGTTTCTCAATAATGCAAAAATATAGAACAATTTATTCATGGCGAAAGTAAGGCAAAGTTATGATTGACATATATATATATGTTGTAATGTTATATGGAGGTTTTCACCCACAACTGCAGAATTATGGCAATAGTAAATCAAAATGTATGATTTTCAATACAGTTTTTGGACGAAACAGAAAATATGTGAGGTTTCCAGACCCAGGGTTTTTGCTCTAACCCGAAACATTTTCCTCCACATTTTTGTGGAACTTTTAAGGTGTAAAAAGCCACCCATAGCATGTCCAAGAAACATGTTCTTGATGTTAATGTGGTATTGGGTGAATGTTAAATTAATTAAATAAAAAAATTGCCTACCTACTAGCTGCCCAATTTTGTTGCATGCCATAGACACCTCACATACGGTATGTACATGTATATGTCACGTGCTGTCAACTGAGCAATTTAAATCGTTAAAATGCAGTTTAAATTTGTTTTTTAAGTTAGTTTAATTTACCCCAATTTCAAGTATTCCCGATCACACAGACCTAATTCGTCTGACTATTTGAAACGATCTATTGATTATTACATTTAATATTAAAGCTATAATTAGCTGTGTTATGAATTGCAGTTAAATGCATCGTTTTTAAAAATGCGCTGATCATTGATATGCATGAAGTAATCTGAAAAGCTGTTAAAAGATTGCCATCATGCCACTCTCAGATTTTAATAGGTTTTCTATGTTCATGAAAATGATGATATACTGGTTTCATTGTTTTACACTTTCTGAATTGGATGGATGTTCTTGGTACTTTTTCCGGCCCCATTCCAAATGCCAACAAATTATATTTTGACATAATACACACTGTTTAGTTCACCTGGCTCAAACTGGGCTATTATGACCATTTTTTTGTAAAGAAAATATGTCAAATTGATTTCGAGGAAATAGTCGAAGCCTTAAAAAGGAAAACAGAAAAAAATTGTAAATTTTACATGTAGCATAAGGCCAGAAAAAACAACAACCTGTGTTTCTGGTTACTCAGCTGAAAAAATTAGGGTAGGTACGTTTTTCTCTATCTTTCTTTTTTTGCGGTGGTTTGGACGATGTTAAAGGTATCTTTAACTTTGTCAAGTAGTTGATTTGTAGTGATTTTGCAAGGAAAGAAGGAAAATAACCTCATGATATTTAACCTGTTTGTTTTGAATAAAATAAATTGAAAACACAGATTTTCTGCCATTATGAGTTTATTTGCTGACGGACGACAGGCGGAGTGGCAGGCAAAAAGTGATCACAATAGCTCCGACCCTGAGAGTTCCATCTTACATGTGGCTGTGAAAGATTGAATTTTATCATTTCCTGAGGCTGGATGATATTGGAAGAACAAATCTGCTGGCAGCATGTCATGATTAATGTTTTTCATAACTTCTGCTCTGTCCCATGGATGCATTTTCCAATTCTAATAGCCAAAACGGACGCGCAGAGCACCATGGAGGCGGCCATGTTTTGACGCATGTTTCGTACGCAATCTTTTCTTACATTACCGTTTCGTACCCAGCTTTTTTGTCCTTTTTTGTTGTTGATAAAAACTGTAGGGTCTGCGCCGATCGGGTAACCAGAAACACCAGTATTTTTTTCTGGCCTAAGCAATTAAGCTTATCTCTAACAACTTTGTTTCATGTGATACTCACGCTCCCACCCATCCATCCCCGTGTTATCATACTAAATATAGAAATGGTATGGCTCTTCAGGAATATGCTTTTGCGCATGCGCATACTGGGTGAGTCGCAGGGGATAGTTCTTTATTTTCCTGTATCGTTCAGCTAATTGGCAATACAAACTCCTTTCAGTGGTGATCCTTGGTTCAGTTTAAGTTACGAGTTATTCGAAGTGTCGATTCTTACGGATGCAGGCCTCTACATTAATTTTTGGCTCCACTTGTCCTGTCGGAAATCCACTTGTCCTGACCTATAATGAACCGAATATGAAATCTCAATTTTTTACTGTAAAGGCATTAAAACATGTAAAATAAAGCAGTTTGGAATCAGAAAAGAATGATCTTTTATTGAAACATTTTGACATTTTCTGTTCAGAGATTGCGATCCGATGAAACATGATACATGTACACAATCCGCAAAGCGGTCGTATGTGATTGTCGCAATACGTTTAAGCGATTTTATTTCGTAAAATTTATGATTAGCGTATAATTAAACAACTTGCTTTTGTTGTATTTTATTAACAATATTTTCACAACTTATGAAATGCTCATTGTCATTCAAAATCGGGAGAATAAAACGCCAATACAGGGATCCCAAGCAACGTGTTGCGACAAGCAACGTGTTGCGACAAGCAACTAACTATATATACACTATCTATATATTCGGCAGGGAAAATCCTGCCGCTCATGCGCAAAACTGTCTAGTTTACAATCACTTCCTATTAGGCAACACTGGCGTTTGAATTTTGCCATTTGGCGTGGGTTTTCAGCGTATTTTGGCGTGGTTTTTTTTTTTTTTTTTTTTTCTACTTGCCCGATCGGACAATCAGGATTCAGAATCAACTTGTCCGTACCCAAGTCTGGGTTGCCAAAACCTATCGGACAATGCCTAATGTCGAGCCCTGGGATGGCGGGAGGTGACCGTGTACAGTACTGGTTCTACCCAGGAAAAGTGGGTGTTCTGCCTCCACTACAAAAAATCGACCGTCATATATAACCTTACATGTGTTGAAAATGACGTAAAACACCAAACAAACAAAACATATAGTTAATCAGTTATAGGTATAGGAAAATCACTAAAATTGCTGGGGTCGAATTTGATCCTGGTCTGGGGGTCACGGGGTCACATGTTTACATAGGAGGTATTGTGGGAAATTGTCTTCTGTGAAACTAAAAAGCTAGGCTACATGTCTGATGTATGTAGAATAAGGTCTTCGTCCAAATTTATGTCACTGGGTTCAAATTTGGCCCGGTCCAGTGATCACAGGTTTTTCATAGATTTATAAAAGGGAATAACTTGTAGAGGGAAAAAAATGAAAAATATTTTCCTCTAAGTCTCAGATATTTGTTTCACAATTAAAAAAAATTGCAAAAAACCCCAACCTTTTCTTATTTTATTTTTGGTAAACCAAATTTCCCCCTCTTATTTCTCAACATTGTTTTGTTTTTGATATATTAATAAAAGATAGTTTATTCTAAAATGTAAAATATTATGCTGAATAAATGTACATTTTGTATTATAGTGTCCTCCTCTCATAAAAACGATGTACATGTATGTATGCATTGAGTAATATCACTTCTAACAATTAATCTTTCAATATTGTTTTCACAAATTACATGTAAGACGGTCGGTTATCACGCTTTTTTCACAAAATGACCAGGCTAGGGAGGCTTCACACTTTTTAGGAATAAAAGCCGTGTTTTTTTAACTCGGGTGGGGGGGGGGGGGGGTCACGCTTTTTTCACAAAATGACCAGGCTAGGGAGGCTTCACACTTTTTAGGAATAAAAGCCCTGTTTTTTTAACTCAAGGGGGGGGGGGGGGGGGGGGGGGGGTTCTAGAAATATTTTGAAAACACACTTGCAAGTAGATTTTCATATTTCACTTGCACTGCCCAAATAGTTGCTTACTCCACATTAAAGAACACTTACCTAGTACGATTATTTATGACGTGTGTTTAACGTCGGGACCGCCATATAATGTGGGTGTACACTTTCAGGCTTGCTCGGGAATATAATTTAGTTATGAAATTGTAAGCCTTTTTTTCTCTTCATATTTTTGAAGATCATCAGGTGAGCAACTTTGAAAAAGATATAACCTCAGATTATAAATCTTATAACTAAAAAGAAGCTGAAAACATTTAAAGTGATTTAATGTAATTGTTATTTATATTAACATGAAGTACTAGCCCCTTACCCCACTAGGCCTCCGATTTTTATTGCATTTAGGGCATTTTTATTTTTTCAATTTCTAAGAAAAAAGTGTAGGCCGCGGCCTTCACGGCCTATAGGAAGCTACGCCCCTGGATTAGCCCCGACTTTTACAAGATTGTTGTTTTCTGACCGTGTTTACAAGATTGTTGTTTTCTGACCGTGTTTACAAGATTGTTGTTTTCTGACCGTGTTTACAAGATTGTTGTTTTCTGACCGTGTTTTCAAGATTGTTGTTTTCTGACCATGTTTACAAGATTGTTGTTTTCTGACCGTGTTTACAAGATGATGACGTTTCTGTGTATATTTGCGAAAAATTGTACATTCAGTTAACAAATGTGTGCTGATCATGACACATGTCTGCCTCTTGCTGCGTCCTTGTTTTGTAGATTAAAGATTATTTTGGTATCTGTTAATTATAGTTGAAATAAATTCACACTACTCTCATAAGTGTTAACTAAATAATATATATGTGTACAGGTGTGGGCGGCTATGGTTACAGCGCTGGTGTCCACTATTGTTATGTCTGTTTTTGTTACTACATGTATGTTAAGTAGTTGGAATTGATGTGGGCAGCAGGTGATTAATCACTTGTCCACAACAAACACATATAAATGGCATACTGGATTCAGACACAATCATTTCTGCTCAAAAATGCAAGAAAACATTATTTATTTACAGCATTAGCATATTAAAATGCAAGTCAATTAAATTTTCAGCAATGGGTTTGTATTTAAAATATTTGAGTTTTAAAATAAATCACAATGAAAAGTTTGAGATTGCGACATTTCAAAGGAACTCTGGTATAAAAGTCTAGGTAAAATTACAACGACCCCGATAGTATCCCGTAAAAGGAAAGTTCTGTGGCACATCTTTTACACTAAAGCACCCCCACCACCCCCACCCTGAGATGTCGAGATCTATAACATCTGAAATATTGACCTGTTAATCATGGAAATCGAATGGAGTATATAATATGGAATGGACATAATAAGGCCTAAAACAAAAGTGATGTTTCCCGTTACATGCCCAAAAAAACAGGGGTCGTTAGGTTGTGTGTCATTTTTTTTTTTTTTGGTAAGACCTCAATACCAGTGTGTTTCAAATTATATATAACACCAAAGTAAAGACTTTAAGTTGACTGAAAAAAAGAAAGTCTATTGTTTGTGTTATGATTCTTTGGTACACATAGAGAGCTGCAGATACAGGTAACTCTGTCGTCATAAAATATTAAGGATTCTGGGAAAACTTCCAAATTCCTACCCAAAATCATCCTGGTTTAACTCTCGAGTGCATTGCGGTCTACAGTAACAACATGTGATATTCGCAATGGGTCGATAGGCGTGTCGCATGTTCGCTCAATTTTGATTGGAAGTTCAAAAATAGAGGTATCACGTGATACGTATTACGGGGAAACCCCTTCCAAAAATAGTATATTTTCATCCATTGAAATCTTCCAAATCGTAGAACATCCGTCATCTATCTAATTTGTAAAATAATTTCCGAAATTTCAGACAAACATAGTACAGTTGCTGCCACGCGGATTAAGACTAATCCCACTCATCGCGGCGATTTTATCTCACCGCGGACACACTGATTTTGTCCCCGCGATCCGCGGACAGCCCGCTCATCGCGGGGATAATATATTTTTTCCACCGCGACACAATCACCGCGATTCACGGTGATCTGTTTTGATTCGCACACCGCTTTACCCGGTGTGAAATCGCAGGCCATCGCCGCTATTTATCTTCAGTATCGATGTACAATTGTGCAGTCAATTTAATGCATTATTATTCAATAACTATTAAAAACCCGAAGCAGAAGACAATTTTATTTTTGTTTTCGGAAAATTCAAATGCCCGGATAATGTATACTGGGTCACGATAGTTATATGGCGGTTCCTATTACCGACTTCGGGGTGACTGAACATAAAATTCAAATCTTATACTGGAAATAAGAATTATATTTTTTTAATTAATCGTTATTTTAACATATTTTACTATTCTGCTGTTGGTTATTAATACATCGATGGGTTCTTTAGTCAGAAATAATCCGAAAAATTGTAAAGAATTCCGGGTCATAAACCCGTTATTAGTGCCGCCTTGTTAATAGGTACTACCACACATCGCAAAGGATTGTGGGTAGCCAATTTATGTCCGGTGAAGAGAAATGCGACTTTTGGAAAACAAAAACGAAAAACACACGTTATTAAATGCATTAAAAGTTTGAAATACCTATTGCTTCCAAAATTGTTCATTGTATTTATCATTTTTATTACATTTTTCATTGATCCGTGCTCTAATTTCCCCCGCGTTCCCCCGCGAATCTATCACGGAGAATCGCGGTGATTTCTTTCTTTCGAGACTGGATTTTGCAATCGTGGCGATTTTTACAGTCGCGCGATATTTCGGGTGACAATTCGCGGTAAGATCGCGGGGATTTGTGACTTTGATTGAAAAACGGCCGCGGGGATGCTGCGAAAAAGTCATAATCCGCGTGGCAGCAACTGTATTTGTAAGAATCAAGCTTATGGCTAGGCGAAATATGCTTTGAAAAAAACCAACATGATGATAATATTGAATGCAAATGGCAGACATTTTGTGTAATCCACGAATGTGGGTCGCAGGTAAAACGCATGTATAACACAATATTCAATCGATTTTGAATTTATTTCTTCGCAACAAGTAAATTAAAAACATTTATCTTGAGATTTATGTATGTTATCTATCGACTTCATATGCTTGATTCTGTTGAGAAAAGCGAACTTCAATTGACAACTTTCAATGCCAAAAAGACGTATGCGTTGAAAATCGAAAACGGAAACAGTAATTGCTAAGCGACGGGACTGGTATAATAATCCATTTGCGTTGTCATCGTCGCGATTATTTTACCGCTATAAAAGTTACTGTTATAAAAAAAAATACAGTCAGTGGGTAAGAATCACGGTCGGTCGGTCGGTTAACAGGAAACAAACTTTTTTTTTAGGCCTAACATGTGTAAAACATTCAAAACCTCATCTGTAAACATTAATTTACAAAATAAATTTCTAGACTTAATGCCTGTATGTAGAATGATTTATTCATCAACCTGGCCCTTGTAGTATGTGTTCAAGAACTAAGGTTCACTGCCGTGAGACCAATGTCGTGTTTTTGTCATGCTCATTTAATTGCTTACCATCGAATATGACCCTCGAATGAATGCCGTTGCTTAGTATGTCATTTCATAACATCATTTCATATTTGTACCATCGAACATGACCCTGAAATGAATGTCGTTGCTTAGTACAGCTTAGTATGCCATTTCATAACATTTCATATTGGTATTACGACCTGTATATACAGTTCAGCTCACGCGAACCCCACACTTTACTCTTTTATGCCGAGTGAGGAATTTACAGATCGCTTATGCGGAGTTTTGATGATAAAAATACTCGGAGTGGGAATCAGCTAGGTGAAAAGCTCTCGGCGTACTTTACTTCGTGTAGACAAACTCGAAGTTTGCCAAGTTGAAATTGCACAGGTAAAGGGTGCAACTTTTTCTAATTGCAGTCATTTTAATGCATTTTGTTATTCAATAACTTTAAGGAAAAACCGAAGCAGAAGACAATTTGACTTGTTTTTGGAAAAATGCCCGGATTATGTATACTGGGTCACGATAGTTATATTGGCGGTTCCTATTACCGGCTTTGCGGTGACTGAACATAAGATTTGTGTGGTATTTACGTGTGCTGTACTGTACAAGGTTGTATGTGTTAAATCATCCATATGCAAGGTTCAGTTCTACATGGCACCTGATTGTATGTGTTAAATCGTCCATATACAAGGTTCAGTTATACATGGCACCTGATTGTATGTGTTAAATCGTCCATGTACAAGGTTCAGTTATACATGGCACCTGATTGTATGTGTTAAATTGTCCATATACAAGGTTCAGTTATACATGGCACCTGATTGTATGTGTTAAATTGTCCATGTTATACATGGCACCTGATTGTGTGTGCTAAATTGTCCATGTTATACATGGCACCTGATTGTATGTGTTAAATTGTCCATGTTATACATGGCACCTGATTGTGTGTGTTAAATTGTCCATGTTATACATGGCACCTGATTGTGTGTGTTAAATTGTCCATGTTATACATGGCACCTGATTGTGTGTGCTAAATTGTCCATGTTATACATGGCACCTGATTGTGTCTGCTAAATTGTCCATGTTATACATGGCACCTGATTGTGTGTGCTAAATTGCCCATGTTATACATGGCACCTGATTGTGTGTGCTAAATTGTCCATGTTATACATGGCACCTGATTGTGTGTGCTAAATTGTCCATGTTATACATGGCACCTGATAGCGTGTGTTAAATTGTCCATGTTATACATGGCACCTGATTGTATGTGTTAAATCGTCCATCATGTCCATGTTATACATGGCACCTGAATTGTCCATGTTATACATGGCACCTGCTTGTGTGTGCTAAATTGTCCATGTTATACATGGCACCTGATTGTATGTGTTAAATTGTCCATGTTATACATGGCACCTGATTGTGTGTGTTAAATTGTCCATGTTATACATGGCACCTGATTGTGTGTGCTAAATTGTCCATGTTATACATGGCACCTGATTGTATGTGTTAAATCGTTCATATACAAGGTTCAGTTCTACATGGCACCTGATTGTGTGTTAAATCGTCCATATGCGAGGTTCAGTTCTACATGGCACCTGGTTGTATGTGTTAAATTGTCCATATACAAGGTTCAGTTATACATGGCACCTGATTGTATGTGTTAAATGGGCCCAAGTGATAGGATTCCTTGTTTGAATATTAAATAACCAAAACAAATAATGAGGTTCGTAAAATATACAATTGTTCAACTCATTTCATAATTTTCCTATAGAACGCCGACTCATGTAAGCGCCTCTGTATTGATTATAGGAAAAGATGTGGGCAGTGACATTGCAGTACTGCTGGTATGTCTCTCAGTGTTATGTAACGCTTTGTATGTCAAAGCAGATTTGGTTGGGAACACTAGTTAGTTAGTGCAACTTTGAAGTAGGCCACCATCATGACCATGAAGCAGGAGGCTTTTACATATATATACTAGTATGCTTATTCAGCTTAAGTTAATATTCTTTGGAACCATATCATCCCCCATACTGTGGAGACATATTGTTTTTAGCTTGGATGTCTGTCTGTCTGGATCGCTGCCGGTCATAAGTTGTGTCCCCGTCATATCTCTTGAACCGCTTGAGGGATTTGGAAATAACTTGGGTCACAAATGTTCACCAAATCGAGACGACGTGCAGAGCTCAACTTCCAGCCAGGTCCTGTCAAGGTCAAGGTCACACTTAGAGGTTGAAGGTCATACATATGCACTATAGTTTGTGTCTCCTCCATATCTCTTGTACCGCTGGAGAGATTTGGAAATAACTTGCCACAAAGGTTCACCATATCGAGATGACGTGCAGAGCGTAACTTCCAGCCCTGTCCGTTCAAGGTCAAGGTCACACTCAGAGGTCGAAGGTCATATGCACTATATTTTGTGTCCTCCATATCTCTTGAACCGTTTGAGGGATTTTGAAATAACTTTACACAAATGTTCACCATATCGAGACGACGTGCAGAGCGCAACTTCCGGCCACGTCCATTCAAGGTCAAGGTCACACTTAGAGGTCGAAGGTCATATGCACTATATTTCGTGTCCTCCATATCTCTTGAACCTCTTGAGGGATTTTGGAATAATATGCCACAAATTTTCACCATATTGAAACGACGTGCAGAGCTCAACTTCCAGCCCACATTACAAGGTCACACTTAGAGGTTGAAGGTCATAATTTTATGCACTATATTTTGTATCGTCTCCATATCTCTTGAACCGCATGAGGGATTTTGAGATAACTTGGCACAAATGTTCACCAAATCGAGACGACGTGCAGAATGCAACTTCCACCTACGTCCGTTCAAGGTCAGGGTCACACTTAGAGGTCGAAGGTCATATGCACGTTATTTTGTGTCCCCTCCATATCTGATTGTGTGTGTGATTTTGAAATAACTTGGCTTAGTCAAAATAGGGGCTGAAAAACTTGTGTCACGCAATCCTCTGTTACTATTTAACCCACGGTCGCCAAACTTTACAGGATTGTCACAGGAAGTGAAGATTAAATTTTACCTCAATATATCTTGTGTGTCTGTCTTTTTACGAGTGAAATGTAACAAGAAAGGAAGAAAACCAGCCATACAAAAATATAATTAACAATTTATTTACATTAGCACAAATCCAGTTTTTCATTAATATCCAATTTTTGAATTAAGTCCAAATAAAATTATCCAATGTTCCTTTAATTCACATTAGCAAGTAGTGTCTCTTTAATCCAAAACTGTAAATGTCTCTTTATTCCAAAACAGCAAGTGTCGCTTTAATCCAAAACAGTAAGTGTCTCTTTAAGTCTAAATTAATTTCCAATATTTCCAGTTTAGTCCAAATATCTAATTTCACTGTTATTATGAATGAGCACAATAATAAGTAAATCCTCTCGCCTTTTCTTAGCTCGACTGATCTCTGCTTATGCCGTGGTGCGGCGTCCGTCTGTCTGTCCGTAAACTTTTTTTTGTAGCGACCTGCTCTGAAACTACTGAATGGATTTTCATGAAACTTTACAGAAATGTTGCCCATGAAGTCTAGTTGATCCTAGCATAAATTCATGTTGATGTGAAATCCAAGATGGCCGCCAAATCTAAAAATAGGTTTTTAAAAAACAAGTTTGTAGCGACTACTTCTTGAAACTATAAGTGATATTGATATGGGACTTTTTCTAAAATGATCGGCATGACATGATGTTGGTCCTTGTCGAAAATCGTTTTGATTCGACGTTAAACATGGCTGCCAGCGGCCATCTTTGTTTACATAGAGTTATATAGTAAAAACTTGTAGCGACTACTCCTCTGAAACTTCTTGGTGTATTTTCATGAAACTTTACAGGAATGTTGCTCTTAATGTCTAATTGATCCTAGAAAAATTTCAGATCGGCCAGAAATTCAAGATGGCCGCCACAGCTGAAAATAGATTTTTAAAAAATAAGTTTGTAGCGACTACTTCTTGAAACTATAAGTGATATTGATATGGGACTTTTTCTAAAATGATCGGCATGACATGATGTTGGTCCTTGTTGAAAATCATTTTGATTCGACGTTAAACATGGCTGCAGCGGCCATCTTTGTTTACATAGAGTTATATAGTAAAAACTTGTAGCGACTACTCCTCTGGAAGTACTTAGCGGATTTTCATGAAACTTTACAGGAATATTGCTCTTAATGTCTTATTGATTCTTGAAAATTTTCAGATCGGCCAGAAATTCAAGATGGCCGCCACAGCTAAAAATAGATTTAAAAAAAATAAGTTTGTAGCGACTACTTCTTGAAAACTATAAGTGATATTGATATGGGACTTTTTCTAAAATGATCAGCATGACATGATGGTTATCCGAGTCGAACATTATTTTGATTCGACGTTAAACATGGCTGCCAGTGGCCATCTTTGTTTACATAGAGTTATATAATGAAAACTTGTAGCGATTACTCCTCTGAAACTACTTGACGATTTTTCATGAAACTTCACAGGAATGTAGCTCTCGATGTCTAATTGATCCTAGCAAAATTTCAGATCGGCCGGAAAATTCAAGATGGCCGCCACGGCTAAAAATAATTTTTCAAAAAACAAGTTTGTAGCGACTACTTCCTGAAATCAAAATCAATCAGTAGAGCTTCATGGTCATTGACCTCTTGTTTATAAAAGCATCCAAATCTAAATTAACTTTAATAAAGTATACTGAAACTGATCTGAATAGACCCCCAGAGTTTGTTTATATAATGTCACAGACAGTTCCTGAAGACTTTCCCACTAAAACCATCCAATAAGAATAGTCAAAATTTCTACTTGCATAAAATAGTCCAACGAAAACAGTCCACATCATCATAAATGAATTTGCATCAATAATTTGCATATACATTGTAAACATGTTTACATCCATACTATTTTTAACTTTCTTCAAGGCCAAATCAATAACAAACACGCAACAATGCATGTACACATATAGATATAACTGTACAGGTAACAATCCCCACCCACACTTTCAACCGATTGCTTCGAAACTTTACAGGATGCTTACCTTTGATGTCAAGATGTGCATATTGTTTCGTCGCTAAACCCGACATAGCCCTTTTTTTGTCGAATTTTACGTTAAAATATCTTGTGTGTCTTTCTACTCCCACAGTTTTTCTCTGTTTCTTTTCAAACTTTACAGGATGTTTACCTATGGTATCAAAATATGCATATCTATTCAGCGTCAAAATTGACCCAGTATTACCACAGTAAGGCCCTTTTTTTGTAAAATTTTACGTTTTACACTGATTGTTTTAAGAGGGGGCATCCGTGTCCCATGGACACGTTTCTAGTTCTTTATTAAGAAATTATTATGAGACCTGCATACTTGATTAGATGTACAGTGAAGGCAAAATTCACTATAAAGCTGTGACTACAGGATAGATAAAAGAAGTCCGTGAAGGGTAACCAACACAAGTAAACTTCCTTATTTGGAAGTTATTTTACAGAAATCTATAGTCATGCTCATGCACAATTGCCAACTATTGCAGTCTTGATAATTCATTGAAAAAAAAGAAAGAAATTTGATTTGTTTTCAAAAGAGATCTATAGTTAGATTAAAATCACAAATGAAATCTAAAGAAATTTATGCATGTTTTGGCAAATTAATACACAAATGAATTTCTAAAAACATGAAATTTGATTCCAACAGTGTGTTTTAAAAAGCTTTTCTTTTTTGAAAGTGTACACATTCTTCCTCATGACCATGGTGGTTTGGTTGAGTTTACGGTGTGTGTTGTACAACATGTCGAGTGTTTGGTGTGTTGCACGACATATGTCGAGTGTACCCCCACATTGGTGTGTTGTATGACATGTCCAGTTTAAGCCCATGTTGGTGTGTTGTATAACATGTGTCTAGTGTACCACACGTTGGTGTGTTGAACAACATGTGTCGAATGTACCCCACATGGAGGTGTTGTATGACGTGTCTAGTGTACCCCACATTGGTGTGTTGTACAATATGTGTCGCGTGTACACCACGTTGGTGTGTTGTACGATATGTGTCGAGTGTAAGCCCATGATGGTGTGTTGTATGAGATGTGTCGAGTGTACCACCACATTGGCGTGTTGTACGACATGTGTCGAATGTACACCACGTTTGTGTGTTGTACAACATGTGTCGAGTGTACCACCACATTGGCGTGTTATACAACATGTGTCTAGTGTACCACCACCTTGGCAAGTTGTACAACATGTGTCGTGTGTACCACCACATTAGTATGTTGTACAACATGTGTTGGGTGTACCCCACGTTGGCATGTTGTACGACGTGTATAGTGTACCACCGTGTCGGCGTGTTGTACAACATGTTTCAGTGTACCCCCACGTTGGCATGTTGTATGACATGCGTCTAGTGTACTACCATGTTGGCATGTTGTACGACATGTGTTGAGTGTACCCCATTTTGGTGTGATGTATGGCAATTGTCTAGTGTACCACCACATTGGCGTGTTGTACGACATGTGTTGAGTGTACCCCACATTGGCATGTTGTACGACATGTGTCAAGTATACCATCACACTGACGTGTTGTATGACGTATCTAGCGTACACCCACGTTGGCATGTTATACAACATGTGTCTAGTGTACCACCACGTTGGTATATTGTACAATATGTGTCGAGTGTATCACCACATTGGCATGTTGTATGACGTATCTAGTGTACCACCGTGTTGGCGTGTTGTACGACATGTGTTGAGTGTACCACCACATGGAGTGTTGTAGGACATACGCTGAATGTGCCCACGCGTTTGCATGTTGTACGACAAGTGGCAAGTGTACCACCACGTTGGCGTGTTGTATGACGTATCTAGTGTACCATCACAATGGCGTGTTGTATGACATGCGTCTAGTGTACCACGACATTGGCATGTTGTACAACATGTGTTGAGTGTACCCCACATTGATGTGTTGTACGACATGTGTCGAGTATACCCCGTGTTGGCGTGTTGTACAACAAGTGTCTAGTGTACCATCACGTTGGCATGTTGTAGGACGTGTCGTGTGTAAGCCCACGTTGGTTTGTTGTACAACATGTGACTAGTGTACCACCATGTTGGCGTGCTGTACAGCATGTGTCGAGTGTACCATTGGCATGTTGTATGACATGTGTCGAGTGTAAGCCCACGTTGGTGTGTTGTACGACATGAGTCTTAGTGTACCACCACATTGGCATGTTGTATGACATGTGTCTAGTGTACCACCACATTGGCGTGTTGTACGACATGTGTCGAGTGTACCACCACATTGGCGTGTTGTACAACATGTGTCAAGTGTAACACCACGTTGGCGTGTTGTATGACATGTGTTTAGTGTACCACTAGTTGGTGTGTTGTACGACGTGTTTCGAGTGTAAGCCAACGTTGGTATGTTGTACAGCATGTATCTAGTGTACCACTACGTTGGTATGTTGTACAACATGTGTCAAGTGTACCACCACATTGGTATGTTGTACAACATGTGTCGAGTGTATCACCACATTGGTATGTTGTACAACATGTGTCGAATGTATCACCATGTTGGTATGTTGTACAACATGTGTAAAGTGTACCACCACATTGGTATGTTGCACAACATGTTTCAAGTGTACCACTACGTTGTACAACATGTGTCAGTGTGATAGAGAAGGACAGAGAGTGAAGTGATCTGTTCATCCAGAGGTATTGATTGGTGCATCTAATCAGCCAACTTCAATATATTTCATCTTTGTATAAACATATCCTTGCTGTGCTGTCTTTAGGAGACTAGGGGTGACTATTGATGTCAATTTTGACTGTCACGATACTATTACTATTGGTAGAACTACCATTGCAACACCATTGCTGATCTGTTATAGCGATACTGTCAGAAGTGCTGAAATAGATTAAAATGCCACTTTTCATTTTTGATTATTCAAAATTTCAAAGTCTTTCTTGTTTGGTACCATTTTGTAATGAAAGAAGAAAAGGACTTCCCATTTTGAAAACATCTATGGTATCCACTTTCTGCAGCTTGATACATTTTAAGTATTATCACTATGGAAACCGTCTTAATCCCAAAGACTATCTGACAGGTTTCATAAAGAATGCACCAAAAAAGGCCGGATAAAACAAAAATAATATGTTAAATTTGTAATCGGCGAGTTGAAGGTAACTTACAATTGTTATTGAAATTACAATAATTTATCCTCTACCGATGCATCGATAGTTTACTGTATCATTACACTCCTATAAGAGACTATGTTCTGCTGACTTGGGAATATGGTATGCACATTGTTGTGTCGGTGACCGTGGTCAGACTGCAGCAGGAATATGGTATGCACATTGTTGTGTCGGTGACCGGGGTCAGACTGCAGCAGGAATATGGTATGCACATTGTTGTTTAGGTGACCGGGGTCAGACTGCAGCAGGAATGTGGTATGCACATTGTTGTGTCGGTGACCGTGGTCAGACTGAAGCAGGAATATGGTATGCACATTGTTGTGTCGGTGACTGGGGTCAGACTGCAGCAGGAATATGGTATGCACATTGTTGTGTGGTGACCGGGGTCAGACTGCAGCAGGAATATGGTATGCACATTTTTGTGTTGGTGACCGGGGTCAGACTGCAGCAGGAATATGGTATGCACATTGTTGTGTCGGTGACCGGGGTCAGACTGCAGCAGGAATATGGTATGCACATTGTTGTGTCGGTGACCGGGGTCAGACTGCAGCAGGAATATGGTATGCACATTGCTGTGTCGGTGACCGGTGTCAGACTGCAGCAGGAATATGGTATGCACATTGTTGTGTCGGTGACCGGGGTCAGACTGCAGCAGGAATATTGTATGCACATTGTTGTGTCGGTGACCGGGGTCAGACTGCAGCAGGAATATGGTATGCACATTGTTGTGTCGGTGACCGTGGTCAGACTGCAGCAGGAATATGGTATGCACATTGTTGTGTCGGTGACCGGTGTCAGACTGCAGCAGGAATATGGTATGCACATTGTTGTGTCGGTGACCGGTGTCAGACTGCAGCAGGAATATGGTATGCACATTGTTGTGTCGGTGACCGGGGTCAGACTGCAGCAGGAATATGGTATGCACATTGTTGTGTCGGTGACCGGGGTCAGACTGCAGCAGGAATATGGTATGCACATTGTTGTGTGGGTGACCGTGGTCAGACTGCAGCAGGAATATGGTATGCACATTGTTGTGTCAGTGACCGGGGTCAGACTGCAGCAGGAATATGGTATGCACATTGTTGTGTCGGTGACCGGGGTCAGACTGCAGCAGGAATATGGTATGCACATTGTTGTGTCGGTGACCGGGGTCAGACTGCAGCAGGAATATGGTATGCACATTGTTGTGTCGGTGACCGGGGTCAGACTGCAGCAGGAATATGGTATGCACATTGTTGTGTCGGTGACTGGGGTCAGACTGCAGCAGGAATATGGTATGCACATTGCTGTGTCGGTGACTGGGGTCAGACTGCAGCAGGAATATAGTATGCACATTGTTGTGTCGGTGACCGGGGTCAGTCTGCAGCAGGAATATTGTATGCACATTGTTGTGTTGGTGACCGTGGTCAGACTGCAGCAGGAATATGGTATGCACATTGCTGTATCGGTGACCCGGGGTCAGACTGCAGCAGGAATATGGTATGCACATTGTTGTGTGGTGACCGGGGTCAGACTGCAGCAGGAATATGGTATGCACATTGTTGTGTGGTGACCGGGGTCAGACTGCAGCAGGAATATGGTATGCACATTGTTGTGTGGTGACCGGGGTCAGACTGCAGCAGGAATATGGTATGCACATTGTTGTGTCAGTGACCGGGGTCAGACTGCAGCAGGAATTTGGTATGCACATTGTTGTGTGGTGACCGTGGTCAGACTGCAGCAGGAATATGGTATGCACATTGTTGTGTCGGTGACCGGGGTCAGACTGCAGCAGGAATATGGTATGCACATTGTTGTGTCGGTGACCGGGGTCAGAATGCAGCAAAATAATGTGTGTTAATAATCTGAAATCGCCATGTGTGTGGTGTAAAACCAATATCCAGTAGAGATCTTAAATATTCTGGTCCCAAAGTATGCACATTCGTGTATCTGTGACCAGGGTCAGAATGTAGTGCATATCTTTATATTCATATCTTCATATGTATTCATCTGCAGTGCATAGTATCCGTATAAGCAGTATTAAAAATGTTTACAATTAAAACAAACCGTATTTTACTGTGTATCGTACGCACCAGTGTATAGAGCGCGACCCCTTCGTAGGGGTCAAACCTGGGTAAAAAAAAGTTGTTTCTGTGTATAATGCGCAAAACAATCTACCGTATTTTACCGTGTATAATGCGCACCAGTGCGACCCCTTCTTAGAGGTCAAACCTGGGTAAAAAAAAGTTGTTTCTGTGTATAATGCGCATCAAAATACTTTTTAGATAAAGGTGAAGTCAGATTGGCAAAGAAGTATGAAAGCAAAATTTTCATTTGTCCAACACATATTTTAACTATTTTAGCTAAAATAAAATATTTGGTAAAGTAAACTATTTGGAGGAGTTTGTGAGTTTATTTATTTATTTGTATCTGTGCATGTGTCCACTCTCCCTCCTTAAACTCATCCGAATAAAATCCGTCGTCATTATCGTCTTCACTGTCGTCTGCTGCATTTAAATATCGGAATAGAATTGAACTGTAACAGTACTTAGTGTACCAGTCTAATCAGCTGGAAATCACGTGATATCAAGTCAGCTGATATAAATAACAAAACAAGATCCGAAATGTTCGCCCATTTATTGAAATTCTACAACAAATATGCAAACATTTATATAAAAAAAAGCTTTATAATAAACTTTATTCATTTCTAAGTCAAAAGATGTTTTACTCATTAATTATTTCTTAATAATGTCGATAGGCTAAAAACCTCTAATGTTTTGGGTTTGAACCCTGTGTGCATACATGACACACATTTTTGAGTCAAATCACGCTCACACGCTTACACTTTACGGTCTCGCACATTCTGAAAATTTGACCAAAATTGTTTTTGTCTGCGTTTTTTTCAATAAAATTTAGTATATGTTATGCATAAAATCTATAAAATTAAGTATAATTTAACCAGGATTTCCATATCGGTTCTGTATATGTTGTGACTTTAAACAAAATCGGTTACAATGTATGATCATATGAAGAGTATTACGAGTAGACCGCTAAGCTAAACTTCATGAAATTCAGAGGGATTTACCCCCACTAAGCCCCATCTCACTTTAACTGGGCCTTTACAGCTATGTGTGTGCCATTATTACTTTGATGCTTTTTATTTCAGACAATAACTGGTGCCATGAGTGTGCTAAATCCTCCAGTACCATTAGAAAATCCAGAACATCAGTTCCGGGTAGAGTACATCCAGAATGAAACCACAGACACAGATTTTTCCTACTCTCCGGTGAGTCGATGTTTTTTCAAGCAACACTTAAGTTTCTTATTTTTATTTTTTCTTATTTTTCTATACATTCTTTTCAACAATTTGACTGAATTTTATTTTTAAGGGACATGTCATAAAAGATACACCTTTTGTCGATTTTATGAATTTTTCATATATAATGTTGTTTATAGCAGGGCCTTTCCCAACTAGTTATGCAATAGCGGGACCGCGATCCCTTAATTTTTGAAACAGACATGCCGCGATCCTTTCATCTGACCGTGACCCTTTAAAACTGTGTCGCGATCCCTTTAATAGTGGGTCAAAACATTCATTTTCCCAGTGTTAATGACATATATGACCAAATAACGCCTTGAGGCATAAACTCCTGACAAACAATCTGTCCTTAGTTCCTGATAGGAATTTTTTCATAAGGATTAGAGCAGAGGTGTTAATTACCCCTGAAATAAGGGTTGAATTCAGCCATGCATACCAGACCTGCCAAAATGTCATCAAATGTGAAAATTATTTATATTTTATTAACTCTTAATGCGCTTCATATATATAATAGACTGTTTTTTCTTTGAATTAAGACCATTCAATTTATGTGACAAAGGGGTGTTTTTTGGGAAAATGTCTGATCAGCAGCCAGACATTGTAAACCCTAACTCGCAGGCTGATCTGGGTTTACAGTGGATGCAACGGCTATTATAGTCGTGCTTCGCGGGTTAAGAAGCTGAATTAAACATGTTTCCATCCATTTTATCATGATTGTTTTAAATATAAAGTAATTATAGACACTTAAGTAAAAAGTGTTTCAAATAAACTATTAATTATGAATAAAGACAGCAATTATATAACATTTAAATAAACTTATATCCTTGTCCTAACAGTTTTTAGCTCTACTGATCAGAGATCAGCAGAGCTTATGCCGTGGTGCGGCGTACGTCGTCCGTCTGTCCGTCTGTCCGTAAACTTTTTTTGTAGCGACTTCTCCTCTGAAACTACTGAATGGATTTTCATGAAACTTTACAGAAATGTTGCCCATGAAGTCAAGTTGATCCTAGCAAAAATTCATGTTGATGTGAAATCCAAGATGGCCGCCAGATCTAAAAATAGGTTTTTAAAAAACAAGTTTGTAGCGACTTCTTCATGAAAACTATAAGGGATATTGATATGGGACTTTTTCTAAAATGATCAGCATGACATGATGTTGGTCCTTGTTGAAAATCGTTTTGATTCGACGTTAAACATGGCTGCCAGCGGCCATCTTTGTTTACATAGAGTTATATAATGAAAACTTGTAGCAACTACTCCTCTGAAACTACTTGACGGATTTTCATGAAACTTCACAGGAATGTTGCTCTTGATGTCTAATTGATCCTAGCAAAATTTCAGGTTGGCTGGAAATTCAAGATGGCCGCCATGGCTAAAAATAAATTTTCAAAATACAAGTTTGTAGCGACTACTTCTTGAAAACTATAAGTGATATTGATATGGGACTTTTTCTAAAATGATCAGCATGACATGATGTTGGTCCTTGTCAAAAATCGTTTTGATTCAACGTTAAACATGGCTGCCAGAGGCCATCTTTGTTTACATACAGTTATATTGTAAAAACTTGTAGCGACTACTCCTTTGAAACTACTTGACAGATTTTCATGAAACTTTACAGGAATATTGCTCTTAATGTCTAATTGATCCTAGCAAAATTTCAGATCGGCCAGAAATTCAAGATGGCCGCCACAGCTAAAAATAGATTTTTTAAAAAAAAGTTGGTAGCGACTACGTCTTGAAAACTATAAGTGATATTGATATGGGACTTTTTGTAAAATGATCAGCATGACATGATGGTTATAAGAGTCAAACATTATTTTGATTCGACGTTAAACATGGCTGCCAGTGGCCATCTTTGTTTACATAGAGTTATATAATGAAAACTTGTAGCGACTACTCCTCTGAAACTACTTGACGGATTTTCATGAAACTTCACAGGAATGTTGCTCTTGATGTCTAATTGATCCTAGCAAAATTTCAGGTCGCCCGGAAATTCAAGATGGCTGCCATGGCTAAAAATAGATTTTCAAAATACAAGTTTGTAGCGACTACTACTTGAAAACTATAAGTGATATTGATATTGGACTTTTTGTAAAATGATCAGCATGACATGATGTTGGTCCTTGTCAAAAATTGTTTTGATTCAACGTTAAACATGGCTGCCAGCAGCCATCTTTGTTTACATAGAGTTATATAGTAAAAACTTGTAGCGACTAATCCTTTGAAACTACTTGGCAGATTTTCATGAAACTTTACAGGAATGTTGCTCTTAATGTTTAATTGATCCTAGCAAAATTTCAGATCGCCCAGAAATTCAAGATGGCCGCCACAGCTAAAATTAGATTTTTTAAAAAAGAAGTTTGTAGCGACTACGTCTTGAAAACTATAAGTGATATTGATATGGGACTTTTTGTAAAATGATCAGCATGACATGATGGTTATCAGAGTCAAACATTATTTTGATTTGATGTTAAACATGGCTGTCAGCGGCCATCTTTGTTTACATAGAGTTATATAATGAAAACTTGTAGCGACTATTCCTGTGAAACTACTTGACGGATTTCATGAAACTTCACAGGAATGTTGCTCTTGATGTCTAATTGATTCTAGCAAAATTTCAGGTCGGCCGGAAATTCAAGATGGCCGCCACGGCTAAAAATAATTTTTCAAAAAACAAGTCTGTAGCGACTACTTCCTGAAATCAAAATCAATCAGTAGAGCTTCAAGGTCATTGACCTCTTGTTTTTTAAAACGCTTACGACTTCATGCAATTAACATCACTTAGACGTTAAGATATTGTAGACAATGTCAGGGTAAAAAAGTTGACGTAAATCCGGATAGTCCTTATTTCCTGTTTAACTTATAACATTTATAATGAAGTGTGTATAAAACGGAAAAATCTAGAACAGCAAATGAAACAATGAATAAAATTGAGTGGAAACTGAATCATCTTTTTCGTAGATAGGGGATCACACACTTGCACCCACTCACATCACAGGCTAAAACCACTAACCCTGAAAACATTCCTGGGGAAGGCCCTGTTTTTGTTAGGAAGTAGTTTTAAAGCTTATAAAGCTGAATGTAAATAATAATAAAACAAATATCAGAAGGTAGAAATGGAATTTATATTAATGCTCCCTGAAATTTTTGGGGGAGGTCACCGAAATTTGTCGGGGAGCATGTAGTTCTCATGTCCGTCCGTCTGTAGGTCCAGCTTTCTTGTCTGCTCAACTCCTTAGTTACGTGACTTTGAAGTTTTTTCGAATCAAGAGCTTGTCCGCTCAACTCCTATGTTTCATCCGATTTTCGCGCTACTTTACAAGAAGTATCAGCATGATGTCTAGTAGCGCATTTTATCAGGAAGTTCCGGTTGAATGATTTTTGGCGGAGTTACAGTACTTTTTTTAAGATTCTAAAGCTTGTCCGCTTAACTCCTAAGTTTTTCATCCGATTGTCACGAAACTTCATAGGAAGTATCAGTATGATGGCTAGTAGTGCATATTTTCAGGGTGTTCTTGTTGAATAATTTTTGGCGGAGTTACGGGACTGAAGTTTTCGAATATAAAGCTTTTCCGCTCAACTCCTCCTACGTTTTTATGCAATTTTTACGAAACTTTACAGGAAGTATCAGTATGATGTCTAGTAGCGCATATTGTCAGGGCGTATTCATGAAACTTTACAGAAATGTTGCCCATGAAGTCTAGTTGATCCTAGCAAAAATTCATGTTGATGTGAAATCCAAGATGGCCGCCAAATCTAAAAATCGATTTTTAAAAAACAAGTTTGTAGCGACTACTTCTTTAAAACTCTAGGTGTTATTGATATGGGACTTTTTCTAAAATGATCAGCATGACATGATGTTGGTCCTTCTCGAAAATCGTTTTGATTCAACGTTAAACATGGCTGCCAGTGGCCATCTTTGTTTACATCGAGTTATTTAGTAAAAACTTGTTTTAGTAAAAACTTGTAGCGACTACTCCTCTGAAACTACTCGACGGATTTCCATGAAACTTCACAGGAATGTCGGCTGGAAATTCAAGATGGCCACCATGGCTAAAAATAGATTTTTAAAAAACAAATTTGTAGCGACTACTTCTTGAAAACTATAAGTGATAATGATATGGGACTTTTTCTAACATGATCAGCATGACATGATGTTGGCCCTTGTTGAAAATTATTTTGATTCGCCATTAAAGAGCTGCCATCTTTGTTAACATAGAGTTATATAGTAAAAACTTCAACTTGTAGTGACTACTCCTCTGAAACTACTTGGCAGATTTTCATGAAACTTCACAGGAATGCTAATCTAGCTATCAAAACTTATCAGTAGAGCTTCAAGGTCATTGACCTCTTGTTTAGGTTACTTTGTCAAAAGTCAAGGTCACAGTTAGTATAAATAGAAACAAATGTGTTTTGCTCAATAACTTGTTTCCTCTCTCTCTTTGAAGGCTTTGGCCCTTCATTTTTTTCTGGATTTTTTTTTTTATATTTTATGTATTGAGACATATAGGGAAAACTGTAAATTCTTCTCAAAGACAGTCATCAATTGAATGATTCAGTGCCATTCGGTCCTCTTATTTTTTGATTCGAGTAATCAGCCTTGTTGCTGTATGTGACTTGTATTTATGTGACAAAGGGGTGTTTTTGGGAAAATTTTATTCATTGTTTCATTTGCTGTTCTAGATTTTTCCGTTTTTCACACACTTCATTATAAATGTTACAAGTTAAACAGGCAATAAGGACTATCCGGATTTACGTCAACTTTTTTTACCCTGACATTGTCTACAATATCTTAACGTCTAAGTTATGTTAATTGCATGAAGTCGTAAGCGTTTTAAAAAAACTGTTAGGACAAGGATATAAGTTTATTTAAATGTTATATAATTGCTGTCTTTATTCATAATTAATCGTTTATTTGAAACACTTTTTACTTAAGTGTCTATAATTACTTTATATTTAAAACAATCGTGATAAAATGGATGGAAACATGTTTAATTCAGCTTCTTAACCCGCGAAGCACGACTATAATAGCCGTTGCATCCACTGTAAACCCAGATCAGCCTGCGAGTTAGGGTTTACAATGTCTGGCTGCTGATCAGACATTAACAATACCAAACTCCAAACTTGTTTGAGGCATATCAAAAGGTTGAAGATAGCAATTAGCCTTTAAATTTTGGTCTTTGGATAACATGTCCACCCTCCCCTTAATGTATTTGTTAATAACATTTGAACTATTTGGAATCCTTTTGCCTGGCGGTTGTACTGGCCTGCCTGCAGCCATCTTGAAATTGAGTGTTAAGTGATGTTACTCGTTAAA
The DNA here is from genome assembly GCA_037043455.1 of Cyrtodaria siliqua. Taxonomy (NCBI): domain Eukaryota; kingdom Metazoa; phylum Mollusca; class Bivalvia; order Adapedonta; family Hiatellidae; genus Cyrtodaria; species Cyrtodaria siliqua. The sequence goes on from JAWPHD010001329.1 coordinate 95,154, forward strand.
AACTGTCAAAATAATTAACAAAACCTAAAAACTTAATGAAAGCTCAGTCTTTGAAAACCGTGTTTGAACATCAGCAATCTGGCAACTTTAGAGTGGCTGTCTCACATTTTTCAGCTTTCTTGGGAAACGGAGGCCAAAAAAGCGAACTATTTTAAGAAGCTTAAACCCTCTAAATTCATATCGGGTGAAACAAAGTTATTGCTGTAGTGTTCAAGTATAATTATCTGCAGTTATTTTGGTTCCCTGAGCTGTAATTGTTTCCTTATTTGGTTGTTGTGAATTGTTGGTCTTTCAAAAATAGACCTATTATACTGTAATTAATTATAATATGTCATTCTTGCCAAACCTAATTGTTTTTATTGTTGGTGGATTGTAACATCATTTTTTTTTGCCAGTAAGGATTGTGTGACAATAATGACATGTTTATCTCTTTAAGTAATTTCTTGGGACTTTATTAGCATGTGTCTTAACAGTTCTGTTAAATTGGACACACAACAATGTATATCCCTTTAAACTCGTGGTGTAATACTAGTCATATTTATTATTTCCCACCCGCCTCCCCACACTTCTGTCTGTTGGTGCATGAGTAAAATTTCCTCTTGGAACCAATATGGCCGCCTGATGGCCATTTTTGTCTCGCCTTTTGATAAAATGCGAGACATAGGCGCCGCTAATGTTGGCGGGCTCGATGGTGTCAACTTATTGTATAATAATACTCCTCTGAAACTACTTAGCAGATTTTCATGAAATTTTACAGGAATGTTGTTCTTGATGTCTTATTGATCCTAGCAAAATTTCAGGTCGGCCGGAAATTCAAGATAGCTGCCACGGCTAAAAATAAATTTTCAAAAAAACAAGTTTGTAGCGACTACTTCTTGAAAACTATAAGTGATATTGATATGCGTCTTTTCCTAAAATGATCAGTATGACATGATGTTGATCCTTGTGGAAAATTATTTTGATTCAACGTTAAGCATTGCTGCCAGCGGCCATGTTTGTTGACATAGAGTTATATAATGAAAACTTGTAGCGACTACTCCTCTGAAACTACTTGACGGATTTTCATGAAACTTCACACGATGTCCAATTGATCCCAGCAAAACTTCAGGTTGGCTGGGAATTCAAGATGGCCGCTACGGCTAAAAATAGATTTAATTTTTTTTATTTTAATTTGACATTAAACATGGCCGCCAGCGGCCATCTAAATAGATTTTCAAAATACAAGTTTGTAGCGACTACTTCTTGAAAACCATACATAAGTGATATTGATATGGGACTTTTTCTAAAATGATCAGTATGACATGTTGTTGATCCTTGTCAAATTTTTTTTTTGATTTGACGTTTAACATGGCTGCCAGCGGCCATCTTCGTTTACATAGAGTTATATAATGAAAACTTGTAGCGACTACTCCTCTGAAACTACTTGACGGATTTTCATGGAACTTCACAGGAATGCTGATCTAGCTATCAAAAACCTATCAGTAGAGCTTCAAGGTCATTGACCTCTTGTTAAAAAAAAGTTTGTAGCGACTACTTCTTGAAAACTGTAAGTGATATTGATATGGGACTTTTTCTAAAATGATCAGCATGACATGTTGATCCTTGTCGAAAATGATTTTGATTCAACATTAAACATAGGCGCCAGTGGCCATCTTTGTTTACATAGAGTTTGTATAGTAAAAATTTGTAGCGACTACTCCTCTGAAACTACTTGGCGGATTTTCATGAAACTTCATAGGAATGTTGCTCTTGATGTCTAGTTTATCCTAGCAAAATTTTAGGTTGGCGGAAATTCAAGATGGCCACCACGGCTAAACATAGATTTTTAGCTCTACTGATCAGAGATCAGCAGAGCTTACGCCGTGGTGTAGCGACTACTCCTCTGAAACTACTGAATGGATTTTCATGAAACTTTACAGAAATGTTGCTCATGAAGTCTAGTTGATCCTAGCAAAAATTCATGTTGATGTGAAATCCAAGATGGCCGCCAAAGCTAAAAGTAGATTTTTAGCTCGACTGATCGCTTATGCCGTGGTGCGGCGTCCGTCGTCCGTCCGTCCGTCTGTCTGTCCGTCTGTCCGTCAACTTTTTTTGTAGCGACTACTCCTCTGAAACTACTGAATGGATTTTCATGAAACTTTACAGAAATGTTGCCCATGAAGTCTAGTTGATCCTAGCAAAAATTCATGTTGATGTGAAATCCAAGATGGCCACCAGATCTAAAAATAGATTTTTAAAAAAAAAAATTGTATCGACTACGTCTTGAAAACTATAAGTGATATTGATATGGGACTTTTTGTAAAATAATCAGCATGACATGATGGTTATCAGAGTTAAACATTATTTTGATTCGACGTTAAACATGGCTGCCAGTGGCCATCTTTGTTTACATAGAGTTATATGATGAAAACTTGTAGTGACTACTCCTCTGAAAATACTTGACAGATTTTCATGAAACTTCACAGGATTGTTGCTCTTGATGTCTAATTGATCCTAGCAAAATTTCAGGTTGGCCGGAAATTCAAGATGGCTGCCATGGCTAAAAATAGATTTTCAAAATACAAGTTTGTAGCGACTACTTCTTGAAAACTATAAGTGATATTGATATGGGACTTTTTGTAAAATAATCAGCATGACATGATGTTAGTCCTTGTCAAAAATCGTTTTGATTCGATATTAAACATGGCTGTCAGCGGCCATCTTTGTTTACATAGAGTTATATAATGAAAACTTGTAGCGACTATTCCTCTGAAACTACTTGACGGATTTTCATGAAACTTCACAGGAATGTTGCTCTTGATGTCTAATTGATCCTAGCAAAATTTCAGATCTTCCAGAAATTCAAGATGGCCACCACAGCTAAAAATAGAATTTTAAAAAATAAGTTTGTAGCGACTACATCTTGAAAACTATAAGTGATATTGATATGGGACTTTTTCTAAAATGATCTCCATGACATGATGTTGATCCGAGTCGAACATTATTTTGATTCGACGTTAAACATGGCTGCCAGTGGCCATCTTTGGTTACATAGAGTTATATAGTAAAAACTTGTAGCGACTACTCCTCTGAAACTACTTGACAGAAGTTCATGAAACTTCACAGGAATGTTGCTCTTGATGTCTAGTTGATCCTAGAAAAATTTCAGGCTCGCCGGAAATTCAAGATGGCCGCCACAGCTAAAAATAGATTTAAAATAAATAAGTTTGTAGCAACTACTTTTTGAAAACGATAAGAGATATTGATATGGAACTTTTTCTAAAATGATCAGCATGACATGATGTTGGTCCTTGTCGAAAATCGTTTTTATTCGACGTTAAACATGGCTGCCAGCGTCCATCTTTGTTGACATAGAGTTATATAATGAAAACTTGTAGTGACTACTCCTCTGAAACTACTTGACGGATTTTCATGAAACTTCACAGGAATGTTGCTATTGATGTCTTATTGATCCTAGAAAAATTTCAGGTCGGCCAGAAATTCAAGATGACCGCCACGGCTAAAAATAGATTTTTAAAAAATAAGTTTGTAGCGACTACTTCTTGGAAACTATAAGAGATATTGATATGGGACTTTTTCTAAAATGATCAGCATGACATGTTGTTGGTCTTTGTCAAAAATGTTTTGATTCGATGTTAAACATGGCTGTCAGCGGCCATCTTCGTTTACATAGAGTTATATAATGAAAACTTGTAGCGACTACTCCTCTAAAACTACTTGATGGATTTTCATGAAACTTCAGATGAATGTTGCTCTTGATGTCTAATTGATCTTAGCAAAATTTCAGGTCGGCCGGAAATTCAAGATGACCGCCATGGCTAAAAATAGATTTTTAAAAAAACGTTTGTAGCAACTACTTCTTAGAAACTATAAGAGATATTGATATGGGACTTTTTCTAAAATGATCAGCATGACAGGATGGTTGTCCGAGTTGAACATTATTTTGATTCAATGTTAAACATGGCTGTCAGCGGCCATCTTTGTTTACATAGAGTTATATAATGAAAACTTGTAGCGACTACTCCTCTAAAACTACTTGATGGATTATCATGAAACTTCACAGGAAAATGTTGCTCTTGATGTCTAATTGATCCTAGCAAAATTTCAGGTCAGCCGGAAATTCAAGATGACCGCAACGGCTTAAAATAGATTTTCAAAAAACAAGTTTGTAGCGACTACTTCCTGAAATCAAAATCAATCAGTAGAGAGCTTCAAGGTCATTGACCTCTTGTTAAAAACAAGTTTGTAGCGACTACCTCTTGAAAACTGTAAGTGATATTGATTTGGGACTTTTTCTGAAATGATCAGCATAAGATGTTGATCCTTGTCTAAAATTATTTTGATTCGACAATAAACATGGCTGCCAGTGGCCATCTTTGTTTACCTAGAGTTATATAGTAAAAACTTCAACTTGTAGCGACTACTCCTCTGAAACTACTTGACAGATTTTTATGAAATTTCACAGGAATGCTGATATAGGTATTAAAATCTATCAGTAGAGCTTCAAGGTCTTTGACTTCTTGTTTCTTTTTGTTTTTTCCAATTATTTTACAGAAATAATGATGTACTGAACTTGAAACTTGGTATGTGTTCTGAACTATTTGACATATTGTTAGGGTGATCTGCACGCACATTCATATTGTGTAGAAACTAGCATAATGCCCTATTTTATCAAAATCAAGATTGACCTTGTAGCGGAGATACTTATTGGACAACTTTTGTACATGTATTTAACACAGCTGAATATTGTGTTACTTAATTTACCTATATAATTTGACCGTTATAGTAGACATGGCTTTTTGTCAATTCTGCATGAATGTTTCACAGTGTGATTAAATTTAATATCTTTTTTGTTTAACATTAGCATAGAATTAGCATTTTATCACCTATAAATAATAACTCACACTTAAAAATAGTGCTTCTGTTATTTTAAACAGGCATGATTAAGCATAATGTCGGGCAAAATAGATGTCTAAGACAGAAGTGATTCTTATCTGTCAATATGAGGTAAAGTGATCACATGTCTGACTTCATAATGAGTTGGACAATTTTTAGCTTGACTGATCTTATGCAGTTGTGCTGTGTCCGTCCGTAATTTTTTTGTTTACTACTCCTCTGAAACTACTTAACGGATTTTCATGAAACTTCACAGGAATGTTGCTCTTGATGTCTAGTTGATCCTAGCAAAAATTCAGGTCCGCCGGAAATTTAAGATGGCCGCCTCAGCTAAAAACAGATTTTAAAAATGCGATATTGTGGCGATTACTTCTCAAAAACCATAAGTGATATTGATTTGGAACCTTAACCAAAATGACTGGCATGACATGTAGTTGGTCCTAACCAAAGTTCATTTTGATTGAATGTCAAACATGTTTGTTCACATAGATTTATCTAGGAAAAACTTGTGGTGACTACTCCTCTGAAACTACTTTGATGGAATTTCATGAAACTTGACAGGAATGTTGCTCTTGATGTCTTGTTGATCATAGCAAAAATTTAGGTTGGTAGAAAATTCAAGATGGCCTCCACTGCTAAAAGTAGATTTTAAAAACGTAAGTGCTATTGAATTGGAACCTTTACCAAAATGACTGGCACGACATGTAGTTGGTCCTAACCAAAGTTAATTTTGATTGGATGTCAAACATGGCCGCCAGCTGCCATCTTTGTTTACATAGATTTATATAGGAAAAACTTGTGGCGACTACTCCTGAAACTACTTGACAGATTTTCATGAAACTTAGAGGAATGTTGCTCTTGATGTCTAGTTGATCCTAGCAAAAATTCAGGTCGGCTGGAAATTCAAGATGGCCATTTAAAAATAGATTTAAAAAATGCGACTGTGGCGACTACTTCTCAAAAACCGTAAGTGAATTGGAACCTTCTTGTCAAAATGATTGACACGACATCTTGCAGGCTGATCAGGGTTTACACTGCTGGGTGCTCATCAGTCATTTGACCGAAACACCCCTTTGTACTATAAATGGACTGGTCCAAATTTAAAGAAAGGACAGTTCATTATACATTCATAGTGGGGTAAGGATTAAGTCTCCTTTGTATTTTTGGCTTTCAGAAAAAGATGATTTTTTTTTTAGGATTTAAGGTTTTAGTTTGATTCTGATTTTCCAAATAACCACTGAGACAAGAGCAAGTCTACTTGTACTGGTGAGATAGTAACTTAATTTTCAGGAAAAATTGCATAACGTGACACTATGGATCCAATACAGAATGTTGGGATGTAATTATGATGGTGTACATGGATCCAATACTGAATGTTGGGGTACATGGATCCAATACTGAGTGTTGGGGTACATGGATCAAATACTGAGTGTTGAGATAGATGCACCCAATACTGAATGTTGGGGTACATGCATCCAATACTAAATGTTGGGGGTACATGGATCCAATACTGAATGTTGGGGTACATGCATCCAATGCTGAATGTCTTGGTACATGCATCCAAGACTGAATGTTGGGGGTACATGGATCCAATACTGAATGTTGGGGGTACATGGATCAAATACTGAATGTTGGGGTACATGGATCAAATACTGAGTGTTGAGATACATGCACCCAATACTGAATGTTGGGGTACATGGATCCAATACTAAATGTTGGGGGTACATGGATCCAATACTGAATGTTGGGGTACATGCATCCAACGCTGAATGTCTCGGTACATGCATCCAATACTGAATGTTGGGGTACATGGATCCAATACTGAATGTTGGGGGTACATGGATCAAATACTGAATGTTGGGGTACATGGATCCAATACTGAATGTTGGGGTACATGGATCCAATACTGAATGTTGGGGGTACATGGATCCACTACTGAGTGTTGCGGTACGTGGATCCAATACTGAATGTTGGGGTACATGGATCCAATACTGAATGTTGGGGGTACATGGATCCAGTACTGAATGTTGGGGGTACATGGATCCAATACTGAATGTTGGGGGTACATGGATCCACTACAGAATGTTGCGGTACATGGATCCAATACTGAATGTTGGGGTTTATGGATCCAATACTGAATGTTGGGGGTACATGCATCCAATACTGAATGTTGGGGTACATGGATCCAATACTGAATGTTGGGGTACATGCATCCAATACTGAATGTCTCGGTACATGCATCCAATACTGAATGTTGGGGTAAATGAATTCAATACTGAATGTTGGAGTACATGGATGGAATTCTGAATGTTGGGGTCAGTGGTTGGGGTACATGGATCCAATACTGAATCTTGGGGTACATGCATCCAATACTGAATGTCGCGGTACATGGATCCAATATTGAATGTTGGGGTACATGTAACCAATACTGAATGTTGGTGCACATGCACCCAATACTGAATGTTGTGGTACATGCATCCAATACTGAATGTTGGGGTACATGCATCAAGTACTGAATGTCTCGGTACATGGATCCAATATTGAATGTTGGGGTACATGTATCAAATACTGAATGTTGGTACACATGCACCCAATACTGAATGATGGGGTACATGCATCCAATTCTGAATGTTGGGGTACATGCACCCAATACTGAATGTTGGGGTACATGCACCCAATACTGAATGTTGGGGTACATGCATCCAATACTGAATGTTGGAGTACATGCATCCAATACTGAATGTTGGGGTACATGGATCCACTACTGAATGTTGGGGTACATGGATCCAATACTGAACGGACGCCCAACGAGGAGTGATCACTGATCACTAGTTAATATGTTGGGGTACATGCACCAAATACTGAATGTTGGGGTACATGCACCCAATATTGTATGTGGGGTACATGCATCCACTACTGAATGTTGCGGTACATGGATCCAATACTACATGTTGGGGTACATGGATCCAATACTGAATGTTGGGGTACATGCATCCAATACTGAATGTTGCGGTACATGCATCCAATACTGAATGTTGGGGTACATGCATCCAATACTGAATGTTGGGGTACATGCATCCAATACTGAATGTTGCGGTACATGCATCCAATACTGAATGTTGGGGTACATGGATCCAATACTGAATGTTGGGGTACATGCACCCAATACTGAATGTTGGGGTACATGCACCCAATACTGAATGTTGGGGTACATGCATCAAGTACTGAATGTTGGGGTACATGCACCCAATACTGAATGTTGGGGTACATGCACCCAATACTGAATGTTGGGTTACATGCACCCAATACTGAATGTTGGGGTACATGCACCCAATACTGAATGTTGGGGTACATGCATCCAATACTGAATGTTGGAGTACATGCATCCAATACTGAATGTTGGGGTACATGCACCCAATACTGAATGTTGGGGTACATGCATCCAATACTGAATGTTGGGGTACATGCATCAAGTACTGAATGTTTCGGTACATGCATCCAATACTGAATGTCTCGGTACATGGATCCAATATTGAATGTTGGGGTACATGTATCAAATACTGAATGTTGGGGTACATGCACCCAATACTGAATGTTGGGGTACATGTACCCAATATTGAATGTGGGGTACATGCATCCAATACTGAATGTTGGGGTACATGCACCCAATACTGAATGTTGGGGTACATGCACCCAATATTGAATGTGGGGTACATGCATCCACTACTGAATGTTGGGGTACATGGATCCAATACTGAATGTTGGGGTACATGCACCCAATACTGAACGGACGCCCAACGAGGAGTGATCACTGATCACTAGTTAATATGTTGGGGTACATGCACCCAATACTGAATGTTGGGGTACATGCACCCAATATTGTATGTGGGGTACATGCATCCACTACTGAATGTTGCGGTACATGGATCCAATACTATATGTTGGGGTATATGGACCCAATACTGAATGTTGGGGTACATGCATCCAATACTGAATGTTGCGGTACATGCATCCAATACTGAATGTTGGGGTACATGCATCCAATACTGAATGTTGGGGTACATGCATCCAATACTGAATGTTGCGGTACATGCATCCAATACTGAATGTTGGGGTACATGGATCCAATACTGAATGTTGGGGTACATGCACCCAATACTGAATGTTGGGGTACATGCACCCAATACTGAATGTTGGGGTACATGCATCAAGTACTGAATGTTGGGGTACATGCACCCAATACTGAATGTTGGGGTACATGCATCAAGTACTGAATGTTGGGGTACATGCACCCATTACTGAATGTTGGGGTACATGCACCCAATACTGAATGTTGGGTTACATGCACCCAATACTGAATGTTGGGGTACATGGATCCACTACTGAATGTTGGGGTACATGCACCCAATACTGAATGTTGGGGTATATGCATCCAATACTGAATGTTGGAGTACATGCATCCAATACTGAATGTTGGGGTACATGCACCCAATACTGAATGTTGGGGTACATGCATCCAATACTGAATGTTGGGGTACATGCATCAAGTACTGAATGTTTCGGTACATGCATCCAATACTGAATGTCTCGGTACATGGATCCAATATTGAATGTTGGGGTACATGTATCAAATACTGAATGTTGGGGTACATGCACCCAATACTGAATGTTGGGGTACATGTACCCAATATTGAATGTGGGGTACATGCATCCAATACTGAATGTTGGGGTACATGCACCCAATACTGAATGTTGGGGTACATGCACCCAATATTGAATGTGGGGTACATGCATCCACTACTGAATGTTGGGGTACATGGATCCAATACTGAATGTTGGGGTACATGCACCCAATACAGAATGTTGGGGTACAAGCACCCAATACTGAATGTTGGGTTACATGCATCCAATACTGAATGTTGGAGTACATGCACCCAATACTGAATGTTGGGGTACATGCACCCAATACTGAATGTTGGGGTACATGCATCCAATACTGAATGTTGGGGTACATGGATACAATACTGAATGTTGAGGTACATGGATCCAATACTTAATGTTGGGGTACATGCGCCCAATACTGAATGTTGGGGTACATGCATCCAATACTGAATGTAGGGGTACATGCATCCAATACTGAATGTCTCGGTACATTAATCCAAAACTGAAAGTTGGGGTGCATGGATCCAATATTGAATGTTGGTGTACATGCACCCAATACTGATTTGTTGGGGTACATGAACCCACTACTGAATGTTGGGGTACATGCATCCAATACTGATTGTTGCGGGACATGGATCCAATATTGAATGTTGCAAAGCAAGAGCAGTCATGAGAATGTATAGAACTGCAGACAAAGTTATTGTCCATGCCTAAACTTATGGAAATGTCACCATCTGGCATCTGATGCCAAAACATAAGGATTATTTAAGTGCAAATTTACCAGGTGACCTGAATCGGGTTCTATTAAGTTGGTTCCACAAGAAAAGAAAGATTCTGCTCATGACATTTCTGCAGCAGCCGGCACACTGGTGAAGTGTTTCCTAAACTGCTGGTACATTTGGGGAGCTTAAAGACAGTCATGTTTAGATCTCAATGCTACATTGTATTTTGTGTTTGGATTGTAATTAGAGCCAATACAGACAGTGAGACTCTTTCCTATATCAATTATATCTGACAGATAACAATTATCCAAGAACTAAAAATAGAGCATGAACTCTGTCTATGGTAATATTATAAAAAAAATCAATAGAATTGTAGAATCTGTTGTAGGTAGAGGAGAGGCAGATATATTGTTTTCTGTGCTTTATAATGATAGTTTTTTCTTTGTAACAATGTTTATCTGTAAAACTAATGCAGTCGAGTCTAAAAATAGACGTCTGCACGTCAGTGGGGAGTTGGTAGAATGGAAAATGGGCTTATAGAACATGGTGTACAGAGTGTAACAGATGCATTTAAAACTCTGTGTTTTCGGCTCAGCAACTATTCAGTTAGTGTTCGAACAAAAGGATGTATTTTGAAATCAGTGTTTTGGCTCAGCTACTAATTTCAGGCATGATAAAGGCTTGCCCATTATGACTATCAACATCTACGTCCCTACGTATTTAGGGATTTTGCATAAAATATAAACTTCCGATACCACTGCAGGTCTAGAAAGCAATATATTTAGTTTACTAGACAACCGAAGGTCTAGTAGGTTTGTAAAGTCACTAGTCCAGCAGAAAATGTACTAGCCCAGTATAATATGCAACAAAAAGTCCATTTCCTGGACAAAACCCAGACTTGTTGTGTCTCTGATTGGTGGCCAGCTCTGTTCAAACAATACTGGAACTTTTTTCGTCTGATTTTGACTTGGTAAGACATATCAGTAAGAAGTCTAGTTATATATACAGACATATCAGTAAGAAGTCTAGTTGTATATACAGACATATCAGTAAGAAGTCTAGTTGTATATACAGACATATCAGTAAGAAGTCTAGTTGTATATACAGACATATCAGTAAGAAGTCTAGTTGTATATACAGACATATCAGTAAGAAGTCTAGTTGTATATACAGACATATCAGTAAGAAGTCTAGTTGTATATACAGAGCTGTAGATCATTTTTGACTGCAGTGAGTATTTACTCATCATATTCAAAATGAATGCGTAAAAAGGAACTCGTTCGGAGTTAACAATTGCTTTAAATAGTTTTTTATGCTTTCAAAGTGGATGTGAATACATTTAAAATAAACAACTTTTCTGATTAAATGGAAGTTAAGTAAAATGATCTTAATATTTGACACAGACTTGGAACAATATTCATCATGTAAATATGGAATAAACTGTTTCACAGGACAATACATACTAACGTGCAACCTAACCTGAAAATTAATTTGGCACAAAAAACTTTATACATTTATCAATTACCAATGCAGAGTTATGCCCCTTTTCATAAACTTTAGCAATTAAAATAAATCTGCTCCATAATCTATGAAGGATTTCACCATAAATCTGCTCCATAATCTATAAAGGATTTCACCATAAATCTGCTCCATAATCTATGAAGGATTTCACCATAAATCTGCTCCATAATCTATGAAGGATTTCACCATAAATCTGCTCCATAATCTATGAAGGATTTCACCATAAATCTGCTCCATAATCTATGAAGGATTTCACCATAAATCTGCTCCATAATCTATGAAGGATTTCACCATAAATCTGCTCCATAATCTATGAAGGATTTCACCATAAATCTGCTCCATAATCTATGAAGGATTTCACCATAAATCTGCTCCATAATCTATGAAGGATTTCACCATAAATCTGCTCCATAATCTATGAAGGATTTCACCTTTATACTTCAGATTGTACTTGAGGCTCACGGCGGAGACACAAGTGTTCACTGGAACACCCTTCTAGTTTATTTTGGCAATACTTTGTAGGAATTATAAGTATGAAATCTAGTTGCTTATATCTTCTAGCTGGTTTGATTCATTCCATTGACTTCTGCAGATTTATAATCTTATTTCAGCTGATAGCTTACAGTTGGGGCATTCATGTCCAGACACACATTTCAGAATTCGGACCACTCAGTAGGGGTTGACACTAACTTTTTAACTGAAGGTGCCACAGGGCCCTCAACTTGTAGAATCAAAGGACCCTTCCCAATTTGTAATAGTCCAACACTTTCTAGTATCAAAAAATAACGGAAAATGCTTAATCAGTTCTAGGTTAAAATGAATATCTACCCTTGCTGCTTACCAATTCCTGCTGTATACTGTTACTGATTTACCAAGTGCTCTATTACTGTATTGATACTCACATCTCCTTGGTTTCATTTTAACTAGCGGTGGAAAACTAACTTTCCAAGATGGTTGAAAGCACCTTTCCCTGTTTCATATACCCGGTACCTTTTTTCTTCAGTTGTTTTTGTCTTCTAAGCTGGTGATGGGTCGGTCAATTTTTTTATACAGCAAAACAGTTACCGGAAGTCAGAAGTAGAGTGTTTTTGCTTTGCGAACAAATCGGTACCCAAGCCCCAAATTTGAAGAGACCATCTTATAGGTGTTATTGACCCGGCATGAAAATTATGGGCCTCCGGGCCATGGTTAGTGTTGAACTTTGCCCAGACAGAATCATTAGTTAGCACAGCAGTATTTTTACTAACCACAGGTTACCACACTAGTGCTAATTTCAAGCCCTGCAAAAGCCCAATTGAGATAAAATTTCATATTTAGCATGTTGGCATTACCCTTTAAATTTGTACAAATTGGGTCAATCCGTCTGAAAACTAGATCACAAGATAAAGCCAATGAAAAACATTTAAACAACTTCTGTAGAAAGAATGGTTGGATCTTGAAAAAACTGTGTAGCATACTGACCTTGACTTCTCTGAAGTTTGTACAATTCAGTTCAATTCTTTATTAAACTATGTCAATAAGTCAATTAATTAAGTAAAAATGACCTCAAAAATGGATGGAAGAACCTTGCTAAAAGTTCATCTGTAGCATCCTGGCTATGACCTTAAGTTTGATGAAATTGGGTCAGTCAAAAACACTAGTCTAGGTCTAGTCGGAGGAAAACCTTTCAACAACTTTTCCAGAATCGAGGATCTTGATGGAATTAAACTTGTGATGAAACTTTGCCTAAACTTTCTGACACTACCTCTCCATTTTTTTACAAATAGAGTCAGTTTGTGAAAAAACAACAACTAGAGGCCACTGGACCAAATAAAAAAGAAAAAAACTAAACTTCTTCTCTAGAACAATAATAGGATTTTAGTGAACCTTCAGCTAACTTCACCTGTAGCATTCTGGCATCGACCTCTCAAGTTTTTCAACTCTGGTAACCCCACCCCACCCTATAAAAACAACAACACACAAAACAGAAAAAAAAACAAAAAAACTAGGTAACAAGGTCAAATCAAATAAAAGTCTTTAAAAAACCTCCAGATTTACCCTTTCATGAAGCCATTAGACCAGTGGCTCAGCTCAGGCCATTTGGCTTTATGTGCATGTATAGGTGGATTTATGATTAAAAATATCTGGTGACACTGAACTGGAATGCAAAACGCTTTTAATTTCATCCATTCATGTTGGTGACTGCGTTTGATGATCAAGATCACCAAACTTTGAACTCAGCATGCTACAATGGCCAACTAAAAACACAATAGAACAGAACATGAATTCCAAGTTCTTTTACATCAGTGTCATCAAACTTAAAGAAAATCACAAAGGCTGATACAGTTAAAACTGACTTATATACCGAACTTGGTTAGAGCGATTACTTGGTGGTAGCGAAGTTTTTTCATTTCCATGACCAGCTCCTTCTTTGCTTAGTATAAAATATTACAGATATACAGTATAGCTCACGCGAACCCCACACTTCTGATTTGCCGAGTTTGGTGGCATCGAGTGCCGCGTGAATGTACGCGGAGTAGGTGTTTGTGGACTCTGAGTATCCAATTTGCGAAAATATGCCATTGTCGAGTCACTCGGAGTGATCAAACGCTCCGAGTTACACCGCGCAGAATTTTTTATATTATTTTACTGAATACGTTTTGCGGATGTAGCGAACCTTAGTTATAGCGAAGCATTTTTTGAGGTCCCCAGGAATTCGTTCAATTCAATCTTATGTCACTCGTACAAGTTTGAAAACCAGCTAGATCGGATTAGTAACACAGAAGCTATGGCCCTTGATTTAAATAAATATCCTATATTTTGCTTTGTTAAAGCGATTGGGCCTTCATTTTTCATAGCTTGACCTGATGGTTGAGTTCAATGAAAGCTCTTAAACTCATCTTGGAATTTGCTATTTACTACCTACCTTTAAAACAGCAGAAACAATTATTTTCTTGCACCAATCAAGTAGCGATAAGCATAAGATGTAAACTCATACTGCTATACCAGGTAAACAAAATATGGTAGTATCGGAATAAATATTAATTCTTTAGTTCTACTTCAGTTGCTGTTAGATAAATCGCTATTAAAACCTATCCGGAATTCTGAGAAAATATTTTTTAAGCCGTAGCATGCAGACGTGGGCTGTACCAGAAGTGCAATTACAGGAATAATGTCCCTGCCTATCTCACATCAATATTGTAGTAGTTGGAGATACACACAGAGTTCTAAATGATCCTGGTATCTTTGGAGATTAGAAAATCAAATATATATCTGAATTTATGACTGTAATTTTTCACATAGCCTGTCATTGAAATGTTCTAGGTTAAGGTACTTTTGTATTTGTTGGTAAGTTGTCATTTTGTTGCAGTAAGTTATCATTCTGTCCGTTAATTATTGGTTATCCGTTTCCAATAATATCAACTTGGTTTTACAGGTTTAACAAGTGTAATTGGGTTTTGTCACTTTCCATTGTCTTAGAGTGGGTGAGTTTTGTCACTTCCCACTGTCTTGGGGTGGGTGGGTTTTGTCACTTTCCATTGTCTTAGGGTGGGTGGGTTTTGTCATTTCCCAATGTCTTGGGGTGGGTGGGTTTTGTCACTTCCCAACTTCTTGGGGTGGGCGGGTTTTGTCACTTCCCACTGTCTTGGGGGTCTTGGGGTGGGTGGATTTTGTCACTTCCCACTGTCTTGGGGTGGGTGGGTTTTGGTGGGTTTTGTCACTTCCCACTGTCTTGGGGTGGGTGGGTTTTGTCACTTCCCATTATCTTGGGGTGGGTGGGTTTTGTCACTTCCCACTATCTTGCGGTGGGTCAGGGTTTTGTCACTTCCCATTGTCTTGAGGTGGGTGGGTCGGAGTGGTGGGAGGGAGGAGGTTATAACAAGCATGCTTATTTTAACAATTAGCAGATTGTATAAATTGACAGTTTAAAGAAAGGAAAGACAGTACGTAAGACAAACCTCCCGGCTCCTATTTTGAAACAAAAAATCTGGATAATTTTTTAGCTCTTCTGATCAGAGATCAGCAGAGCTTATGCCGTGGTGCGGTGTCCGTCGTCCGTCCGTCCGTCTGTCTGTCCGTAAACTTTTTTTTGTAGCGACTACTCCTCTGAAACTACCGAATGGATTTTCATGAAACTTTACAGAAATGTTGCCCATGAAGTCAAGTTGATCCTAGCAAAAATTCATGTAGATGTAAAATCCAAGATGGCCGCCAAATCTAAAAATAGGTTTTTAAAAAACAAGTTTGTAGCGACTACTTCTTGAAAACTCTAAGGGATATTGATATGGGACTTTTTCTAAAATGATTAGCATGACATGATGTTGGTCCTTGTCGAAAATCGTTTTGATTCGACGTTAAACATGGCTGCCAGCGGCCATCTTTGTTTACATAGAGTTATATAATGAAAACTTGTAGCGACTACTCCTCTGAAACTACTTGACGGATTTTCATGAAACTTCACAGGAATGTTGCTCTTGATGTCTAATTGATCCTAGCAAAATTTCAGGTCGGCCGGAAATTCAAGATGGCCGCCACGGCTAAAAATAGATTTTTAAAAAATAAGTTTGTAGCGACTACTTCTTGAAAACTATAAGAGATATTGATATGGGACTTTTTCTAAAATGATCAGCATGACATGATGTTGGTCCTTGTCGATAATCGTTTTGATTCGACGTTAAACATGGCTGCCAGCGGCCATCTTTGTTTACATAGAGTTATATAATGAAAACTTGTAGCGACTACTCCTCTGAAACTACTTGACAGATTTTCATGAAACTTCACAGGAATATTGCTCTTGATGTCTAATTGATCCTAGCAAAATTTCAGGTCGGCCGAAAATTCAAGATGGCCACCACGGCTAAAAATAGATTTTTAAAAAATAAGTTTGTAGCGACTACTTCTTCAAAACTATAAGAGATATTGATATGGGACTTTTTCTAAAATGATCAGCATGACATGATGGCTATCCGAGTTGAACATTATTTTGATTAGACGTCAAACATGGCTGCCAGTGGCCATCTTTGTTTACATAGAGTTATATAATGTAAACTTGTAGCGACTACTCCTCTGAAACTACTTGACGGATTTTCATGAAACTTCACACAAATGTTGCTCTTGATGTCTAATTGATCCTAGCAAAATTTCAGGTCGGCCGGAAATTCAAGATGGCCGCCATGGCTAAAAATAGATTTTCAAAAAACAAGTTTGTAGCGACTACTTCCTGAAATCAAAATCAATCAGTAGAGCTTCAAGGTCATTGACCTCTTGTTTTTAAAAAAAATACAAATTAAAATCTGACTACTAAATGTTTTTATGGCAGTGGGTGGCCTACTGCAGTTCTGTAAGTACTAATGTAATAATATACAATTAGCATTAGGCATCCCACCAATCCAAGCCAGCCAAGCCAAACCAGCCTTGACACTGGCGTACCCAGCAATGTGTGCTAATGCATCAAAGGTTCATTTCCAAGTTGAATGAAGCTTTAAGGTGTTGAATTTCTTTTATTTTCTGGTTTTAAAACCAGGATTGCATTGTTTGAACTTACTGCTAAAAATAGGAGAATATCCCTTTTTATTACAGGTGGAAACATTCATGATAATCTAAATTGACATTGTGGATGATTAAGGTATATGATGGACTCTGTAAATAGCTGATACTTGCCATAACATGACATTTCTAATTACCTGTAATCACTGACATGTTTTTCTCCATAAAAAAATAATGATCAAGTTTTTATAAAAGAAATTTACAATAATTTACAATTCAATTAAGCAACATATCTGCTGAGTACAGATGTGTGGACTGTTGGACCAAACATTCATTTTATTTTGTTTAAAGATGAATGGCCACCCTTTTTATAGTATTATCAATTAATAAATTTAATTCTTAAACATCATATGTACATTTCTTGATACTCCCGGAGAGAAACATATATTTAAATCCACTTGTAAGCTGTATGTAAAAAGTATTATTTGCATGAGGTAAATACTACTTTTACCACTGCATGACTGCACGGGGAAATGAGATAAATCTGAATTGTATAGCTGCACAACTATTGCCAGATAATTGATAAATACATTTACCTGTGGATTAATTTACCTGTTCAAAGTTTCTACGTCATCAAATAAAATCTTATTCTCACTTTTCACAGATATTGCAATGTGCAAATTGTCAATATCTATTGTTGTGTATTGCTTTCGATTTAAATAAAAATAAACATGTTCATGAAACAAAACATGGCCAGACAACTTCAAAAATTAAACAAGATGGTGATGTTGACAACAATGCCTGTACGATGCCGAGTTTTTATTTACCCACGCCATGTGGCACAAGGCCTTTGGGCAAGCTTTTCAACAGATGATTAGAGTTGGTTGATGTAGGATCCAGTCGATGCTGACATATGCCGTGCATAAGTGGTCTACAGTAGAGTTGCAGCAGTAGTGTTGTTAGGAAATCCATGTCATTAATGTTGGTTAAGTTTTTTCCAAAGAAAATTAATTAGAAGTTAATTGGATGACAGAAAAGATGTATGTAGGTCAGTCCGATTGCCGACTCAAATTGTTTCCGCCAATCAGTAGGTATTGCTCTGAAAATGATGCTCATACTGATCATGCAGAACTGCTATCCCAGCTCAGCCATTATACAAATGATCAGTGGTAGTGTTACACGAAATTACCGATATACTGGTATATTATAATACGTATTATAATATGCTCTGCCTGTACCGATATGCTTGGTATTTTCCGTAAAAGGCCGTGAACGGACGATGGAAACTCATTAGTTGTTGCATAAAGTCGGTGACAAATGTTTATTTTTAGATTAATTATTTTAAGATCTGACTGGTTCCGTTTCTACTGTGATGTCATGTATTTACAGCAGGTTACCAACCGCTATCAAGTACAGCAGGCCCCGGAGCGAATAACTAAAACACCGTCACATGCTTTCATGCATAGAAAAAATAGTTAACTACATTCAATACTTAATGGTGTGTAAATAATTGACTGATTGTCTTTTGCAATTTCATTGATACATAATATTGCAGCCCCAGATCGCATGACTCAAAACATGTTGCGATGATGCTACTTTCTAGGTTAGAAAAGCTGGTAGTCGTATGAAAATCTAGTGTCAGTGAAGGTCTACTGTACTTTTAATACTGCTGTTTAGGGTAGCTTATAAGTAAGTTTAATTAGTTAAGTTCACGCGTTCCAGTTTCTAGGTTTAGCTGAGTAATACATGTAATCTTCTTGTTAGATGTCTTTGCCCTGATACTACACACACATTGTTGAAATAATATATATTGTGATACATATGGCGATACAGTGTAACCGTATCACAATATATCGCGATACAATATTTCCAACGACACCCATCCCTAAATTGAGTGGGTATCCCGCAGGGTTGTTCCAACGTCAGCTTCCATGGTGATGACTCTGACCCAGTTATTCAGAAATATTACCAAAATATGTCAAAAATGGTAAAAACATAAAACCCAGTCTCGCAACACCCCACTACAAAGTTGCTACAATTGCTTCCATTCCCCAGCAGGATGCATCAACATCATCTAAATGTTACAGATGGTAAATGCTACAAATGGAATTCTGGTGTGATGTTAGTAAAGTGTCTTTCAGCCTGTATGTACAGTTTCTCATTGGTGCATGTTGACAACAATGCCTGTATGTACTACAGTTTCTCATTGGTGCATGTTGACAACAATGCCTGTATGTACTACAGTTTCTCATTGGTGCATGTTGACAACAATGCCTGTATGTACTACAGTTTCTCATTGGTGCATGTTGACAACAATGCCTGTATGTACTACAGTTTCTCATTGGTGCATGTTGACAACAATGCCTGTATGTGCATGTTGACAACAATGCCTGTATGTACTACAGTTTCTCATTGGTGCATGTTGACAACAATACCTGTATGTACAGTTTCTCATTGGTGCATGTTGACAACAATGCCTGTATGTACTACAGTTTCTCATTGGTGCATGTTGACAACAATGCCTGTATGTACTACAGTTTCTCATTGGTGCATGTTGACAACAATGCCTGTATGTACTACAGTTTCTCATTGGTGCATGTTGACAACAATGCCTGTTTGTACAGTTTCTCATTGGTGCATGTTGACAACAATGCCTGTATGCACTACAGTTTCTCATTGGTGCATGTTGACAACAATGCTTGTATGTACTACAGTTTCTCATTGGTGCATGTTGACAACAATGGCTGTATGTGCATGTTGACAACAATGCCTGTATGTACTACAGTTTCTCATTGGTGCATGTTGACAACAATGCCTGTATATACTACCGTTTCTCATTGGTGCATGTTGACAACAATGCCTGTATGTGCAGTTTCTCATTGGTGCATGTTGACAACAATGCCTGTATATACTACCATTTCTCATTGATGCATGTTGACAACAATGCCTGTATGTACTACAGTTTCTTATGTTCTAAAGTTTCTCTATGCATGTTAACCGCAATGTATAATTATGTTCAACATTATGTTTACTTATTGTTTATGAAATTTATTTTCAGGAATTTTACGAACATACGGAAATTCTATGGAAAGATAAAGGTGTTCAATCGTGCTTCGAGAGGTCCAATGAATACCAGCTTATAGATTGTGCCCAATAGTAAGTTGTTTATGTGCCTTTGTTATAAATCATATTTATATAGTACATGTATCTTGCATTTTGAGCCATGTGAGATAATGTGTCAAAGACTAGACGGTTTCCTACAAGCTACATGCATCCCGAAACACAAGTATCTCGAAACACAAGTATCCCGAAACACAAGGCTGTATAAAAATGATGCGACAGCTTGCATGGTCATTGTCATTATTTGAGATAACAGGAGGTGCATTTGCAAATTCAGATTCCATGAGGTGTATTCGTAAATTCAGATTCCATGAAGTGTATTCACTAATTTAGCTTCCATGAGGTGTATTCGCTAATTCAGATTCCATGAGGAGCATTTGCTAATTCAGCTATCCATGAGGTGTATTTGCTAATTCAGATTCCATGAGGTGCATTTGCTAATTCAGCTTCCATGAGGTGTATGTACTAATTCAGCTTCCATGACATGTATTTCGCTAATTCAGCTACCATGAGGTGTATTCGCTAATTCGGATTCCATGAGGTGTATTCGCTAATTAAGATTCCTTGAAGTGTATTCGCTAGTTCAGCTTCCTTGAAGTGTATTCGCTAATTCAGCTCCCATGAAGTGTATTCGCTAATTCAGATTCCATGAGGTGTATTCGCTAATTCAGCTTCAATGAGGTGTATTTACTAATTCAGTTTCCATGAAGTGTATATGCGCTAATTCAGCTTCCATGAGGTGTATTGGCTAGTTCAGCTTCCTTGAAGTGTATTCGCTAATTCAGATTCCATGAGGTGCATTCGCTAATTCAGCTTTCATGAGGTGCATTTGCTAATTCAGCTTCCATGAAGTGCATTTGCTTATTCAGGTTCCATGAGGTGTATTTGCTAATTCAGGTTCCATGAGGTGTATTTGGTTATTCAGGTTCCATGAGGTGTATTTGCTAATTCAGGTTCCATGAGGTGTTTTTGCTTATTCAGATTCCATGAGGTGTATTCGCTAGTTCAGCTTCCTTGAAGTGTATTCGCTAATTCAGCTTCCATGAAGTATGTTCGCTAATTCAGATTCCATGAGGTGCATTCGCTAATTCAGCTTCGATAAGGTGCATTTGCTAATTCAGCTTCCATGAAGTGTATTCGCTAATTCAGCTTCCATGAGGTGTATTTGCTAATTTAGGTTCCATGAGGTGTATTCGCTTATTAAGATTCCATGAAGTGTATTCGCTAATTCAGATTCCATGAGGTGCATTCGCTAATTCAGCTTCCATGAGGTGCATTTGCTAATTCAGCTTCCATGAAGTGCATTTGCTAATTCAGCTCCCATGAGGTGTATTTGCTTATTCAGGTTCCATGAGGTGTATTTGCTAATTCAGGTTCCATGAGGTGTATTTACTAATTCAGCTTCCATGAGGTGTACTTCCATGAGGTGTATTCGCAAGTTCAGCTCCTTGAAGTGTATTCGCTAATTCAGCTTCCATGAAGTGTATTCGCTAATTCAGATTCCATGAGGTGTATTTGCTAATTCAGCTTTCATGAAGTGTATTTGCTAATTCAGATTCCATGAAGTGTATTTGCTAATTCAGCTTCCATGAGGTGCATTTGCTAATTCAGCTTTCATGAAGTGTATTTGCTAATTCAGGTTCCATGAGGTGTATTTGCTAATTCAGCTTCGATGAGGTGTATTTGCTTATTCAGCTTCCATGAGGTGTATTCGCTAATTCCGATTCCATGAGGTGTATTTGCTGATTCCGATTCCATGAGGTGTACAATTATTTGACCAGTTCTGCGACAGTGCCAGTTCTAGGCCAATTGAATTTCCATCCCTATCTGCGCATTTATAGCTGTTTTCAGATTGATATATAAAGCTCTACGAAATGATTCATCCAACTAGAAAATAGGATTAAGATATTTTGTGATAAAAAATATGTATTGCTTAATAATACAGTGTCCGAAATCTACCATTTTGTACATGAACAAAATTGAAGTAAATCAAATGTATAGGTACTGTATAATTATGAAAATGAGGATAATTTGACCTCAGTGATAATAATCACTGGTGCGGAACTGGGTAAGCATGCTAAATTGGCCGATTTACTGATGTGTGATCATTATACATGATACAGTACAGCTCACACGAAACCCACACTTTACTCTTTCACGCCGAGTAAGGAATTTACAAATCGCGTAATTATGCGAAGCTTTGACGATAAAACTACTCGGAGTCAGAATCAGCTACGCGAAAAGCTCTCGGCGTAATTACGCCACGATACTTCGTGTAGACAAACTCGGAGTTTGCCAAGTCGAAACTGTACAGTAATTATTATACTGTAAATTATAATTATATTTTTAATTAATTGTTATTTACTATTCTGCTT
The DNA here is from genome assembly GCA_037043455.1 of Cyrtodaria siliqua. Lineage (NCBI taxonomy): Eukaryota > Metazoa > Mollusca > Bivalvia > Adapedonta > Hiatellidae > Cyrtodaria > Cyrtodaria siliqua. Next base: position 117,916 of record JAWPHD010001329.1, read on the forward strand.
TTTATTGATTGATTGATTCTGGGCTCTTCATTGGACCAAAAAATGTTTAGCCATTTTGGCTAAACCACCTCAGTTTTCTTTAGCCAATGGGATTTTTGTTTAGCCATTTTTGGCTATGCTTTTTTAGCCATTTTAGCAGAATTTAATACAATTTCCGATTACATATTTGTATAATTTTCTTACCATTAATATATATGTATATATATTAAACCAAGTTGAATGATATTAATTCTTTGACAGTTTCTAACAGTTAGATGGTTACATGAACATGGTTAAAACTTGATTTTAATATATTGCCTCTATTATCACCACTGCCTCTATTATTTGTCACAGTTGGGGACATGTTCCAATGATGAATGTTGTAAGAAAACACAATTTTAAGCATACATGTATGCAGGTTCATTTTTATGACCTTTTTATATGTTGGTGCGTCGTGAAACCCTTCAATCAATCAAGCAATCAATCAATCAAGAAAGCAACCAAGCATGTACCCATGATGGAAAAAACGGATGACATAGTTATACATAGTTATTGTTCTGTTTCGTGTGGCCACGCGTACAACTCGAAAGAAATGGCTTGGTTTCAATGCGCGAAAACAGATGACAATGTATTGTTTACATGTTGTTTACATGTACGTATCATTGGCTACTTTCAGTTTTGAATAACGGAGTTACAAAGTCATTATTTTAGTTAAAAGGGTGTAAATCTTTGTATGAGAAAGGTTAATTATTACCATTTTGATAATATGTCTTCGTTTTGTTTTCGCGCTGTTTTGCGTTGTTTTTGTTATTGAAAAATGCGACTTTTTTTCGGCAAGCTCTTGTTGGGTTTACAATTTTCCTCCAGTGTAAGCACACCAAGTGAGTTGCAGTTAGACGTCGCTAGGTAAAATAAGCCGTGTGTAATATAAAGCGCAATTGTCGTAACACCGTCTATAGATTTTAGCTCTTCTGTAAACACAGAGAACCCGTCAAGGATTATTCAGAAAAACATGGCCGCGCCCACGAACTACTTTCGCCAATTTCGCCAATACCAGCCGTCAGTTTACATGGGTTAAAATGACTTTAGCCAAATTGGCGAAAGCACTTGACAAAAGTTTCGCCATTTGCAATTTGATTTCGCCTATGGCGACTGGCGAAGGCAAATGAAGAGCCCAGTGATTGAATGGTGTTTTACGGCACATCGACACATAAATAGGTCATATTGTGCGCAAAAACCGACGAAAGATGAATTGAGTTGGGGTTTTAAGGCGCACCAACACATGAAAAGGTTATATGACGCCTAGCAGGCATGAACATGCCAGGCTCATCTTCCATGTACATCGCGATAAAATATGGAAAATGGGCCTAGAACCTTCTCACCCTGAACTGCAGAGTTGCTGCAATATCTATCGTAGAAACTCCATTTATGCTGGAGCCACGTTATTGTTTTTCTGCCACTGCTCTTTTGATTCGAGCGAGATGGCACCTGAAACAATGCAGGGATCATGATGAAGACCTTTAATGAACATGAACAAAAAATGATAAAATGAACATGAATTTGGGGGGATTCTACCCCTCTGCCTACCCCTCCAAAGGGATCTGCAGTGGCCCTATTCTTTGCCCCGTGACCAAATGGGGCCCCTGGCAACCACACGGGGCTGACGAAAGATGAAGAAATTAAGTAGTAATTAAAAATTAATGTAAATATAAAACTATTAAAAATAAGGGATGATATGGTAGTAATATAAACCATGTATGTAAATCAACAAATGCCCGTCGACGGGTATATAAACAAGTAAATATATATATATACGCTTTTTATTAATAATACATTGATGGGATCTTATGTCAGAAATAATCAGAAAAAAATGTACAGAATTCCGCGTCATAAACCCGTTGTTAGTGCCACCTTGTTAAAAGAACATGGCCAAGGATTATGGGTATTTCTGTCGGTTGAAGAATTGTGACTTTTGGACAACAGAAACGAACAAAACTTGTGATTAAATGCATTAAAAGTTTGAATTACGTATTTGTTTCGAAATTTATTCATTGCATTTATCAGTCTTGCGCAGAAAAGATGCACTCGGTGTCTCATTGTTTGTACTGTTTCTGGCTATTGGCTTTTTCAAGCGCGCTGTTGGACAATTTGAAAAGTTGTCAGAAAATTCAGATTTTTCCCCAATAATAAATCACCACAGGTGTGCACTCATGGTTAATTGGATTCTACGCGGAGTAACTTGGAGTGCGAGTGACTCGACAATGGCGTACTTTCGCCGCATGGATTCGTGATCTGTAGATATGTCAGCTTTAACATGATGTGTAGCTATGTCAGCTTTAACATGATATGGTTTAGTCAGCTTTAACATGGTAGGTAGCTATGGCAGCTTTAACATGATCTTTAGCCATGTCAGATTTAACATGATATGTAGCTGTCAGCTTTAACATGATAATGGTTAAGTCAGCTTTAACATGATATGTAGTATGTCAGCTTTTGACATATGACGGCTTTAACATTGTCTATGGCTGTCATCTTTAACATGATATATGGCTATGACAGCTTTAACATGATCTCTGTAGCTGTGTCAGCTTTAACATGATATTGCTGTCAGCTTTAACATGATATGTAGCTATGGCAGCTTTAACATGATATATATGGCTAGGTCATCTTTAACGTGTTATAGGGCTAAGTCAGTTTTAACATGATATGACTATGTCAGCTTTAACATGATACGGCTATGTCAGCTTTAACATGATATGGCTATGTCAGCTTTAAATGATATGGCTATGTCAGCTTTAACATGATATGGCTATGTCAGCTTTAACATGATATGGCTATGTCAGCTTTAACATGATATGGCTATGTCAGCTTTAACATGATATGGCTATATCAGCTTTAACATGATATGGCTATGTCAGCTTTAACATGATATGGCTATGTTAACATAATATGGCTATGTCAGCTTTAACATGATATGGCTATGTTAACATAATATGGCTATGTCAGCTTTAACATGATATGGCTATGTTAACATAATATGGCTATGTCAGCTTTAACATGATAATTTGTATTGCTGCAAGATAGTAGTGACCTAAGTGCACATACACATGGGTGACAAATGCTTCTATTTATGGTTGATGATTATACCTAATTATATAAAATTATATTGGACCAATTCTCGGTCAGATTGTTGGCTTTTGGGTATCCATTAGTTCAGTAATGGGATTATGTAAGTTGACACAGTCTTAACTTTATGGTGTTTTTCATCTGGAAACTTATATTGATTAATAGCCCTATTGATTTGCCAGCGTTATTAGCCTAGTTGCAGGGCATGTTTATTAGGACACTGTCTAGTGCCAGAAGGAACTTGGAATGTGCTAGTGTTTTCTGTAAAGAGTACCATCAGTGTTAGAATGTTTTATCTGAACTCCAAGTCATTGCTAGGCCATCCTTAAAAATACATTTGTTTGCTGTTTCCCGACCCTGGATTAGGTGGGTAGGTAGGCAGGTGAAGAATTATTTTTTTTATCTGAAGACAGTAAAAACCTTAAGAAATGAAAGAAAAATATACTAAAGATAGTAAAAAATTATTTTTTTAAAGAATTGCTATAAAAAGTTTTGAGTAGGGCCCTTTTTCATGGGTAGGTAGGGAAACAGCAAACCAACAATTTTTTATGGCCGGCCCTAGAGTATTAATTATGGACTCCTGCTAGAATGTTTAATATATGGACACAGTTGCAAACATTGTTTATACATATAATTACGCTCCCTTTGGTTGGGAAACCACTGCACTCCTAGACTTGCCTGAGTTTCTCCATGACCTTAAAGTTTGTTTAAATCAGGTCAAGGCGACATTAAATAGATTTCGAGAATATTTAAAAAAAAAAATAATCTAGGTACTAGACATGTTTGTTCAGACGAAGTTCCCAGAGTCAATAATTGCACTGCTCATGGGATCCAAAGCAGTGCAGGAAAATCCTCTCATCCCCTTGCCATGGCGAGTAGAGTCTGCCATTGGACAAATGACTTTCACCTTCTGCTTGAAATCACAAAAGAGCAGTGCTCACACTGGCCATTTTCAATTAATAACCACACATTTTTTAGTTTAAAAAATAATAGCCAATTTTGACACGTTTGATGAGTCGGGTCCGTCGTAAGAGGATAACCTCTCCATCCATCCCCTTTCTATTTTTGTCTTGCCTTTTAGAAGAAAAAAAGAGAAATAATTATGTGTTGCTTTTCTGGCGGCGGCAACATTCAAGTTTTGCGTTTAGGTCATTTTCTCACAAACTGTATACACTAGACCTGTCAAACTTTGCTTATAGTTGTATCTTGGGTGGTACATGGCAACGTGACAAAGCAAATGTCAAAGTGACCTTTACCCTCCAAGCATAGGGCAGATAACGTAATAATTTTTAGGTTCATATTTTGCGTTTAGGTCACTCTTTCACAAACTGTATGCACTAGACCTTTAAAACTTTGCTTATAGTTGTACTTTGAGTGTTACATCGCAACGTGACAAAGCAAATGTGGAAGTGACCTTTACCCTCCAAGCAAACGGCAGATAACTTAATAATTTTTAGGTTCAACTTTTGCATTTAGGTCACTTTTTCACAAACTAGGAACTAGACCTTTACAACTTTGCTTATAGTTGTATGTTGAGTGGTACATCGCAACGTGACAAAGCAAAGGGCAAATAACTTAATAATTTTACCTTCAACTTTTGCATTGAGGTCAATTTAACGCAAACAATATGCACTACACCTTTCAAACTTTGTTTATAGTTGTATCTAGGGTGGTACTTCGCAACGTGACAAAGCAGGTGTGGATGTGACCTTGACAAAAAATAATAGCCAATTTTGACGCGTTTGATGAGTCGGGTCCGTCGTAAGAGGATAACCTCTCCATCCCCTTTCTATTTTTGTCTTGCCTTTTAGAAGAAAAAAAGAGACATAATTATGTGTTGCTTTTCTGGCGGCGGCGGCGGCGGCAACATTCAAGTTTTGCGTTTAGGTCATTTTCTCACAAACTGTATACACTAGACCTTTTAAACTTTGCTTATAGTTATATCTTGAGTGGTACATTGCAAGGTGACAAAGCAAATGTGGATGTGACCGTCACCATCCAAGCAAAGGGCAGATAACTGTAATTGTTACATTACATCACTTTCTCATGAACTATAATTATGCACTAGATGTTTTAAACGTAATTTATAGCTTAATCTTTGGAAGAAAAAATATTCTATTTTGGCATAGTTGTGTCTTGGGTAGTGCATCTTTTTGGACGCATGGATTTTATCTATGACCTTGACCTACTTTTTGGAGCTGATGATTTTTAGCTCTACTGGCCAAGGGCCTTCATTTTTCATCCGATCTTTACCAAACTTTAACAGATTGTTAAAATCAATGAAAGCTCGGACAAGTTTGAAAACCAGCCAGATCGGATCAGTAACAGCGGAGTTATGGCCCTTGATTTAGTCAAAAATGCTACATTTTGCTGCGTTAATACGATAAGGGCTTTCAATTTTTATCTGATCTTTACCAATCTTTCACCAGATGTTTTGCCTTTTTTTTAGCTCTACTGATCAGAGATCAGCAGAGCTTATGCCGTGGTGCGGCGTCCGTCGTCCGTCCGTCCGTCTGTCTGTCCGTCTGTCCGTCTGTCCGTTAACTTTTATTTGTAGCGACTACTCCTCTGAAACTACTGGATGGATATTCATAAAACTTTACAGAAATGTTGCCCCTGAAGTCTAGTTGATCCTAGCAAAAATTCATGTTGATGTGAAATCCAAGATGGCCGCAAAAGCTAAAAATAATTTTTTTAAATTCAAGTTTTTAGCGACTACTTCTTGAAAACTATAAGTGATATTGATATGGGACTTTTTCTAAAATGATCAGCATGACATGATGTTGGTCCTTGTCGAAAATCGTTTTGATTTGACGTTAAACATGGCTGCCAGCGGCCATCTTTGTTTACATAGAGTTATATAATAAAAACTTGTAGCGACTACTCCTCTGAAACTACTTGACGGATTTTCATGAAACTTCACAGAAATGTTGTTCTTGATGTCTAATTGATCCTAGCAAAATTTCAGGTCGGCCGGAAATTAAAGATGGCCGCCACGGCTAAAAATAGATTTTCAAAAATCAAGTTTGTAGTCACTACTTCCTGAAATCAAAATCAATCAGTAGAGCTTCAAGGTCATTGACCTCTTGTTTATTATAAGTATATTTTTTTTGTTTATTTTTTTTAAAAACATATATTAGATCTTAAACGAGTTCCCATTTCATAGAAGATTTATGAAACGGGTTATGAATTATTTAAATTTTAACGAGCCTTTTGCATTATTTTTATAAGTTGTCACAAATAATAAGTTTATGACTCAGATCTGGGTGAATTTGTAAAAAATAAAATAGTTTCAGTTAATAAACGTGCGTAGTGTTACAGGTTTAACTCAACCAATCAAAATCGTATGAAATAGAACATTAAATGGGTGTCGACACTGCTAACAAGGGACGTTTTGTGATAAATATATATATTTTTTGATGTTTTTTATTTTATTTAATTATTATTTTCTTTTCATCCTTTTTTGATAATGTTTTTTTTTGTGTGTTTTTTTTATTGTATTTTTTTATTTTTTTTTCATTTTTTTTGTTTGTAATATTTTTTTATATATATATATATATTTTTTTTTTTTGTTAACAGGAAGCATTGCTATGATTTCTAGTTGTGCCTGTTGCATTTTTTTTAGTTCGTTGTTTTCCTTTGTTAAATCTGTAGTTACTTTTTATCTGATCTTTTCCATATTTGTTTAGAATTTGAATATAAATCCCCCCCCCCCCCCCCCCCCCCCCCCCTCATCCCTGTTGTTTTTAAAAGAAGTACTGATGGGAATTTTGCCTCCTCCCCTCCCCACCCCACCTATCCTATCTATCCCTGTTGTTTTAAAAGAAGTACTGATGGGAATTTTAAGTCGACAACCCTTGATATAAGAGCTGTTTTAGTCAGTAGAGCGTCCACAGGCCCTCTTGGGCCTCTTGTTTTTAATACAATGGCATTTTGTTTTTAAACAAATGCACTTAAATGTTACAAACATTCATTTAAACATCATTGACCTTTTTATTTTTAAGTCCAGCTCCCGTTAGGCGAGACATTTGAATCCGCGGATTTCTTGTTATTTAAGAACCATCTATACCCCCTCCAGGCATCCTATTTTCTAGATTAATTAACAAATAGATCACAAAATGACAACAGTCAGATTTATTTCATTAAATATTTTGTTATTTGCCTGGGCTAGTTATATTTTCACTAATTATTACTGAATGTATTTGCTGCAGTGGCTGTACATGTGACTGGGTTGCAAAGGTACTATGTAATAAACAATGAGACCGCTTACACAAAAATAAATTTGACCTGCTCGGTTTCTGGGTTGAACTCGGAATGAGATATACCATTCTTACAATTTAATTGTAAAACCTCATGATTTGGGAGAAACACTTTTATTGTGTACAGTTTGTGATATATTTTATTAAACACATGAATCAATACATGCACAATGTTTTAATACATTTAATAAACTTACAACAAAAAACGTTCTATTTACCAACACAGTATATCTATGTTGGCCATTTTGAATGTTTGTGGTCAGGTGACTAACATGTGATTCAAAGTGCTAAAAGAAATGAGCTTCTTTCGTAAATAAAAACATTTTTTAACAAAAAATCAATCAGTAATGTTTTACTTATAATTTTAATCAAAAGAAAACAAAATATAAAAAGAAAAAGAATGTTCACATGATCTGCTGAAAATGAAAGTACAATATGCAACAGACTCACCCATTTGTTAATCACAATGAGAGATAAATACCAAAGTACCCGATTGGTTGCATTTCAAGCATGGCTGGCTGTGTCAGCAACAGTTGTGAAAGGTGTGATATATTTTAATTATCGAACTAACAGCACTAATTGTCAAACATGTGAAGAAAACTTCTCAGACGGCTTGCAGGATTACAGGATGTTATTAGGTCATATGGTTTCCTGTGGCCAAATATAGTACACTTTACAAAGTGTAAATCAGCAAGACATTTTTTTTTTTAAAATTTGAAAATAAAATAATAGCCATTTTTTGTCGACAATTCTTTGAAATAATAGGCAATATGATAAAATAATTGCAAATGTTGGTAATGTTGATTGACAGCTGGATGATATTCTTGAACAAATGTGAGATCTACGACTTTGTTCAGTAATACATTGCTCAACAACAAAACTTTTTGAATTGCATGTATTTAAACTTTATTATCTTTCAAGTATACATTTAAATTCCATAGTGTGTTGGACGGAATGCCAATTGGTGGTTTTGTTTGAAAAATAGGACATGACAATCTTGTTTGCACAATTATTCCAAAAGATAATTTGTTGTTTCTTTGATCTTTAAAAGTGGGTGGTGGGGATGGGGGAAAAAACAACATGACTGATTGAAAATTCCTACATGTATTGGACAGCATTAGACAATATTATAGAGCCATGCTACAACTCATAACTCTATAACTCATGCTTTTATTTAACAAAATGTATAGCTCTTCTTATACTTAGAAAAAAATGGTTTAAGATTTGAGTTTTGTATTTAAGCTTGTTAATTTTTTCATCTTATCTGAGAATCACCTTAAAATAATTCAATGAAACAACACCACATGTATTCACCTTCATGTGAAGAAATCGTAGAGACAAGTCTATAGTTTTGTTTTGTAATTAAACAAAATTATGCCATCAACTTACTTTCCCACAACTTATTTTCCCAATAAATAGACAATTTAAAGGCTTTGAAAGTCGAGCTTCTGCACTGATCGTTGTTTGAAGAATGATTGATTGAATGGTGTTTTACGTCATATTCAGCACATTTTAGGCTATATATCAGTGTTGGAGGCAGACCACCCACTTAATTTAAAGGCCTTGAAAGTCCAGCTCCTGCACTGATCGTTGGTTGAAGAATGATTGATTGAATGGTGTTTTACGTCATATTCAGCACATTTTAGGCTATATATCAAAAATTAGTGGTGGAGGCAGACCACCCACTTTTCACCAGGAAGAATCGGTATAGTGTACCTTTTGCATCTGTAAGAATCGACACTTTCTCACAAGTCATGCTCCCAATGGGATTTGAACCTTCAACAGTGAGATCCAAGAAAGTTTCAGACTCGGTGTCGACCATGCGCTACCTGCAACAACAGGTGGTGCCTCTTTTTACATAGACTTACATAGGGAAAGACAAAAAACAATCTTCTCTGATACCAGAAGAGCTAAGGCTCTCATATATATATTGCATGTAGCATTAGCTTATAGTTAGTCATCTCTACCAAGTTTGCTCATATGGTGACCTGAGATTAAATTTGCATCTTGTCTAGGGGTCACAGACTGTCAGTTTTACATAGAGTTGTATCTGGGCGCGGGAAATTTCAGAATGTCAATCTGTCTTGTAGGTTTGTAGACCCCACACCCCCACCTCACTATTCTGATTTCATTGATTGATGATTGTGTATTTGATGATTATATAATAATGTTCATCAGTCACCATGCCAATACTGTTTGAACATAGTCAAATCAATTAAAACTTAAAGGGTGTATTTAACATGGAGGTTTGGATCCCACCTTAAAATTTAAAAAAAGAGAGATTGATCTTGTATGTTGGACCCCAATGCCGAAAAATGCTGAATCCGATCCTAAACTTAGTCATAAAAGGGATGATATTCATGAACAAATGTGAGAATAGTAATGTGGAATATTTGTTTTACTCACAGATTTTCATTTCAGCATTGTGTTCAGACTGACTCATTATATCAAAGCTTATCTGGAACACAGATTGCAAATTGTTTTAACCCATTGAAAAAATTGAGACTTGTTATTGATTATGAAATATAAGTTGACAAAGTTTTTGACATGTAATGTTTATAGATTTTATTGAAACCTTATGACGTAAATAGTACTTAATGTTTATAGATATTATTGGAACTTTATGACGTATATAATATGTATGGGTTATATCTTGTGACGCTATATAATACATAGATAATCTTTGACTAGATTATAATTTAATTATTAGCTCACCTGAACAGAAGACACAAAAAATCTTCTTCTGCTCTTACTAGACCTCTTTTAGCTGCCCACTTTTGTTACTGTTGCAAGTGTACAAAGGACAAGATCATCAGGTGAGCAATTCAGTGCCATTTGGCTCTCTAGTAAAGAAGCTCATCTGAAAATTTCTCACCTCACCGCTGCGAGTTCGAATACCACTTCAGGGGCGGATCCAGGATTTCAGCTTAGGGGGGGCGTAATATTTTGGTCAATTTTCGGTTCCGTCTCTAGCCTCATAAAACGTTTGCGGTAGTGCATTGTTAGGGTAAAAAAGTCCGTTTTCAAATAAAAAGATTTAACAATGTGTTACTTAAAGCACTCATTAGCCATTATGCGTCGAGCGAGCGAAGCGAGGGAGAAAATTTTTTATACTGAAGGCGTGCATCTAAATTGTTTGATATTTTATCTACAGTAACATGGACATACACGTATGAATAAAAAAAGTCCGTTTTCAAATAAAAGGATTTAACAATGTGTTAATTAAACCACTCATTAGCCATTACGAATCTAGCGAGCGAGAATTTTTTTTATACTGACGGCGTGCAACGAAATTGTTTGATATTTTATCTACAATAACATGGACATACATGTATGAATAAAAAAAGTCCGTTTTCAAATAAAAGGATTTAACAGTGTGTTAATTAAACCACTCATTAGCCATTATGCGTCGAGCGAGGGAGAACATCTTTTATACTGAGGGCGTGCATGGAAATTGTTTGATATATTATCTACAGTAACATGGACATACATGTATGAATAAAAAAGTCCGTTTTCAAATAAAAGGGTTTAACAATGTGTTAATTAAACCACTCATTAGCCATTATGCGTCGAGCGAGTGAAGCGAGCGAGAAAAAAAATTATACTGAGGGCGTGCAACGAAATTGTTTGATATTTTATCTACAGTAACATGGACATACATGTATGATCCGGAATTTTTAGGGGGGGCGCGCGCCGGGTGCACCCCCCCCCTGGATCCGCTAGTGCACTTGGAGCTCGACTTGTCAAGTGAGAAAGTGTCAATTCTTACGGATGGCGGGAGGTATCCAATACTTGTTCTACCCAGGAAAAATGGGGTGGTCAGCCTCTACCACAATAAAATCGACCATAAAACCCCATTAAAACAAACAAATGTACTGCTTCTCAAGTGAATGGAGAAAAACTTACAGTCCTTTAGTTGAGCATGTTAAGTTGAGCAAGCTAACCAGAGATAACTCGGACCTGCAAGAAGCAATTTGCTTAACACCTTCGACTGTTTAAATGCATTTTTAGCAAACATTCAAATGTCTGAGAGAAAAAAATCTGTAGAAACCTAATATACAGCGAGTAGATGATCGATTATAATCGACAAAATAATCAACAATTGGTCGCTTTTGAATTGACGACAATCATCGGCAATGAACCTTCTGACTGATAATGAGTAAAAAAATCTGCATTGTTGCACCTGATCTTTCACTTGGAAAAAGAAACTAAATTTAGAACACCGAGATGTTTCACTCGAAAAAATGCAATTTAGAACAATGAATCCTCTGTACGTGTCGATAGCTTATGTAAATAATAACTGCCGAGAAGCCTGTGTTGGAAAGCGTTGATCAAGCGTGACTTTCGTCAACGAAATGTCGAGATTTTTATTGACCTTAAATGTTGTTATATCATGTTATTAATTATTATTTGTTTCTTTTCTCTTTTTTTTTGCTCTTTTGAGTGAAATCTAGTCTTGCAAGTAAAACAGTTATTTTAATCGGTACACTTTTTTTTTTGATGATTAAAGTTTTAAAATGTATGTTGTCTTTCATTTATTTAAGCTTGTCATGTTTTGCTGTTTTATATTGTATCTCCTTCATGAGGTATACACCAGAAAAATAAGCATGATCTTTTTTAAGCTTGTCTGCTTGTAAAAAAAATAAATTAGGTCATCACTTGATCATGGTCTGCTTTGTCTGATCCCATGGTCTAGTCTGCATTGTCTGATCACGTGGTCTAGTCTGCATTGTCTGATCCCGTGGTGTAGTCTGCCTTGTCTGATCCTATGGTATAGTCTACTTTGTCTGATCCCATGGTCTAGTCTGCTTTGTCTGATTCCATTGTCTAGTCTGCCTTGTCTGATCCCATGGTCTAGTCTGCATTGTCAGATCCCGTGGTCTAGTCTGCGTTGTCTGATCCCATGGTCTAGTCTGCCTTGTCTGATCCCGTGGTTTAGTCTGCGTTATCTGATCCGGTGATCTAGTCTGCATTGTCTGATCCCGTGGTTAAAGTTTTGTATGTAATCATATATCTAAGGAACTACTTAACATAATGGATTGAAATTTCACATATGTATGTGGCCAGATTCTGTGACTCATGCTTCAATTTTAACAAATTATGGCCCTTTTTATACTAGGAACAATTTGGTTTAAGTTTTATATGTAATTTTGTATCTCAGAAACTACTTCATGCAATGGATTGAAACGTCACACATTGATTCGGCGTCATTAGACATAGTCATACAGCCAGGCTTTATAATTGGTCGCAAACAACAAATCGATGATCGACTAAGAAATTATGTCCGATTCCAACCACTAGCATAAATTGTAAACTTATAATAAGGTCCAAGGATCCATGAAATACTTACACCTAAATTAATGACTTATTAGATTGTTTAAATAAATTATAGCATCTGTTATATCTGTTTAGACAATATTTCTACAAATTCGATAATATTTCTACAAATTCACATATAAAGTGTATTTGTCAAGAATTAGTATTAGGACTGGTTTGATTATTTAGTCCCACACCGGTCTTGGGGGGGACTATAGTTTTGCACTTCGTCCTTCCGTCGGACCTTCCGAATGCTTGTCCGGGCCATATTTTCAATACTATAAGACTTCGAGATACCAGACCAGGGCTAGAACTTAACTTTTTTTCCCACTGGCAAATATTTGCCAGTGACCATATTTTCTACTGGCAAAACCAATCTTTCACTGGCAGTTTTGTTCAGTTACAATTAATACAAATTAAGGTTATATTATGTTAATTTGGTAAGTAACTATATTATAGAATGGAAATTATAATGATTGAATTGACTACAATTCCTCTTGAACTATTACTTTTATTTCAAACAATCATTCAAATAAAATTTCTTGAAAGACAGTTTGTGTTTGTCTTTTGTGTTTGTAGTAATCATTACATGTTAAACAAGATCAACACTTTATAAAGTTTAGCTATAATCTGTTCAGTATTACTATACTACTCTACACCAGAAAGCTGATATGAGAACTTTATAGTAAGGGGCTGCAGTGTCTGTCTGTATTAAGGAAATTTAAATATAATAAAAGTGTCATCTGAATGATTAACTATCAATTATCTCATATACCTGAAAGTTTGTTTAAAAGTAACAAAAAATGTAAGCTGAAAGAGTCATTTAGAATACTAAGTGTTGAAAGAACAGTTTTATTCAGGTATTTTACTGTTACACAGTCTGATTTGTGAAATGTACACTTGATTTGCAGCCAACTAGGACACAGTCACTATTTAGTATTCACTGACTCAGTGAGTGCCTTGGACCAAGTGGCAAGGTGTTGGGCCTTTTCTGTCTTTGGCCAGACAGCCACCACCTCCTGACTGCTAGTTTTGGATTGAATTCATTCAGTTTGGGACCCATCAGAGCAATTCTGAGAAGCTGATCCAGTGTGTTTGGGTTCAGACCACATCTCCAGTCAGATTTGATCCTTTTCATAGTTGAAAATGACCTCTCACATGAGGCATTGCTCAGAGGAAACATGTTGGTCAGGTGGATGATCTTCAGGATGTTAGCATAATCCCCTCTGTCAGCGTCCTCCTGGCTGACTCTCTGCCATGTTGCTAGGGGATGTACTGTTTTGAAGTGACGGTTTCTTGATATGTACACTTTCATGTCATTGAATTCAGAGTGAGCCTTCTCAAGATCACAGCCTGCATGGTTTAGCACCACTGTGAAATGTCTGTGCAGTATATTCACTTCATCATGCCCATATTGCAGAAGAGCTTCAGGTGTGTCTGGCCAGTTTTTGTAGTCAAATGCATGGCATGAGACAAAAAGCTCGTCTTCATGTACACTTTCAAATCTAGATTGGATACAATCAATCACTGCTTGTACAGTTCGCTGTCGCTCATTCTCATTGCTTTGGAACACATTATCTGGAGGGACTGGACAGTTGAGAAGTGTGTGCTCTTTGTACTGGTTACCCTGCAGTTCATTCTCGAATAATCTCAGGTATTCACCTTTGTTGTCAAACATGGCCCTTAGGTTAACATTTGCACTTTGTAGTTTTGTGACAGCACTTGACACAATGAGGTCTTCTCTCTGGAATAACAGTGATATTTTTGAAACTTCATTCAAAATGTCCTTCAGGAAATGCAAGAACCAAACAAACTTGTACTGCATCACCTTTCTGAGTATGCCTTTAACCTTTTGTCTGTCTTCAGCTCTGTTGCTATTGTCTTCACTGTAGTTCATCAGTTGAATGATGATTGTCTTCCAACTTTTAACCATCTTTGATGCGGCTCTCAACTTATGATCCACCCATCTAGTGCCGTTCGCTTTCTCAGGTTTAAGGAACATTTCCTCAAGTATTGCAGCTATCTCCTCTGCTTCTCTGTTCCTCTTAGCAGATCCTTTGTAAAAGTAATAGATTGATGTCAGTACATCAGTCACAGTATCCATGTATGTTCCCTTGAAGCAGTCTTTTACGGCCAATTCAAGCCTATGGGCAAAGCAGTGAACAGGAATAATCCAATCTGCCTGGCCAGCATCTTTAAGTAATTTGATTACACCTTTCCTTTCCATCATTACGCTGGCTCCATCAGAGCAAAAGCCTACCATCTTCTGTTTATACTCACGCATGTCATAATCAGCAAATGCCTTGTCTATGGCTGCTAAAATACCCTCTGCTTTTGTGTTCTCGGGCTCCTCTAATTTTAGAAACTTAACCTTTGGGTAATAATCGTCTAGCACCCTAACCATGATCGATTCTTTTTCTTTTTCTGACCTGTCAGTGGATCCATCACTATACACACTGATGAATTCAGATTTGTGCAAACAACTCTTCAACTCATCAAATATACTGCCTGATATCTGACTGATGAATTCTGCTGCTGCTTTGTCATTTTGATACGTTTCTCCCAAAGACAAACCATTCAAAGTCTGCAACTCAAGCAAACCAGCAAAATCTGTGAAGGGCCTTTCTGCCTTGGCTACATAATATGCTGTTCTAAAAATCTTGTCCATTTTGATCAATGTGTTTTCATCCATTTTTTGGAATCCCTCTTCAAGGGGCGATGGCTTGTTTTGTGCTGCTTTTTCTCTGGCAGACTTGATACCCAGAGCCCGCTCGTGACAAACTGATGACCTGTGGTATCCTACGGATTCTTTTTTAACATGGAAACATCCGGTCACAAACTGAAAGAAAAAGTTCAACTTGTTTGTATAAATACATTTACCACATAGAGCCTTCAGGGAAATGGCCTAGGCAACCAGTATAAAACCAAAACAACCTGCGAGTTACTCGCAGGCTGTTTAGGTTTCATGCTGTTTGCTTCTCATCAGTATCTTAGGAATGAGAAGAAAGCATTAGAAACTTGAAAATGCCAAGAAAAGTTTTCAATTTAATCTGCCCTTCTAAGGGACTATCAAATTCAATGCATGAAATTCAAAAGGCGTTTCTATGAGATAAATGGTTAAACTAAGCAAAAATATATTTCAAATTTAAAATACAAAGTTTGAAAATAATTAGGAATTTCTGTCATTTGATCAGGGTCCAAACTGTTTCACTTTTTTTTTTTTTTTTTTATTTGTTTTTCAAATGTATGTAGAGCAATTATTAATTGAAATATCATCTAATAGTCTTAGATCTAGTCAACATTAGAAATAAGCACAAAATAATTTAATTTGATAGTAGACATAGACCTAATAACTGTTAACAGAGGAATAATGAGTAGATTGCTGTTTGACTGTTAAAATTCATCATTTCTGCTGAAGTATTTAGATCTACACACATGTAGCTGATAAAGTTTCAACATTTGAGAAAAAACAATGAACCATTCAAAAGATCGTAAATAAATATATAGGGCTAAGGCATGCATTCATCTAATTTTCTTAATGAAATTTTACCATATCTTACCGATGATGTACGATCTACGGCGAATTCTCGACATACAGTGCACCATATTTCAACGACACTGTCTTGTTCAATTCTATGGCCAAGTGTAATGTTTAATTCTTTTTGCCATTTTGTTACTGTTTTTAGCGATGCAGTTGATTTGTATAGTTTTGTCTTTAGGTTTTGATCAGACTTTTCTTCACCTGCCGACTTCGCCGATTTTGCTTCTGACTCAGTCACGTTGTCAGACTGCTCTACCTCAGACTGTAAAGCCTCATCTGCCTTTCGCTTACTCGTAGAGCAGCTTGGTTTATTAAAAAAATCACTTATTTTTTTCGACATTTTATCAACACTCAGCTTCCCTGACGACAATAATCTGGTTCTCGTTTGCACTGACTGGTATATACAATTCGTATGTATGAAGCCGGGACCGAAGCTACATGCTACTGCGCAGCCGCACAGCGCAGGCTTTCCCGAAGATATAAATAGCCGAGAGACGAACAGACAGAAAGAAGCCGGGACCGAGGCTACATACTACTGCGCAGCCGCACAGCGCAGGCTTTCCCAAAGATATAAATAGCCGAGAGACGAACAAACAGACAGAAAGAAAATGAAAGTGTTATTTACCTGTAGGATTATGGAGTTCCGACTTGCTGCATGTGTTTGTGCATTTTACTATAATTTTTAAAATGGATATACGAAAATATGCACTCGCATTTTTTTTTCGTGTACCTAAAATTTCAGCTCGCATTTTCCAAAGTCCGCTCGCATTTCGCGAGTATTCGAGCGTTAAGTTCGAGCCCTGCAGACTTGGTATGTGGATACATCGTGGGATAGCAGTGTGTCGTGTACCAAAATAAGGTCACTGTAACCTTGACCTGTGACCTCTGTCAGAAAATGCTTGTCTGGACCGTATTTTCAATACTATAACACTTAGAGATACCAAACTTGGTATGTGAATACATCTTGGGATAGCGGTGTGTTGCATACCAAAATAAGTTCTGTGTGACCTTGACCTTGACCTGAGACCTCTGTCATAGAAAATGCATAGAAAATGCTTGTCCGGGTCATATTTTCAATACTATAAGACTTTGAGATACCAAACTTGGTATGTGGATACATCTTGGGATAGCGGTATGTCGCTAACCAAAATAAGGTCTTCTTGACATTGACCTGTGACCTCTGTCATAGAAAATGCTTGTCCAGACCGTATTTTCAATACTATAACACTTAGAGATAACAAACTTGGTATATGAATACATCTTGGGATAGCGGTATGTCTCATACCAAAATAAGATCAATGTGACCTTGACCTCTGTCATAGAAAATGCTTGTCCGGACCGAATTTCCAATACTATAACACTTAGATATACCAAACTTGGTATGTGAATACATCTTAGGATAGTGGTGTGTCGCATACGAAAATAAGGTCATTGTGACCTTGACCTTGATCTTTGACCTCCATCGTAGGAAATAGCTGGAAAATACTTGTCTGGGCCTGTGGGGGGTGGACTATGGATTGCCCTGCAATTCTTGATGCTGTTGTTAGCTCGACTGATCAGAGATCAGCAGAGTTTATGCTGTGGTGCGGCGTCCGTCCGTCTGTCCGTCCGTCTGTCTGTCCGTAAACTTTTATTTGTAGCGACTACTCCTCTGAAACTACTGGATGGATATTCATGAAACTTTACAGAAATGTTGCACATAAAGTCTAGTTGATCCTAGCAAAAATTCATGTTGATGTGAAATCCAAGATGGCCGCCAAAGCTAAAAATAGAGTTTTAAAATACAAGTTTGTAGAGACTACTTCTTGAAAACTACAAGTGATATTGATATGGGACTTTTTCTAAAATGATCAGCATGACATGATATTGGTCCTTGTCAAAAATCGTTTTGATTCGACGTTAAACATGGCTGCCAGGGGCCATCTTTGTTTACATAGAGTTATATAGTAAAATTTTTAGCTACTAATCCTCTGAAACTACTTGACGGATGTTCATGAAACTTCACAGGAATGTTGCTCTTGATGTCTAGTTGATCCTAGAAAAATTTCAGGCTCGCCGGAAATTCAAAATGGCCGCTACAGCTAAAAATAGATTTAAAATAAATAAATTTGTAGCGACTACTTCTTGAAAACTGTAAGTGATATTGATATGGGACATTTTCTAAAATGATCAGCATGACATGATGTTGATCCTTGTCGAAATTTATTTCGATGTGACTTTAGACATTTGTTTACATAGATTTATATAGTAAAAACTTGTAGCGACTACTCCTCTGAAACTACTTGACAATTTTTTATGAAACTCTACAGGATTGATCCCAGAATTTTTTAGGTCGGCCGGGAATTCAATGGCCGCCATGGTTAAAAACAGATTTTTTAAAAGTTTGTAGCGACCACTTCTTGAAAACTGTAGGTGATATTGATATGGGACTTTTTCTAAAATGATCATCATGACATGATGTTGATCCTTGTTGAAAATTATTTTGAATCAAAATTAAACCGGACACCAGTGGCCATCTTTGTTTACATAGAGTTTGTATAGCAAAAATTTGTGACTACTCCTCTGAAACTACTAGACGGATTTTCATGAAACTTCACAGGAATGTTGCTCTTGATGTCTAGTTGATCCTAGCACAATTTCAGGTCGGCCGGAAGTTCAAGATGGCCACCACGGCTAAACATAGATTTTTAAAAACAAGTTTGTAGCGACTACTTCTTGAAAACTGTAAGTGATATTGATATGGGACTTTTTCTGAAATGATCAGCATGACAAGATGTTGAACCTTGTTGAAAATTATTTTGATTCGGCTGCCAGTGGCCATCTTTGTTTACCTAGAGTTATATAGTAAAAACTTCAACTTGTAGCGACTACTCCTCTGAAACTACTTTTATGAAACTTCACGGGAATGCTGACCTAGCTATCAAAATCTATCAGTAGAGCTTTAAGGTCATTGACCTCTTGTTTTCTTTGTACTAAGGAATCTCAACAAAGAATTTCATCCCTTTCCAGTACTATATTATCATACTGTCTCATATAATTGTGTCTCTCTTAATTGTAGTTCTATAAACATTGATGTGCTTGCCATGGAAGTCTGCGGGGGGGGGGGGGGGGGGGGGGGGGGGGGGGGGGTCTAAAGGGGCTTAATTGTTTGAGCACCTGATTTATACATGTCTCCATCCCCAAGATGAATTATGACTTACATAGGTTATACACCAGTGGTTCAGCTACACTTCAAACCCTCTACCAAGAAATAATAAGAATTAACATATTTTCTTGTTTTCTGAGTCTACTCATTGTTTCAGGTTATTTAGGTGGATAGAGAGATAGGAAAGGTTACTTGTGAATTAATGACATTCCCTATAGAATAGATCTCTGCATATGTTTTGCATGGGACATAAACCTCCATTCATATTCATCTCCTCTGGTTCTGTTACATGTCTGGAAGATATATAGACTTCAGTACACCGGAATGCCTGGTAAATGTCTCCATCAGACACACCAAGTAGGAACAATTTAAGTCGCAAGCTCGGTAATGGAGCAAGTATGCTAACCAATAGACAAATGTTCCAACTCCAACCCCACCCATCCCAATTTTTGTAAAAAAGCTATAACATTTGAGCATATTACAAAAGATATTCACTTTGAGCAAGGTGTTGCCGGTATATTTAATGAGAATGGCATCCGGATTGAAGTTATCATGTTTAACTATCTTAGTTTGGGCATAGATTATAGATTTATCATAAAATTGATTTAAAACTGCCAATCTTGTCTAAACACTCAATACCAGCATAAACATGCTTTGATTGAGCATTCAGAAGATTGAAATTATATCTCAAATACAAAAGTAAACAAAAGACCATGTTGAAATTGGAAAACATTGGCGTTTAAATATTCGCATATGATTAATGTCTCCTAACCAGAAATGAGGTGAAATGTTTAGGTGCTTTACATGTCCTCGATACTGCCGAGATATCATTTTCATCTGTCTGTCGAAAAACTTGTTCGCTTAACTCCTACTTTGGTCAGTGGATTTTTGTGAAACTTCAAGGAAGGTAACAATAAATAAGTTGAAAAGCACATATTGTCGCACCATTCCAGTTGGATGATCGGCCTTGTTTGTTCTCCATTCCAGTTGGATGATCGGCCTTGTTTGTTCTCCATTCCAGTTGGATGATCGGCCTTGTTTGTTCTCCATTCCAGTTGGATGATCGGCCTTGTTTGTTCTCCATTCCAGTTGGATGATCGGCCTTGTTTGTTCTCCATTCCAGTTGGATGATCGGCCTTGTTTGTTCTCCATTCCAGTTGGATGATCGGCCTTGTTTGTCCTCCTTTCCAGTTGGATGATCGGCCTTGTTTGTTCTCAAAACCTGAAAAACTTGTCCGCTTCTCTTACACTTTCAGTGGATTGTGGAGAAATGTTCAAGAAAGTAACAAAATGATGTGTAGAATGTGCATATTGTTCCAAAGTTCTGGTTGGATGATTTTTACAAACAATTGCTGTTGTTTATGACCTTGTCCGCTCTACTGCTCAACTTCTAGGTTTCGGCAAATCAGACTTTCAAGTCAGGATAGTAACACTGTGAAGTAGAGATGTGCACATTTATCTGATGCTTTTTGCCCTTTATGGATACAGCTCTTGTCCTATAACAATCTGCATGATCCTTGCTCTGTCCTTGTCCAGTCTGCTTTGATGCTTACTCTGTCCTTGACCAGTCTACCCTGATAATAACTATGTCCTTGACAAGTCTGGCCTGATGCTAACTGTTCCAGACCAGCCTGCCTCAATGCTAATGTGCCCTTGACCAGTCTACCCTGATGCTACTGTGTCCATGACCTATCTACCCCGATGATAACTATTCTAGACCAGTCTGCCCAGATGCTACGCTGTCCTTGACCAGTCTGGCGTGATGCTTCCTCTGTCATTGACCAGTCTGGCCTGATTCTAACTGATCCAGACCAGCCTGCCTTGATCGTAACTATGTCGTTGACCAGTCGGCCCTGATACTACTGGGTCCTAGCCCAGTCTACCCTGATGCTACTCTGTCCTATTCTCGGCCAGCTAGACCGTATCATGCATATGTCTTACTTGCAGATATCGGTCTGGGCAGATTAGGCCAATTAAAGCGCCCACTAGTGATTATCACAATTTATTCGCGCATTTTTTTTATGCGTATTAAGTCAACGAATTGCGTGACGTCATGTTGTAAATAAATGTACAACGTCAATTGTTGATGCATCAGTTAAATTTAACGTCACTTGCTGCTTCTCTTAAGTTAAAAAATAAAAAAATATTATTAAATTAACTTAAAAATATGTTTTTTGAAAGTCTTGTTGAATCGCTCAAAATCTCGCCAATCGCCTAAAATGTTGGG
The DNA here is from genome assembly GCA_037043455.1 of Cyrtodaria siliqua. Taxonomy (NCBI): domain Eukaryota; kingdom Metazoa; phylum Mollusca; class Bivalvia; order Adapedonta; family Hiatellidae; genus Cyrtodaria; species Cyrtodaria siliqua. The sequence continues at coordinate 139,509 of JAWPHD010001329.1, forward strand.
GCGATTTCAAATGTCCTATTTCGCCAGGCCCTGGATCTGGATCCGTGTAGCATAGCGTAACGAAGAAATCAGAAGCGAGCCGGGTGACCGAGGCTAACTCTGTCCTTGACCAGTCTACCCTGATACTACTGTGTCCTAGACTAGTCAACCCTGATGCTACTCTGTCCTTGACCAGTCTACCCTGATACTACAGTGTCCTAGACCAGTGTACCCTGATACTACACTGTCCTAGACCATTCTACCCTGATGCTACTCTGTCCTTGACAAGTCTACCCTGATACTACAGTGTCCTAGACCAGTCTACCCTGATGCTACTCTGTCATTTACCAGTCTGCCCTGATGCTACTCTGTCATTTATCAGTCTACCCTGATGCTACTCTGTCATTTACCAGTCTGCCCTGATGCTAACACTGTTCCAGGCCAGCCGGCCTTGATGCTAACTCTGTCATTGACCAGTCTTCTCTGATACTACAGTGTCCTAGACCAGTCTACACTGATGCTACTCTGTCATTTACCAGTCTGCCCTGATGCTACTCTGTCATTTACCCGTTTACGCTGATGCTACTCTGTCATTTACCAGTCTGCCCTGATGCTAACTTACTGTTTCAGGCCAGCCTGCCTTGATGCTAACTCTGTCATTGTCCAGTCTTCCCTGATACTACCGTGTCTCTGATGTGCCAACTTTGTTCTTGACCAGTCTACCCTGATGCTAACTCTGTCCCTGACCAGTCTGCAATGATACTGACTTTTCCTAGACATGTTTTACCTAAATTGTCCAATTTAATGACTTGCCTATAAGACAAACCACCATGCACATTATATGACCATACACAAAAAGCTTTCTTTTATTCAATATCAGTATATACATGCCTGTCAATGCAGTAGGAATAAATTTTACATTACAGAATATCATAAGAAGCTGACCTAGTCACCAAATTTTGTTTTTAGCTCTACTGGCCAAGGGCCAGCAGAGCTTATGGGATGGTGTGTTGTCCGTCGTCTGTCTGTCTGTCGTCTGTCGTCCGTTAACTTTTCTTCAAACGACTTCTCCTCAGAAACCGCTTGGTTAATTTTGACCAAACTTCACATGGATGATCCTTAGATGAATGCTTTTTAGATTTGTTAAAATTAGGTCAGCGCTACATCCAAGATGGCTGCCATTACCATATATGGTCGAAACCTTCAAAAATCTTCTTCTCCAGAACCGCTGGACAGATTTCAACAGTTTTTCTTTTAAAATGATCGCCAAGGCCTAGACTATCAAGATTGTTCAAATGAAGGCCCCGGGGTCAAAAATGGCCGTGCCCCGGGGGTCCAAAGTTTGTATATTGAGGTTTTGCATGTTTTTCATATAGACATATAAGAAAAACTTTAAAAAATCTTCTCTGAAACCACAAGGCACAGAGCTCTCATGTATTACATGTAGCATCAGCTTACGGTACTCTACTAAGTTGTTCAAATGGTGACCCTGGGGTCAAATTTGTCCCCGCCCCGGGGGTCACAGTCTTACATAGACTTATATAGGATTTTTTTTTTAAAAATCTTCTTCTCGGAAACAACAACAGCCAGAGGTTTGATATTTTGCATTTACTATAAGCTTATGGTCCTTTACCAAGTTTGTTCAAATGGTGACCCTCGGGTCACATTTGGCCCCGCCCCAAGGGTCACATGTTTTACATAGACATGTATAAGGAAAAACTTAAAAAATCTTCTTCTCTGAAACTGCAAGAGCCAGAGGTTTAATATTTTGCATTTGCTATAAGCCTGTGGTCCTCTACCAAGTTTGTTCAAATGGTGACCCTGATGTCAAACTTGGCCGCGCCCCAGGGGTCACAGTTTTATATAGACATATATATAGGAAAAAAACAATCTTCTCTGAAACTGCAAGAGCCAGAGGTTTGATATTTTACATTTATTATAAGCTTATGGTCCTTTACCAACTTGTTCAAATGGTGACCCTGGGGTCACATTTGGCCCGGCCCCAAGGGTCACATGTTTTACCTAGACATGTATAGGAAAAAAACTTTAAAAAATCTTCTTCTCGGAAACTGCAAGAGCCAGAGGTTTAATATTTAGCTGTTGCTATGGTCCTTTACCAATTTTGTTAAAATGGTGACCCTGGGGTCACATCTGGCCCCGCCCCGCTGGGGTCACATCTGGCCCCGCCCCGCTGGGGTCACAGTTGTACAGAAATGCTTGTTTTAAATTTTTTAATTTCTTTATTTTTTAATTATTTTTTTCTTATATTTTTTTTTTAATTTTTTTTTAAAATTTATTTTTTTATATTTTTTTTATTTTTTTTATTATTCTTTTTTTTTAATTTTTTGATTTAATTATTATTATTTTTTTTTTATTTTTTTTTATTTTTTTTATTTTTTTTTTTTTTATTTTTTTTTTTTTTTATTTTTTTTTTATTTTTATTTTTATTAACTTGGAAAACCAGGCAGATCGGACCAGTAATGGCGGAGTTATGGCTATATTTTGCCTCTTTAAGACGATAGTCACTTGCTTCATTGATGTCATAAGAGCCATATTAGCCAGTAGAGCGTCCACAGGCCCTCTTGGGCCTCTTGTTATATTTTAGACACTTTAAACATGGTGATACAATATTAGATATTGATTAGTCAATACTGTATCAATAGTTTAATTGTTTGTGCTATTTTTAGGAACATGGCTCTTAGAATAATAGTTTGATTTTAACACTGTTTGGTTAGAGACAGCTTTGATAACATTATTAACGAATTATTAGCTTTACAAGGCATTGTCAGGGCCTTGTAATGCTAATACTCATTAATAATGTTATCGAAGTTGAACAATGATTGTGACTATAAGGAATAAGCTATTTCTGTCCAGTTATGAGGCATTACTATTTCTGTGGCTATAATGCAAAACTGTGTGGTTATGAGGCATACTCTATGGTTATAAGGCATACTCTATGGTTATAAGGCATACTCTATGGTTATGAGCATACTCTATGGTTATGAGGAATACTCTTTGGTTATAAGGCATACTCTATGGTTATAAGGCAAACTCTATGGTTATAAGGCATACTCTATGGTTATAAGGCTGGTTATAATGCATTCTCTATGGTTATAAGGCATTCTCTATGGTTATAATGCATACTCTATGGTTATAAGGCTGGTTATAATGCATTCTCTATGGTTATAAGGCATTCTCTATGGTTATAAGGCATACTCTATGGTTATAAGGCATACTGTATTGTTATAAGGCATACTATATGGTTATAAGGCATACTGTATGGTTATAAGTCATACTATATGGTTCTAAGGCATACTCTATGGTTATAAGACTGGTTATAATGCATTCTCTATGGTTATAAGGCATACTCTATGGTTATAAGGCATACTGTATTGCTATAAGGCATACTATATGGTTATAAGGCATACTCTATGGTTATAAGGCATACTGTATGGTTATAAGGCATACTATATGGTTATAAGGCATACTGTATGGTTATAAGGCATACTGTATGGTTATAAGGCATACTCTATGGTTATAAGGCATACTCTATGGTTATAAGTCATACTGTATTGTTATAAGGCATATTGTATGGTTATAAGTCATACTATATGGTTCTAAGGCTTACTGTATGGTTATAAGGCATACTGTGTGGTTATAAGTCATACTATATATAATGGTTATAAGGCATATTTTATGATTATAAGGCAAACACTGTGGTTAGAAGGCATACTGTATTGTTATAAGGCATACTATATGGTTATAAGGCATACTGTATGGTTATAAGTCGTACTATATGGTTATAAGGCATACTGTATGGTTATAAGTCATACTGTATTGTTATAAGGCATATTGTATGGTTATAAGTCATACTGTATGGTTATAAGGCATACTGAATGGTTAGAAGGCATACTATATGGTCAGAATGCATTGCTGCGTGGTTATAAGGATATAAGGATATACAGCATTTCTATTGATGTGTGGTCAGAAGTCATTGCTACATGGTTATAAGGCTATACAGCATTTCTATTGATGTGTGGTCAGAAGGCATTGCTGTGTGGTTATAAGGCTATACAGCATATCTATTGATGTGTGGTCAGAAGGCATTGCTGCGTGGTTATAAGGCTATACAGCATTTCTATTGATGTGTGGTATAAGGCTATACAGCATTTCTATTGATGTGTGGTCAGAAGGCATTGCTGCATGGTTATAAGGCTATACAGCATTTCTATTGATGTATGGTCAGAAGGCATTGCTGCATGGTTATAAGGCTATACAGCATTTCTATTGATGTATGGTCAGAAGGCATTGCTGCATGGTTATAAGGCTATACAGCATTTCTATTGATGTATGGTCAGAAGGCATTGCTGCACGGTTATAAGGCTATACAGCATTTCTATTGATGTATGGTCAGAAGGCATTGCTGCACGGTTATAAGGCTATACAGCATTTCTGTTGATGTGTAGTCAGAAGGCATGTTGCGTGGAACTTCCGAAAACGGAAATGGTTTTGCTCAGCGACGGGACTGGTAATAATTAATTTTCATTTTCATCGTTTCATAGGGTATAAGGCTGTGTAAAAAGTTTAGGATCAGGGCCTGCCCATAAGACCAGAAACGAACCTATTATTTATATTTTTGCCTTATATGGCATTGCTGTGCGATTATAGGAATTTACTATTGCTGTGTGGTTATAGTTGTACATTATACTGCATTGCTGGTTGGTACAAGGCATTGATGATGGTTATAGGGCATTGCTGCTTGGTTATAATTTAAGGCAGTGCTGTATGGTTTAAGACATTGTTGGGTGGTTATAAATATTAAAGGCATTTCTGTGTGGTTTTAAAGACATCAGAACTGTAAGTTGGCCAGACTACAGTATCTTGTATGCATATAAATAATCTAATAATACAGGGCACCCCTATTAAATAACACATCATTTTTACTACTTCCCCAAAACCTGTCATTCCTTACTGATTTTGCCCCGTTTGGTCACGGGGCAAAGAATAGGGCCACTGCAGATCCCTTTGAATACCCCCAAATTCATGTTCATTTTATCATTTTTTGTTCATGTTCATTAAAGGTCTTCATCATGATCCCTGCATTGTTTCAGGTGCTATCTTGCTCGCATCAAAAGAGCAGTGGCAGAAAAATAATAACATGGCTCCAGCGTAAATGGAGTTTCTACGATAGAATTTGCAGCAACTCTGCAGTTCAGGGTGAGAAGGTTCTAGGCCCATTTTCCATATTTTATCTCGATGTACATGGAAGATGAGCCTGGCATGTTCATGCCTGTTAGGCGCCATATAACCTTTTCATGTGTTGGTGCGCCTTAAAACCCCAATTCCATTCAACTTACTGATTTTAGTGCTCTCGGGTTAAATTCAACTCTACTATTGGATAATTAATTACTTCCATGGGAACCTTGTATGTATTACTAATGCTGTCCCAAAATCATGTCAGTTTTGAATACACACCTGCAGTTTAATTTGTAGCTTTAATAAATAATTACAGTTGAATTGCTGCCAGCTGTTATTTAGGGGAATTTTCTTACAGTTCTGAAATGGGTGTTTTCACAAGTATATATTCAACACTAAACAGTTACAGTGCAGTATTACTGAATCATTGCTTTACCTTATTGCTTCATTATGCAAAGAAATAATTTACCACAAGTCAGAACACATATTTGTAATATATTAGTATTTATTTATAACTACAGTGTATATAAATAAGAGTTACAGCAGTCTAGTTAGTATAGGTATAGTATAGCCTATGGAGCAATTCAGGATTACACTGGATCGGACCACTGTCAGATATAGTAACACACAGCTAAATGGTTACTATAAATAGAACAGTATTGAATTATTCCTTGTAGCTGTCAATAGTGATCGGTGGGGGAGTTTCTCAAAGTGTGTAATACTGTTAAGGTAGTGGAGTGGTCATTAGCCGGGCAGACTGTTATTAGAATATTAGACAAACTATTTATGTCTTTTTGTATTTCTATAGCATGATGAGCACTCAATACATACAGTATCATTGGGTTAATTCATGGATCGTATGGGTTTCCATTTTTTTCCCAGTCATCTTTTCAATACCTGTCAAATAATAGCTTTTTCAAAGTTAGAAATTTACAGCAAATATTTCTTTGATCCAGTTGTTGAATTGTCTAAATATGCTGTTAAGTTCATCCCCCATAAAGCAAGATTGAACAGGATTGACAGTCATCTGTTGATAAAATCTTATTCTTGAACCATAACACATTTCGGGGTCCCCAGCACAATGGTGTTTCTTAATGAAAGGAAGAAAGCTTAAAGGCAGAATATGCTTATTAAAAAATATAAACTGAAACAGTTGACGAAGCACTCGGAAGCGTTACAACTTAGAGAATCACGCTAACAAATCAACTGAATAAAATTAAACACTTCTGGAAACCAGTGTCTGACGCTGAACAAATATTTGTGTAATAATTACGCTGTATCCCCTACATGCTGCGCCAACGCTAAGTTCAACACAGGAAGTGTGCAGGTCCAAATGGTTTATTTATAGCACAGGTATTGTTCATGTAAACACAAGACCGCAAACAATTTTTGGAGTCTAAATTTGGAGTCTTATTTTTCCGTTACAATTAATAACTTTTTAGAAATTAATAAATCGTTCCGACTTTTGTTCTGTGTTATGTTTTTTTGTTCTGAACTCCAAAAATGGAGTGAATATTTAACTTGGTGTCTTAATTTTCCTTACAATTAACTTTTTAGAAACTAATATATTTACTTGAGTTTCTTCATTTGCACATGCAATTATTTATTGATTAAAATTTCTTTTAAAATGCATGTGTCTATTAAGCTACAACTAATTCCAAAACTTCACATCTAATTTGAACTTGGACAAAATCCATGTTTGTGGAACAGTTAGGCTGAGATCATAAACTTTAATGCTTTTTTTGTTTCAGTCTTTGTGTGTGGTATGACTGACATATTGGAAGTATGTATACCCCTGACACTGGATGTCAGTGTCCTGGCCTAAGATTAGTTGGTCCCTCGGGACTAGCTTTTAGGTCAGACCAAAGGGTCATTGTTTCAATACTGGGGTTAATATTTAAGTATCCAAGTTCATTTATGTTGTTTTTAGATGGTCTGTGGCGCACATGAAATTAGCACATGTCTCATGGAACAATGCTGAGTATGGTAGGAACTGCGCACCTTGTGAGGGTCATTCAGAAATATTAATATATATTACCCATCCTACCATCCAGCAGTAACCCACTCACATTTCCCCCCTACCAAAATGGAACCACCCAATCACCCATTCGACCATCCATCCACCTATCCATCAGCCCACACTACCCATTCAATTTCATTTAACCATGATCCACCAACTCACCCTTCCAAAACTATTGTGCCAATATATAATTCCATAACTTATGGAAGCCTGTTTTCATATGAACATTCTCTAATTATTAAAGATCAGGTTATGACTCATTTTCCAATGAATTAAGTATATAGATGATCTTGCATGAGTATTATTGTGTTTTATGTGTATTATTGATTTTATCCGAAGAATGTATATCCAGTTACTACATATCATAGAAGTAAATAAAAAATATCTATAAAATAAAAATATCTGAAAAAATTGACTCCAAAATATTCACTCCAAAATCTGACTCCAAGGTCACTCCAATTATTCACTCCACCCCAAGACCACACCAAGACTCCACTCTATATAATATACTATGCCCCAGGTCAGGGATAGGAGTGGTTTCAGATAATTCCATATTCTCCCACTCTCCTCCTCACCAAATATAACTACTTCCTTCGAGTTTTGTTTTTTTATGAAATATTAGCAAGTATTTTAGGCAGTAAGAATATTATGCATGTGCAGGTTGAGCCCACATATGGAGAGCCCGTCTTAGGGATCACTGTTGAGTTTAATGTAAGTGTGTCTGTGCGTGCGTGCGTTTGTCCGGATTATGTACAAGTTAAGATGCAAGTTCTGTTTATCTTGACTTCTAAGATAAGGACATTGCCCAAACTTCTACAGACCTAGCATGGTGAACCAATTTTGTTGTCTGTGTGACCTACTTTTTCTTCGAAATATAGGTCATGTCTGGTTTTGGGTACAATGTGAAATCTCAGCTTCTATTGGTGGGATATTGATCAAACTGCATCTGTGTGTTCCTCTTATTGACCTGACACAGTGAACCAACAAGGGGACTCATAATGTGGTGAATTTGCTTGTTTTTCCTAGAATAAGCTTTAATCTCAACATGGGTTCTGTGGTCAAATTTTACTTGTGGCATTTGATCAACTTGTTAAAAAGATAATCGACCACTCCCTCGACAATCTTGATCCGGCCACTGAATTTGTATAACTGATAATTTCAAATATACCTTGTTGACTGACTCCCTACTTGGAAAGCAGAATTGTTCTTCACTTTTTTGGCTTCTTTTAAAGGGGGTACATCAGGATTTTTCTAGAAACAAGTTGAATTATAAAATTGTTCCCGTTGATGATAAAACACTTATATCAATCAAAATATGATGTTAGAACCATTTTGTTAATGTCTAAACTTTGAAAACACCATATAGACAGGACGGAAACGGACGTAAAATGCTGAAATTAACCCTGGTGCGTCGCCTAGGATAGCATGTATTACTGTGCAGAATGAATTTCTTTGCAAATAAGGGATAATTGTTAGGCTCATTCATTATGTTTTGGCCATGTAAAACAGAAAATATTAATATTTGTCAATTTTAAGTCGGACACCTAGACCCCCATGAAAAGCCTGATGTACTCCCTTTAAACATAAATGGCAGTAGTGTCAATATGCAGGTGTATGATCTGGTGCGACCTGACTTTTGTTACCAGTAGTATCGATGTGCTGTTATATGTTTAGGTGTGGCTAGACACTGGTTGCCAGTAGTGTCAACATTCAGGTATATGATTAGGTGTGGCCAGACACTGGTTGCCAATAGTGTCAACATGCAGGTATATATTTGAGTGTGCCAGACACAGGTTGCCATTAGTGTCAGTATTCAGATATATCGTTAGGTGTGGTCAGACACAGATTGCCAGTAGTGTCAACATGCAGGTATATGTTTAGTTGTGGTCAGACACGGGTTGCCAGTAGTGTCAACATGCAGGCATATGTTAAAGGTGTGGCCATGCACAGGTTGCCAGTAGTGTCAACATTCAGGTATATATTTAGGTGTGGTCAGGCACCAGTTGCCACTATTGTCAACATGCAGGCATATATTTAGGTGTGGAGAGAAACTGGTTGCCAGTAGTGTCAACATAGAGATATATGTTTAGGTGTGGTCAGACACCAGTTGCCACTATTGTCAACATGCAGGCATATGCTTAGGTGTGGTCAGTTACCGGTTGCCAGTATTGTCAGCATGCTGGTATATATGTTTAGGTGTGGTTGCCAGTAGTGTCAACATGCAGGTATATGTTTAGGTGTGGCCAGACACTGGTTTCCAGTAGTGTCAACATGTAGCTTATGTTGCCATATGTGTGACCAGACATTGGTTTCCAGTAGTGTCAACATGCAGGTATATGTTTAGGTGTGGCCAGACACTGGTTTCCAGTAGTGTCAACATGTAGTATGTGTTGTCATATTATGTGACCAGAAATCCCAGTAGTGTCAACATGCAGGTATATGTTTATGTGTGGCCAGACACCAGAATGCCATATGTATGGCCAGACACTGGTTGCCAGTAGTGTCAATATACAGGTGTATGTTTAGGTGTGGCGAGACACCGGTTGCCATATGTTTGGCCAGACACAGGTTGCCAGTAGTGTCAACATGCAGGTATGTGAATAAGTGTGGCCAGGCAGCGGTTGCAAGTAGTGTCAACATGCAGGCATATGTTTAGGTGTGACCCGACAGCGGTTGCAAATAGTGTCAAAATGCAGGTATATGATTAGGTGTGGCCAGACACCGGTTGCCATATGTGTGGCCAGACACCGGTTGCCAGTAGTGTCAACATGCAGGTGTGTGTTTAGGTGTGGCCAGGCATTGGTTGCAAGTAGTGTCAACATGCAGGCATATGTTTAGGTGTGACCCGACAGCGGTTGCAAATAGTGTCAAAATGCAGGTATATGATTAGGTGTGGCCAGACACCGGTTGCCATATGTGTGGCCAGACACGGGTTGCCAGTAGTGTCAACATGCAGGTGTGTGTTTAGGTGTGGCCAGACAGCGGTTGCAAGTAGTGTCAACATGTAGGTGTATGTTTAGGTATGGCCAGCCAATATACAGAAGTATGTTTAGGTGAGGTCAGCCATTGGCTGCTAGTGGGTGTATGTTTTGGTGGGGTTAGCCATTGGTTGCCAGTTGTGTCAATATACAGATGTATGTTTAGGTGGGACCAGCCATTGGTTGCCAGATGTGTCAACATACAGATGTTAGTTTAGGTGTGACCAGCCATTGGTTGCCAGTTGTGTCGATATACAGGTGTATGATTAGGTGTGGCCAGGCACTGATCTGTCAATAGATTCATATTCATGAATTTAAATATTGGGCGGTGTTTTCTTACATATTTACTCAAGATTGTTGCTTGATTAAGCTTATTACATACACCAAAAATGCTTGAGCTCTTTCAAAATGAATTAAGTTGGGTGTATTGCTGTATGAATACACATAAGCAGGGGTTAACACAGAGGTTTGATTAATTGATTAACCTACTTTCCTTAAATCCCTCTCTGACTTGACTTTCCCAAAATGTTTTCTGACATATTTTTTTTCACTTCCCGAATGCGATTGCAGCTGTTCTTTGATTGTTTTTCAATTGCTGCTGATCTTTGATTGTTTTTCACTTCCTTAAATACAGTGTTCTTTGATTGTTTTAACTCCCCTATTTGCTGCTGTTTGCTTTGATTGTTTTTTCACATTTTGAAGTCGCTAATTGCCGGTGTTCATTGATTATTTTTCCACTTCCCAAATTTCTGTCACATCGATACATAAAAATGGACAGTCATCCTGTAATGATTGTCATGGGGTAGCCATTGAGACTTCCTCCTGTAATGATCGTCAAGGGGTAGCCATTAAGACTTCCGCCTGTAATGATCGTCAAGGGGTAGCCATTGAGACTTCCGCCTGTAATGATCGTCAAGGGGTAGCCATTGAGACTCCCACTTGTAATGATCGTCAAGGGGTAGCCATTGAGACTCCCTCCTCCTGTAATGATCGTCAAGGGGTAGCCATTGAGACTCCCTCCTGTAATGATCGTCAAGGGGTAGCCATTGAGACTCCCTCCTGTAATGATCGTCAAGGGATAGCCATTGAGACTCCCTCCTGTAATGATCGTCAAGGGGTAGCCATTGAGACTCCCTCCTGTAATGATCGTCAAGGGGTAGCCATTGAAACTCCCTCCTGTAATGATCGTCAAGGGGTAGCCATTGAGACTCCCTCCTGTAATGATCGTCAAGGGGTAGCCATTGAGACTCCCTTATGTAATGATCGTCAAGGGATAGCCATTGAGACACCCGTTTGTAATGATCGTCATGGGATATCCATTGAGACTCCCTCCCGTAATGATTGTCAAGGGATAGCCATTGAGACTCCCTCCTTTGAGACTCCCTCCTGTAATGATCGTCAAGGGGTAGCCATTGAGACTCCCGTCTGTAATGATCGTCAAGGGATAGCCATTGAGACTCCCGTCTGTAATGATCGTCAAGGGATAGCCATTGAGACTCCCTCCTTTGAGACTCCCTCCTGTAATGATCGTCAAGGGATAGCCATTGAGACTCCCTGCTGTAATCTCGTCAAGGGGTAGCCATTGAGACCCTGGAATCTGGATATCACCGGTTTGAGCATCATCGGCACCTCTTGGTTTCTTTGGAGTGTCCTTAGTGTCTTATTCCTTATCTCCCATCGGATGGAGGTGTAAACTGAGCAGGCCCAAGTATTGGAGTCTATTTATATTACCCATTAAATATATGGACTATGAAGGTGTTGACTGGAACACCATTGATGCTCTGCCTGCCCGAGTAGTATATGGTGCTAAAAGGGATTTAATTTTTTTTAATTATTTATTTTTAGTTTGGAAAAAAATTATGCTTAGTGCCACTGAGAATGTGGCTGATATTTATGAATTGGATTTTATAGTTGCACCAAAAGCTAAGGTCATATGGCGACTTTTCGGCTTCCATTGATGGAGGAAGACCCAAGGTACCCCTCCTGGCAATTTTTGTGCACAGGGGGCCACCTGCATAGAACCACTGACATCCTTAAGCCATCAGGGTAGCTTTCTCACATAAAGATTCCTGGTCTCATGAGGGCTTAAACCCACAATGGTGAGGAACAAGTGATTTCAAGTGGGAGACCAGTCACTCCGTACACATTTATGGCCTCTAAATGGACCCTAAATGAACCTCTGAGAATATGTAGATTACATGCTGATGTAGATTACATGCTGTACAAGTGTACAGCTTTTTGTCCTAACACTATTATACACAGTGTATAAGATATAATGATACACATATAAAGTTTTAAGAAATATTCTGGTCTAAAATCATTTTTCTTAGCTTTATAAGATTGCATGCTCCATTACATCACATACATGGTGATTACTAAGTGTATAACCTAGTTGAAAAGCCTTATTGATCCCAAGCATGAATATATAACTGCTGTATTGACATAATTATGTCCTTTCTATATAACCTCTAGTGTTCTCATAAAATTGAAAGTGTTGACTTGAATCCACACCACTTAATCATTTCTCCTCTCCTACTGACACATACAGTACATAGCAGTAATTTGTTTTCTATTTATAGCTTAAGTGTTGCTATATTTAGATATGGGTCAATTTATCTTTGTTTGTACTTGTTTCTCTGCACACAATGTAGTGCAAATTTATACTCTGAAACAGGTTGAATAGAGAAAGATTTTTTGTATTAATATTATGTTGAGAGAGATAGCTGAGTGTGTGTAGAGTAAACTTGTTTGAAGTAAACCTATAAGTAAATATGTGGCTGTGTTGTAAATATATCAGTTATCATAAATACATACCAATTAGTGGAAAACATTTAGTTGAAGAAATAGAAGGCCTGTCCCTTTTTACTGCCAATGGCTTTGTTTTAAAGTGTTTTGTCTTCCACTAGTCTTAATTTTTGAGTTATAAAAAGTGTCCTTAGATATTCAATAATGTGTGGTCCAGTGGCAGAGCAACCGTCTCGAATGTGTCACTTTAGTAGTATCAGCATATCTATGGTAGTTCTAAAACGGGTCATCCCAGTGTCAGTATATAGTGACTGGATAGGGTATCATGTCATGTGTGATGGTGTGGTATTGCAGTGTGACAGAACCGTAATATTGATTATAGAGCTCACTGACTGGGTAGGGTATCATGTCATGTGTGATGGTGTGGTATTGCAGTATGACAGAACTGTAAATTTGATTATAGAGCTCACTGCGTAGGGTATCATGTCATGTGTGATGGTGTGGTATTGCAGAGTGACAACCGTAAATTTGATTATAGAGCTCACTGCTACAATTAAGCAACTCCTCCTATGTTTTTCATCTGAAAACGGAACTTCACAAGAGCAGTATTTTACCTAGAAGTGCATAGTTTTAGGACGTTCCGGTTGAATGATATTTGGCGGAGATACGGGACATTGAAGTTTTTCAATTCTAAAGCTTGTCCGTTCAACTAAGTTTTTCATCTTATATCCATGAAACTTTATAGGAAGTATCCGTACTATTTCTAGTAGAGCATATTTGCAGGATGTTTTGGTTAAAAAACTTTGCGCAGAGTTACGGGGGGACTATGCAATTTAAAAAAAAAGAAAAAGATGAAGCTTTTAAGCTCAACTCATCCTACATTTTCCATCCGATTGTATTTCACATGTGTACCTTTATTCAGGGAGCATCCATCGGTTTCTTGTACTTGTTTAGCAATGTCAGTGTTTTATTTCTTCCTTTTTTACCTAGAACAAAATACAGACAGTAATCATTACTGTATGACAGTAATCAATACTGTCTGGATTAATCTATAAAAAGAAATAAAACAAATAGTTTGGACAGTATTTGTTCAATACTGTTGTAATTTTTAGTCCGGACATCTGTAGTTATAGCTCATAGTCTGGGCAGCGTTATATCAATATTGTCTGTAAATTATAGTCTGGGTAGTGTTATATCAATATTGTCTGTAAATTATAGTCTGTGCAGTGTTATAGCAATATTGTCAGTAAATTATAGTCCAGGCAGTGTTATATCAATATTGTCAGTAAATTATAGTCCGGGCAGTGTTATATAAATATTGTCAGTAAATTATAGTCCGGGCAGTGTTATATCAATATTGTCAGTAAATTATACTCCGGGCAGTGTTTTATCAATATTGTCAGTAAATTATAGTCCGGGCAGTGTTATATCAATATTGTCAGTAAATTATAGTTCCATGCAGTGTTTTATCAATATTGTCCGTAAATTATAGTCCGGGCAGTGTTTTATCAATATTGTCAGTAAATTATAGTCCGGGCAGTGTTATATCAATATTGTCTGTAAATTATAGTTATTGTCAGTATATTATAGTCCGGGCAGTGTTATATCAATATTGTCTGTAAATTATAGTCTGTGCATTGTTTTATCAATAGTCTGTAAATTATAGTCCAGACAGTATTATTTTTTTGTCGTTAAATTATTGTCCGGACAGTTATATCAATATTTTTGTAATTTATAGTATGGACAGTTATATCAATATTTCTGTTATTTATAGTCCAAGCAGTGTTATATCATTATTGTCCGTAATTTATAAACTGGGCAGTATTATATCAAATCGTCTGTAATTATATAGTCAAAACTGTGTTCAATATTGTATTCAAGTTATCATCCAGACAGTGTTAGATATTGTCTGTAAGTTATCATCCAGACAGTGTTAGATATTGTCTGTAAGTTATCGTCTGGACATTGTTAGATATTGTTAGATATTGTATATGTGTATGTAAATTATTGCTGGACAGTGTTAGATATTGTATGTAAGTTATCATCCAGACAGTGTTAGATATTGTCTGTAAGTTATCGTCTGGACATTGTTAGATATTGTTAGATATTGTATATGTGTATGTAAATTATTGCTGGACAGTGTTAGATATTGTATGTAAGTTATCATCCAGACAGTGTTAGATATTGTCTGTAAAGTATCATCTAGACAGTGTTAGATATTGTCTGTAAGTTATCATCCAGACAGTGTTAGATATTGTCTGTAAGTTATCGTCTGGACATTGTTAGATATTGTTAGATATTGTATATGTGTATGTAAATTATTGCTGGACAGTGTTAGATATTGTATGTAAGTTATCATCCAGACAGTGTTAGATATTGTCTGTAAGTTATCATCCAGACAGTGTTAGATATTGTCTGTAAAGTATCATCTAGACAGTGTTAGATATTGTCTGTAAGTTATCGACCAGACAGTGTTAGATATTGTCTGTAAAGTATCATCCAGACAGTGTTAGATATTGTCTGTAAGTTATCATCTAGACAGTGTTAGATATTGTCTGTAAGTTATCGTCTGGACATTGTTAGATATTGTTAGATATTGTATATGTGTATGTAAATTATTGCTGGACATTGTTAGATATTGTATGTAAGTTATCATCCAGACAGTGTTAGATATTGTATGTAAGTTATCATCCAGACAGTGTTAGATATTGTCTGTAAGTTATCATCCAGACAGTGTTAGATATTGTCTGTAAAGTATCATCTAGACAGTGTTAGATATTGTCTGTAAGTTATCGACCAGACAGTGTTAGATATTGTCTGTAAAGTATCATCCAGACAGTGTTAGATATTGTCTGTAAGTTATCATCTAGACAGTGTTAGATATTGTCTGTAAGTTATCATCTAGACAGTGTTAGATATTGTCTGTAAGTTATCATCCAGACAGTGTTAGATATTGTCTGTAAAGTATCATCTAGACAGTGTTAGA
This sequence comes from Cyrtodaria siliqua, assembly GCA_037043455.1. NCBI lineage: Eukaryota > Metazoa > Mollusca > Bivalvia > Adapedonta > Hiatellidae > Cyrtodaria > Cyrtodaria siliqua. Next base: position 155,413 of record JAWPHD010001329.1, read on the forward strand.
TATTGTCTGTAAGTTATCATCTAGACAGTGTTAGATATTGTCTGTAAGTTATCATCCAGACAGTGTTAGATATTGTCTGTAAGTTATCATCTAGACAGTGTTAGATATTGTCTGTAAGTTATCATCCAGACAGTGTTAGATATTGTCTGTAAGTTATCATCCAGACAGTGTTAGATATTGTCTGTAAGTTATCGTCTGGACATTGTTAGATATTGTTAGATATTGTATATGTGTATGTAAATTATTGCTGGACAGTGTTAGATATTGTATGTAAGTTATCATCCAGACAGTGTTAGATATTGTATGTAAGTTATCATCCAGACAGTGTTAGATATTGTCTGTAAGTTATCATCCAGACAGTGTTAGATATTGTCTGTAAAGTATCATCTAGACAGTGTTAGATATTGTCTGTAAGTTATCGACCAGACAGTGTTAGATATTGTCTGTAAAGTATCATCCAGACAGTGTTAGATATTGTCTGTAAGTTATCATCTAGACAGTGTTAGATATTGTCTGTAAGTTATCGTCTGGACATTGTTAGATATTGTTAGATATTGTATATGTGTATGTAAATTATTGCTGGACAGTGTTAGATATTGTATGTAAGTTATCATCCAGACAGTGTAAGATATTGTATGTAAGTTATCATCCAGACAGTGTTAGATATTGTCTGTAAGTTATCATCCAGACAGTGTTAGATATTGTCTGTAAAGTATCATCTAGACAGTGTTAGATATTGTCTGTAAGTTATCGACCAGACAGTGTTAGATATTGTCTGTAAAGTATCATCCAGACAGTGTTAGATATTGTCTGTAAGTTATCATCTAGACAGTGTTAGATATTGTCTGTAAGTTATCATCTAGACAGTGTTAGATATTGTCTGTAAGTTATCATCCAGACAGTGTTAGATATTGTCTGTAAAGTATCATCTAGACAGTGTTAGATATTGTCTGTAAGTTATCATCTAGACAGTGTTAGATATTGTCTGTAAGTTATCATCCAGACAGTGTTAGATATTGTCTGTAAAGTATCATCCAGACAGTGTTAGATATTGTCTGTAAGTTATCATCTAGACAGTGTTAGATATTGTCTGTAAGTTATCATCCAGACAGTGTTAGATATTGTCTGTAAGTTATCATCCAGACAGTGTTAGATATTGTCTGTAAGTTATCATCCAGCCAGTGTTAGATATTGTCTGTAAGTTATCATCCAGACAGTGTTAGATATTGTCTGTAAGTTATCATCCAGACAGTGTTTGATATTGTCTGTAAGTTATCATCCAGACAGTGTTAGATATTGTCTGTAAGTTATCATCTAGACAGTGTTAGATATTGTCTGTAAGTTATCATCCAGACAGTGTTAGATATTGTCTGTAAGTTATCATCCAGACAGTGTTAGATATTGTCTGTAAGTTATCATCCAGACAGTGTTAGATATTGTATGTAAGTTATCATCCAGACAGTGTTAGATATTGTCTGTAAGTTATCATCCAGACAGTGTTAGATATTGTCTGTAAGTTATCATCTAGACAGTGTTAGATATTGTCTGTAAGTTATCATCCAGACAGTGTTAGATATTGTCTAAGTTATCATCCAGACAGTGTTAGATATTGTCTGTAAGTTATCATCCAGACAGTGTTAGATATTGTCTGTAAAGTATCATCCAGACAGTGTTAGATATTGTCTGTAAAGTATCATCCAGACAGTGTTAGATATTGTATGTAAGTATCATCTAGACAGTGTTAGATATTGTCTGTAAGTTATCATCCAGACAGTGTTAGATATTGTCTGTAAAGTATCATCCAGACAGTGTTAGATATTGTCTGTAAGTTATCATCCAGACAGTGTTAGATATTGTCTGTAAAGTATCATCCAGACAGTGTTAGATATTGTCTGTAAGTTATCATCTAGACAGTGTTAGATATTGTCTGTAAGTTATCATCCAGACAGTGTTAGATATTGTATGTAAGTTATCATCCAGACAGTGTTAGATATTGTCTGTAAAGTATCATCCAGACAGTGTTAGATATTGTCTGTAAGTTATCATCCAGACAGTGTTAGATATTGTCTGTAAGTTATCATCCAGACAGTGTTAGATATTGTATGTAAGTTATCATCCAGACAGTGTTAGATATTGTCTGTAAAGTATCATCCAGACAGTGTTAGATATTGTCTGTAAGTTATCATCCAGACAGTGTTAGATATTGTCTGTAAAGTATCATCCAGACAGTGTTAGATATTGTATGTAAGTATCATCTAGACAGTGTTAGATATTGTCTGTAAGTTATCATCTAGACAGTGTTAGATATTGTCTTTAAGTTATCATCTAGACAGTGTTAGATATTGTCTGTAAGTTATCATCCAGACAGTGTTAGATATTGTCTGTAAAGTATCATCCAGACAGTGTTAGATATTGTATGTAAGTTATCATCCAGACAGTGTTAGATATTGTCTGTAAGTTATCATCCAGACAGTGTTAGATATTGTCTGTAAGTTATCACCCAAACAGTGTTAGATATTGTCTGTAAGTTATCATCTAGACAGTGTTAGATATTGTATGTAAGTATCATCTAGACAGTGTTAGATATTGTCTGTAAGTTATCATCTAGACAGTGTTAGATATTGTCTGTAAGTTATCACCCAAACAGTGTCAGATATTGTCTGTAAGTTATCATCTAGACAGTGTTAGATATTGTATGTAAGTATCATCTAGACAGTGTTAGATATTGTCTGTAAAGTATCATCTAGACAGTGTTAGATATTGTATGTAAGTATCATCTAGACAGTGTTAGATATTGTCTGTAAAGTATCATCCAGACAGTGTTAGATATTGTATGTAAGTATCATCTAGACAGTGTTAGATATTGTACGTAAAGTATCATCTAGACAGTGTTAGATATTGTCTGTAAGTTATCATCTAGACAGTGTTAGATATTGTCTGTAAGTTATCATCTAGACAGTGTTAGATATTGTCTGTAAGTTATCATCCAGACAGTGTTAGATATTGTCTGTAAGTTATCATCCAGCCAGTGTTAGATATTGTCTGTAAGTTATCATCCAGACAGTGTTAGATATTGTATGTAAGTATCATCTAGACAGTGTTAGATATTGTTTGTAAGTTATCATCTAGACAGTGTTAGATATTGTCTGTAAGTTATCATCCAGACAGTGTTAGATATTGTCTGTAAGTTATCATCCAGACAGTGTTAGATATTGTCTGTAAGTTATCATCCAGACAGTGTTAGATATTGTATGTAAGTATCATCTAGACAGTGTTTGATATTGTCTGTAAAGTATCATCCAGACAGTGTTAGATATTGTCTGTAAAGTATCATCTAGACAGTGTTTGATATTGTCTGTAAAGTATCATCTAGACAGTGTTAGATATTGTCTGTAAAGTATCATCCAGACAGTGTTAGATATTGTCTGTAAAGTATCATCCAGACAGTGTTAGATATTGTCTGTAAAGTATCATCTAGACAGTGTTAGATATTGTCTGTAAAGTATCATCTAGACAGTGTTAGATATTGTCTGTAAAGTATCATCCAGACAGTGTTAGATATTGTCTGTAAAGTATCATCTAGACAGTGTTAGATATTGTCTGTAAAGTATCATCCAGACAGTGTTAGATATTGTCTGTAAGTTATCATCCAGACAGTGTTAGATATTGTCTGTAAAGTATCATCTAGACAGTGTTAGATATTGTCTGTAAAGTATCATCTAGACAGTGTTAGATATTGTCTGTAAAGTATCATCTAGACAGTGTTAGATATTGTCTGTAAAGTATCATCCAGACAGTGTTAGATATTGTCTGTAAAGTATCATCTAGACAGTGTTAGATATTGTCTGTAAAGTATCATCTAGACAGTGTTAGATATTGTCTGTAAAGTATCATCCAGACAGTGTTAGATATTGTCTGTAAAGTATCATCCAGACAGTGTTAGATATTGTCTGTAAAGTATCATCCAGACAGTGTTAGATATTGTCTGTAAAGTATCATCTAGACAGTGTTAGATATTGTCTGTAAAGTATCATCCAGACAGTGTTAGATATTGTCTGTAAAGTATCATCCAGACAGTGTTAGATATTGTCTGTAAAGTATCATCCAGACAGTGTTAGATATTGTCTGTAAAGTATCATCTAGACAGTGTTAGATATTGTCTGTAAAGTATCATCTAGACAGTGTTAGATATTGTCTGTAAGTTATCATCCAGCCAGTGTTAGATATTGTCTGTAAAGTATCATCCAGACAGTGTTAGATATTGTATGTAAGTATCATCTAGACAGTGTTAGATATTGTCTGTAAAGTATCATCCAGACAGTGTTAGATATTGTCTGTAAAGTATCATCCAGACAGTGTTAGATATTGTCTGTAAGTTATCATCTAGACAGTGTTAGATATTGTCTAAGTTATCATCCAGACAGTGTTAGATATTGTCTGTAAGTTATCATCCAGACAGTGTTAGATATTGTCTGTAAGTTATCATCCAGACAGTGTTAGATATTGTCTAAGTTATCATCCAGACAGTGTTAGATATTGTCTGTAAGTTATCATCCAGACAGTGTTACATATTGTCTGTAAAGTATCATCCAGACAGTGTTAGATATTGTCTGTAAAGTATCATCTAGACAGTGTTAGATATTGTCTGTAAAGTATCATCTAGACAGTGTTAGATATTGTCTGTAAAGTATCATCTAGACAGTGTTAGATATTGTCAGTAAGTTATTGTTTGGACAGTGTTAGATATATACTGTCTTTAAATACTACAAAGAAAAACTAATCTAAATGTTACAATCCAGACAGCATTAGTGCAACCTTTTTCTTAACATGGGGCACTCAAGGCCGGTGATCATAGTCTAGTCCATCGCAGCTGTTAACTAGTTCATAGTTGCATCAGTCGCCCATTGAAATACTTTTTCTGGCTTACAGGGTTGGTGCAGTTATTTTTTTCAGGCCAAAAGAAGGTTGGGGCAAGAGCCATGTCTAAAATCTCCTTCAGACATGCACCTTAACAAATAACCAATAAGAAGGTTTCACAAAAGTACACTAATACCTTAATAATACATGTAAGTTTTGGAACTTCTTGTAAAAGTGAATGTCTTGCCAAACATGTATGGACAGTAAAAACAGTATAAACTGACAGTGGCAGTCACCAGGTTTTAACCTTTCACTATTGCTCCAGGTTTTGACCTTTCACTATTGCTCCAGGTTTTGTAAAACCTATTTTTAGCCCACCTTGCCTTTGATGTCTGAGTGAGCTCTCCACTTAGGCAGAGCAAAATTGCTTGTAAAGCACTAGGTCAGACTATATATAGTAACAGTGATTCACCCCCAGCAGTAACAGCCTATCTAGCTCAGTTGATGGTAAACTGTGTTTTAGGTCATTTTCAGAACATTTCAGGTGAGCTTGAGGGGGCAGTGCAATTTGTTATAATGAAAGTGATAAGATTGTTATAAGAGTAATAATGTTCCGTTTCTGTACCAAGGGTTACTTGCAGGCTGATCTGGGTTTATTATAGTCATGCTTAGCAGGTTAAGGGTTAATTAAGTCTGAAAGTGAAATGTTTAATTAAACTGAATCATTATTTTTGAACCACAGTTTTGGACATTTTATGCTTTTGAATATATGTCAGAATAATGTACAAAGGAAGATCTGCTGTATAAATTGATATTATAGCTGTCTGAAACAGACGAATCATGTATAAAGGATGGTATTTCTGTGCACAGCAGTATTTACGTGAGGGGTGGGCCCGGATGAGGCAGGCCTTGGGAACAAAAGGAAAATTAGCAGTGGGCGTGTTGAGGGAGTGAGGGTGAAAAATCACTTGTGTACTTTATTCGTACAAAGTTTAATGAATAACTTAGCTGTTACTATTTTTGTCTCAAATTAGAATCTAAAACTGATATTTGCCATGTACGTTTCTGTTGATTGCAGTTGATCATGAAATATATTTACCCCTATGCCCGTAAAATGTTGATTGTCCCATTTCAGATCAAATTTAGCATGGAGGTAGATATATCTCTTACATTCCTCGTCCAAGCTCAGCCAGATTTTGAGATGGGCTTTCTTATTGTATATTACTGTAATCTAGAGGGGATACATCAGTAATCTTGGCCATTATAATTAAGGCCTAATAAAAAAACGTGTGTTTCCAGTTTCCCGACCGACCCTACTTTATCACCGCCGACCCTAAATATTTTTAGCAGAAAAAAAATTAATTTTTTTATTTTTTATTTTTTAGCTCATCTGATCAGAGATCAGCAGAGCTTATGCCGTGGTGCGGCGTCCGTCGTCCGTCTGTCTGTCTGTCTGTCTGTCCGTCTGTCTGTCTGTCCGTCTGTCCATAATCTTTTTAGCTCTACTGATCAGAGATCAGCAGAGCTTATGCCGTGGTGCGGCGTCCGGCGTCCGTCTGTCCGTCTGTCCGTAAACTTTTATTTGTAGCGACTTCACAGCTGAAACTACTGGATGGATATTCATGAAACTTTACAGAAATGTTGCCCATAAAGTCTAGTTGATCCTAGCAAAAATTCATGTTGATGTGAAATCCAAGATGGCCGCCAAAGCTAAAAATAGAGTTTTAAAATACAAGTTTGTAGCGACTTCTTCTTGAAAACTATAAGTGATATTGATATGGGACTTTTTCTAAAATGATCAGCATGACATGATGTTGATCCTAGTCAAAAATCGTTTTGATTCAACGTTAAACATGGCTGCCAGCGGCCATCTTTGTTTACATAGAGTTATATAGTAAAAACTTGTAGCGACTACTTCTCTGAAACTACTTGGCAGATTGTCATGAAACTTTACAGGTATGTTGCTCTTGATGTCTAATTGATCCTAGAAAAATTTAAGGTCGGCCGGAAATTCAAGATGGCCGTCACAGCTAAAAATAGATTTTTAAAAAATAAGTTTGTAGCGACTACTTCTTGAAAACTAAAAGTGATATTAATATGGGACTTTTTCTTAAATGATCAGCATTACATGATGTTGATCCTAGTCAAAAATCGTTTTGATTCAACGTTAAACATGGCTGCCAGCGGCCATCTTTGTTTACATAGAGTTATATAGTAAAAACTTGTAGCGACTACTCCTCTGAAACTACTTGGCGGATTGTCATGAAACTTTACAGGAATGTTGCTCTTGATGTCTAATTGATCCTATCAAAATTTCAGGTCGGCCGGAAATTCAAGATGGCCGTCACAGCTAAAAATAGATTTTTAAAAAATAAGATTGTAGCGACTACTTCTTGAAAACTATAAGTGATATTGATATGGGACTTTTTCTAAAATGATCAGCATTACATGATGTTGATCCTAGTCAAAAATCGTTTTGATTCAACGTTAAACATGGCTGCCAGCGGCCATCTTTGTTTACATAGAGTTATATAGTAAAAACTTGTAGCGACTACTCCTCACAAACTACTTGGCGGATTGTCATGAAACTTTACAGGAATGTTGCTCTTGATGTCTAATTGATCCTAGAAAAATTTCAGGTCGGCCGGAAATTCAAGATGGCCGTCACAGCTAAAAATAGATTTTTAAAAAATAAGTTTGTAGCGACTACTTCTTGAAAACTATAAGTGATATTGATATGGGACTTTTTCTAAAATGATCAGCATTACATGATGTTGATCCTAGTCAAAAATCGTTTTGATTCAACATTAAACATGGCTGCCAGCGGCCATCTTTGTTTACATAGAGTTATATAGTAAAAACTTGTAGCGACTACTCCTCTGAAACTACTTGGCGGATTGTCATGAAACTTTACAGGAATGTTGCTCTTGATGTCTAATTGATCCTATCAAAATTTCAGGTCGGCCGGAAATTCAAGATGGCCGTCACAGCTAAAAATAGATTTTTAAAAAATAAGTTTGTAGCGACTACTTCTTGAAAACTATAAGTGATATTGATATGGGACTTTTTCTAAAATGATCAGCATGACATGATGTAGATCCTTGTGGAAAATTATTTTGATTCGACGTTAAACATGGCTGCCAGTGGCCATCTTTGGTTACATAGAGTTATATAGTAAAAACTTGTAGCGACTACTTCTCTGAAACTACTTGACGGATGTTCATGAAACTTCACAGGAATGTTGCTCTTGATGTCTGGTTGATCCTAGAAAAATTTCAGGTCGGCCGGAAATTCAAGATGGCCGCCACAGCTAAAAATAGATTTAAAATAAATAAGTTTGTAGCGACTACTTCTTCAAAATAATAAGAGATATTGATATGGGACTTTTTCTAAAATGATCAGTATGACATGATGTTGATCCTAGTCAAAAATCGTTTTGATTCAACGTTAAACATGGCTGCCAGTGGCCATCTTTGTTTACATAGAGTTATATAGTAAAAACTTGTAGCGACTACTTCTCTGAAACTACTTGGCGGATTGTCATGAAACTTTACAGGAATGTTGCTCTTGATGTCTAATTGATCCTAGAAAAATTTCAGGTCGGCCGGAAATTCAAGATGGCCGTCACAGCTAAAAATAGATTTTTAAAAAATAAGTTTGTAGCGACTACTTCTTGAAAACTATAAGTGATATTGATATGGGACTTTTTCTAAAATGATCAGCATGACATGATGTAGATCCTTGTGGAAAATTATTTTGATTCGACGTTAAACATGGCTGCCAGTGGCCATCTTTGGTTACATAGAGTTATATAGTAAAAACTTGTAGCGTCTACTCCTCTGAAACTACTTGACGGATGTTCATGAAACTTCACAGGAATGTTGCTCTTGATGTCTGGTTGATCCTAGAAAAATTTCAGGTCGGCCGGAAATTCAAGATGGCCGCCACAGCTAAAAATAGATTTAAAATAAATAAGTTTGTAGCGACTACTTCTTCAAAACAATAAGAGATATTGATATGGGACTTTTTCTAAAATGATCAGTATGACATGATGTTGGTCCTTGTCGAAAATCGTTTTGATTTGACCTTAAACATGGCTGCCTTGTTTACATAGAGTTATATAATGAAAACTTGTAGCGACTACTTCTTTGAAACTACCTGACGGATTTTCATGAAACTTCACAGGAATGTTGCTCTTAATGTCTTATTGATCTTAGCAAAATTTCAGGTCGGCCGGAAATTCAAGATGGCCGCCACGGTTAAAAATAGATTTTCAAAAAACAAGTCTGTAGCGACTACTTCCTGAAATCAAAATCAATCAGTAGAGCTTCAAGGTCATTGACCTCTTGTTGTTGGTGGATTGTAACATTATTTTTTTTTGCAAGTGAGGATTGTGTTACAATAATGACATGTTTATCTCTTTTAAGTAAAAGACTTTTATTAGCATGTGACGTTTATTAGCATGTGTCTTAACAGTTCTGTTAAAATGGACACACAACAATGTATATCCTTTTAAACTCGTGGTGTAATACTAGTCATATTTATTATTTCCCACCTGCCTCCCCACACTTCTGTCTGTTGGCGCATGAGTAAAATTTCCTCTTGGATCCAGTATGGCCGCCTGATGGCCATTTTTGTCTCGCCTTTTGATAAAATGCGAGACATAGGCGCCGCTAATGTTGGCGGGCTCGACGGTGTCAACATATTGTATAATAACTTTCTTGTCCTTGGCAGTTGAATGTTCAAATTTCATAATTATATAACCTTCTGGTGATTGTTTTTCCTAATGCCAATAACTTCCAGCCCTCTAACTGACCATGGGACGGAGTCAGTGTCACTTAAATATATGTACCGTCAATAATTTGTGTTATAATTTGCTTGACGGTACATGTATTTATGTGGCATTGACTCCGACCCATGGTCAGTTGGAGGGCTATAAGTTATTGGCATTAGGAAAGACAATGACAAGGAGGTTATATATGAAATTTGAAAAATGTGTTAAAGTGCAATAAATTCTTATAACTTTTCATTTCTCTATATCCAAAACATGTAAAGATTCTGGAAATAAATATGTTACTAAACAAATAAAAAATCTTTCTACTGGCATGGCGCAGTCGGTAGCGCGGCAAATATTTGTAACCGGAGGCCCCGGGTTCAATCCTCCGTGGTGCCACTGAGTTTCGTCGGTGTGTTCTTAGGCAAGACACTTTTCCTTAGCCTCGTCCGTCGGATGGGGATGTAAACCGGGCGGTCCCGTGTATCGGTCTATCCTCCGAGCACGTTAAAGAATCATAGGAATCTATTCGATAATAAGAGTAGGGCACGGTTCCCGGATTCCTATGTATCCTTCCCCTCTCTCTGGGGCGGCTCTAAATAACCTATACTGTGTTGATGAGCCGTTAAGCAATATTCAATTCAATTCAATTCTACTGATTCATTAAAAGAATAAATGGTTAAGCGATAGTTAATGTCAGAGCACATTAAGGAACCATATGAATAGTATTTCCAGATTCCTGTGTATTCTTCCTCTCTCTCTGGGGTGGCTCTACATATTTTTTATTTATGGACAGCGTTCCTTTAATACTGATAAGTGGGAAACATTCATGATTGTTTACTATATTACTTCTAATACGAGCTTTAAAAGGCTGTATAACTCTGCCGAAATGAAAGTCAGAGTTATTGGTCATGGATAACAACGTTCCTTGTGGTAAGATGAAGATGTGTTAAGGAAAACTATGAATGCTAACCTACCGAATGCTGACAATAGTGTTTGACCGCGTTAACAGTTACTATAAACCCTTGATTTTGTCAAGATGAAGATTGCTTGAAACATGTATGATGGACATGTCACTTTAGGCGAGACACCATGTTGGGCGCAACAGTACTCTTGTCTTTTTTACATTAAAAAATTGGATCTTGTTGATCAGTGCATCCATATATTATTAGCCTGCAACAAAGTCATAAAGATATAGATTTGGCTGTGTCCGCCCATTACAGTTTTCGTGTTTGCTCTATAACTCTCACATGGATTTTAAAATTAATTCCATGTTCACTGCTATATCTGGTAGAAGTGAGCTTCGGACTGATGTTCACCTTTTCGTAACTGGTAGGAATGAGCTTGGGACTGATGTTCACCTTCTATATCTGGTAAAAGTGAGCTAGAGACTGATGTTCACCTTTTGTATCGAGTAGAAGTGATCTTGGGACTGATGTACACTGCTATAACCAGTAGAAGTGATCTTGGGACTGATGTACACTGCTATAACCAGTAGAAGTGATCTTGGGACTGATGTACACTGCTATAACCAGTAGAAGTGATCTTGGGACTGATGTACACTGCTATAACCAGTAGAAGTGATCTTGGGACTGATGTACACTGCTATAACCAGTAGAAGTGATCTTGGGACTGATGTACACTGCTATTACCGATAGAAGAGCTTGAGACTGATGTACACTGCTATAACTGGTAGAAGTGAGCTTGAGACTGATGTACCCTGCTATATCTGGTAGAAGTGAGATTGGGACGGATGTATCTGGTAGAAGTGAACTGAGGATTGATGTACACTGCTATATCTGGTAAAGTGAACTGGGGACTGATGTTCAATGCTATATTTGGTAGAAGTGAGCCTAGGACTGACGTTCACCTGTATCTGGTAGAAGTGAGGTTGGGACTGATGTTCACCTTTCGTATCTGGTAGAAGTGAGCTTGGGACTGATGTTCAGTGCTGTAACTAGTAGATATAAGCTTGGGACTGATGTTCACCTGTAGCTGGTAGAAGTGAGCTTGGGACTGATGTTCAATGCAATAACTGGTAGATGTGAGCTTGGGACTGATGTTCACTGCTATCTGTTAGAAGTGAGCTTGGGATTGATGTACAGTGTTATATCTGGTAGAAATGAGCTTGGGACTGATGTTCACTGCTCTATCTGGTATAAGTGAGCTTGGGATTGATGTACCCTGCTATATCTGGTAGAAGTGAGATTGGGACGGATGTACACTGCTATATCTGGTAGAAATGAACTGGGGACTGATGTACTCTGCTATATCTTGAAGCGAACTGGGGTCTGATGTTCAATGCTATATTTGGTAGAAGTGAGATTAGGACTGAAGTTTGCCTGTATCTGGTAGAAGTGAGCTTGGGACTGATGTTCACCTTTCATAACTGGTAGAAGTGAGCTTGGGACTGATGTTCACTGCTATATCTGGTAGAATTGAGCTTTGGACTGATGTTCACTGCTATATCACTGATGTTCACTGCTATATCTGATAGAAGTGAGCTTGGGATTGATGTACACTGTTATATCTGGTAGAATTGAGCTTTGGACTGATGTTCACTGCTATATCACTGATGTTCACTGCTATATCTGATAGAAGTGAGCTTGGGATTGATGTACACTGTTATATCTGGTAAAATTGAGCTTGGGACTGATGTTCACTGCTATATCACTGATGTTCACTGCTATATCACTGATGTTCACTGCTATATCTGATAGAAGTGAGCTTGGGATTGATGTACACTGTTATATCTGGTAAAATTGAGCTTGGGACTGATGTACACTGCTATATCTGATAGAAGTGAGCTTGGGATTGATGTTCACTGTTATATCTGGTAGAAGTGAACTTGGGACTGATGTTCATTTTCTATATCTCATCTGGTAGAAGTGAGCTTTGGACTGATGTTCACTGCTATATCTGATAGAAGTGAGCTTGGGATTGATGTACACTGTTATATATGATAGAAGTTAGCTTGGGATTGATGTACACTGTTATATCTGGTAGAAGTGAGCTTGGGACTGATGTTCATGTTCTATAACCGGTAGAATTGAGCTTGGGACTGATGTACGCTGCTATATCTGGTAGAATTGAGCTTGGGACTGATGTACACTGTTATGTCTTGTAGAAGTGAGCTTGGGACTGATGTTCAATTTCTATATCTGGTAGAAGTGAGCTTGGGACTGGTAATAGTGATCTTGGGACTGATGTACAATGCTATAACTGGTAGAAGTGAGCTTGGGACTAATGTACACTGTTTTATCTTCTAGAAGTAAGCTTGAGACTAGTGTTCAATTGCTATAGTAGATCTGGGCTTGGGACGGATGTTCACCTTTTAGAAGTGAGCTTGGGACTGATGTTCAATGCTATAATTGGTAGACATGAGCTTGGGACTGATGTACACTATTTACATAGCTAAATCTATATCCTTATGACTTCACCGTTTTATTTGGTAGAAGTGAGCTTGGGACTGATGTTCACCTTCTGTATCCATTAGAAGTGAGCTTGGGACTGATGTTCACCTTCCGTATCTGGTAGAAGTGAGCTTGGGACTGATGTTCACCTTCTATATCTTCTATATCCGGTAGAAGTGAGCTTGGGACTAAGTTCAACTTCTATATCTGGTAGAAGTGAGCTTGGGACTGATATTCACCATCTATATCTGACAGAATTGAGCTTGAGACTGATGTTCGCTGCTATATCTGGTAGAAAGTGAGCTTGTGACCGAATGTTCACTTTCTGTGTCTCGTAGAAGTGAGCTTGAATCAAGTGTCGCTAAGTTACACATACACAATTAGAGCATATAGATACAATGGCTGAACATGGAGACTTGTCATTGATTGTTCCACCAAACCCTGGCAGGACTGCAGCAATGAGCAACTTCATTATTTATATAACCGGCTGCTAAATATAGATCTGGCAGACCTAATATAGATCTGGCAGACCCAATATAGATCTGACATGCCACTGTGTGCAGGGATTTTTCTGCATTTTTGGAAGTGGGGCCAGGGGTCTTTTGAACTGGAAAAAATGCGCGTGAAATCTAGAAATTTGGAAAACAATAATCCTACTATATTACATAGTAAGGCACTAAAAATGTTTGAATAATTTCTAAATCAAGCTCTTATACAAGTCTGCAACAGTGTCAAATAGGGCTACATGTAATTCTTTTCTTTTTTTTCTTCTTTTTTTTGTATTTTGGTAAAATATGTTGCTTTTTTTGGGAAAATATGAGGATATTTTGGATTGGGATGGGGCCGAAATTCAGCCCCAAATTGGGCCTAAAAAAATCCCTGGAGTGTGTTGTCTTTCTGTTATAATAGTACTGTGTATATACAGGCCTGCATGACACATGTTGTGGGGGTATGGAGTAAATGCTATACATGTATGGGGTTTAAGAAACTAACCCGCCAAATAACGACAAAATTACACTACTACAAAACCGTTTATCAAAACTATCCATGTGTTCATGTCATATAATTATGTATATGTGCCGATTAAAAATATAGGTTTTATTCACGAATTCTTAAAATACCCGTGATTGAATATTCGTGAATCAACGCTCCAGTATTGGGGTTTGGCCCGACTGGTTAAAGCCGTTTATATTGTGCCTATAGTCTGAATTTTTAAAATAATTATGTAAGATAAAATATTGTTTGTTTGCCCGTTACTTTACCTACCCAGCAAAAAATCACCGGGTAGGTAGGTAGTTAAATTGTTTTATTTTATTTGATAAAACTATATTTTCTTGCATGTTTTTTAAAATGATTTATGTTAACATACATGTATCTATTCTACAATCTACAATGTACGTGTATGTTGTTTGTTTGTAATTACTATTTAATGTGTGTTATTGCATTACATAACACTGTAAGGTTGACTGCTTTTACATATACCAACTTGTACACTTTTGTATTGCTTGTTGCAATTATGGAAGGAAAAGAAGAATATAAATATGGAAACGCAATAAAACATTTTGGGTTGGGGCTAAAATCCGTAAAGGGCAAACAAACAATATTTTAATTTAAGCCTTATATATATATACCTTGTTGCCAGTAGGTTTAAAAACGGTGTACATCTGTTGTAGTTGGCGGGATAGCTACTTTAACATCCCAGTCATATTGGTACACTGACTTCCTATAGCAGTGAACTGGTCTTTATTGTGCTGCCACTCAGGAATACCACACCATAGGCAACTAGCATACACCCATATACCCCACCCATTATATACCAACACCTGGCCCACCATTGTGCTGCCACTCAGGAATACCACACCATAGGCAACTAGCATACACCCATATACCCCACCCATTATATACCAACACCTGGCCCACCATTGTGCTGCCACTCAGGAATACCACACCATAGGCCACTAGCATGATACACCCATCTACCCCAACCCATTATATACCAACACCTGGCCCACCATTGTGCTGCCACTCAGGAATACCACACCATAGGCAACTAGCATACACCCATATACCCCACCCATTATATACCAACACCTGGCCCACCATTGTGCTGCCACTCAGGAATACCACACCATAGGCCACTAGCATGATACACCCATCTACCCCAACCCATTATATACCAACACCTGGCCCACCATTGTGCTGCCACTCAGGAATACCACACCATAGGCAACTAGCATGATACACCCATATACCACACCCATTATATACCAACACCTGGTCCACCATTGTGCTGCCACTCAGGAATACCACACCATAGGCAACTAGCATGATACACCCATTATACCCCCACCCATTATATACCAACACCTGGCCCACCATTGTGCTGCCACTCAGGAATACCACACCATAGGCAACTAGCATGATACACCCATTATACCCCCACCCATTATATACCAACACCTGGCCCACCATTGTGCTGCCACTCAGGAATACCACACCATAGGCAACTAGCATGATACACCCATATACCCCCACCCATTATATACCAACACCTGGCCCACCATTGTGCTGCCACTCAGGAATACCACACCATAGGCAACTAGCATGATACACCCATATACCCCCACCCATTATATACCAACACCTGGCCCACCATTGTGCTGCCACTTAGGAATACCACATCCTAGGCAACTAGCATGATAACCCATATACCCAACCCATAGCCCATTTCACCCCGACATTTGCCGAAAGATCACGGATAATAACGAGCTATCTCCGAGTAGCCAAATAGGTCGACCAATCAAACGCTGGTAGGCACATTAAATATTCATTGTAACGGTGCCAATGTGAATTAAAAACAATGTAAAAATGTTATTAAATGTCAGACTATAACTTGAACGCATGAAAAATATATGTTATTAATGTGTTTGGCACTATAGAAAAACAAAAGGTAAAGCGTGTTTGTTGATACAATTCAAAAACGGGATTGTCAGAAAACAATGAATATTTCTATCGTAACACCGGTTCCAACTACGCGCACATGCTCCAATGTAAACAATTCAACACGTGTTCGTATAGCCTTGAAATCCGATCTAGTTTCCAAGGAATGAGTCAAGATGGGTTCTGTGTAGAATAGCACTAACGATTGCGGTGTTTTAGCGAACAAATACGCATATATAAAGACTGAAACTAGTTAATTTGTAAGTGTTGATACTGTTATGACTACCAGCATCTGATTAGTTCTTGAAGTCATGTGACTTTGCGCCATGTGACTGAAATTCCGAACTGTGTACGGAAGATTTCCGAAGTACCGGTGAAATGGGCTATTATATACCAACATTGTGCTGCCACTCAGGAATACCGCACCGTAGGCAACCAGCATGATACACCCATATACCCCCACCCATTATATACCAACACCTGGTCCACCATTGTGCTGCCACTCAGGAATACCACACCATAGGCAACCAGCATGATACACCCATATTCCCCCACCCGTTATATACCAACACCTGGTCCACCATTGTGCTGCCACTCAGGAATACCACACCATAGGCAACCAGCATGATACACCCATATACCCCCACCCATTATATACCAACACCTGGTCCAACATTGTGCTGCCACTCAGGAATACCACACCATAGGCAACTAGCATGATACACCCATATACCCCCACCCATTATATACCAACACCTGGCCCACCATTGTGCTGCCACTCAGGAATACCACACTATAGGCAACTAGCATGATACACCCATATACCCCCACCCATTATATACCAACACCTGGCCCAACATTGTGCTGCCACTCGGGAATACCACACCATAGGCAACTAGCATGATACACCCATATACCCCCACCCATTATATACCAACACCTGGTCCACCATTGTGCTGCCACTCGGGAATACCACATCATAGGCAACTAGCATGATACACCCATATACCCCACCCATTATATACCAACACCTGGTCCACCATTGTGCTGCCACTCGGGAATACCACATCATAGGCAACTAGCATGATACACCCATATACCCCCACCCATTATATACCAACACCTGGCCCACCATTGTGCTGCCACTCGGGAATACCACACCATAGGCAACCAGCATGATACACCCATATACCCCCACCCATTATATACCAAGACCTGGCCCACCAGTCTTAGCATGGCCCTTTATATTTGGGATGCAAGGGTGCTTCAAGGATCAAACTCCTGACTGCTCACATTGGAGGCAATTCTTAACCACTACCCCGCCATCTCAGTGAAGCTGGTCTAGGAGGGGTCCGTGGGAGGGGGGGGGGGGGGGGGGGTGGGGGGGGGGGGTGATTACACCACTGGTCTTGGGAAATTTGGGATACAAAATTAATGGGGTCAATCAGTTCAGTCCGTACTTTCGTCAAACAGTTCTGTTTCTGGAGCAGAACTCCAAAACCATATATAATAGCTAAAAGAAACCAACCCACCAAATATAATGGCAAAACCGTTAACCGGATGTTCAGAATGCATATGTGCTGATTAAAAATAATAGTTTTATTCATAGGTTCTTAAAATACTCGTAAAATGAATTGTGAGTTGATAACTCTTAATTTGACGTTCCAGTTTTGGGGTTTGGCCTGGCTGGTTAAAGCGTTTATGTTGTGTCTATAGAGTTTGGATTATATAGTTATATATTTGCCTCATCGTCAGTACGTTTAGAAACGGTGTACATTATGTTGTAAAATGTGGCTGTTGTTGGCGGGATAGCTACTTGGAATTATTTTGGAAAGCACATAATCTGGTGGCCTTATGTATAGAACTTCTAATATTGATACTTTGGCATTTCAGTGGTATGAAAGATGGACAATGTCAAAATAATATTTCAATTTAATATTGATGTCAATCACACTTTTATATTATTTCTGTTTATTTTCTGGTCACCTGACTGTTTTGTTCATTCATTATTGGTCAACTGCCATAATTATGTGACAACAAGTTGGTAGCCTCATGTTTTACTACAAACAGTGTATTAGATCATTTTAGAATTATTTTATTATTAGAATTTTGTGTTTCTGCATTTCAAGAACCTCAGTAAAACCTCAATGAGTTCTGAGCATTAATGAGTTTTAAATTAACTGGTTACATTGGTCTAATTTTTTTTTATCACAATCAGAATGCTTCATTCATATAATTTCATTAGGTTGTTTCTATCATGATATCACATCCTGGTATTATGACATCACATCCTGGTATTATGACATCACATCATGCCATTATGATGCAACTCAGTGTGTTCTGAGAACTGACTGAGCATTTAATTTGCTGTGATAAATAGATTAAGACTGTATCTCTCACTGAGTAATGAGTTTTCTGAAACCAAGAATCATAAAATTCTAAATACAGTCAAACTTCGATAGCTCGAACACCGGTGATTCGAATACCATCGGTAACTCGAGCACATTTTCCGGTCCCCGACACAACTCCTATATAATTCAATGTAATTCAACCTTGATTATTCGAATAATATTTCTCGAATACCCCGGCTCGCTCGAGTACTTTTTACAGTCCGAAGATCCATTTTTGTGTGAATTTAAACCTTGCTAAATCGAAGGTGATGATCCGTTGCCATGCGACGTCGGCCATATTAATTGTAATCGACGCGGTTGTATTTGTTTTGATCATAGTACGAAAACAGATCAAGTTGGTTGTAAAGGTGCAAACATTTATGATTGAAAAGTGATAATAGACAGATACAATTTATGTTTAGTGAACTTCGTTTACTGTTAATTACGATAAATTAAACACGGTTGATTTTCTAATTAAATAACGTTTGTTGATTGGTTTTAATAAAAATAAGACAATAGTTAAATTAAGTGTGTTCACTTTTTAATTAGATAAGGGCATTTCCCGAGTATGTTTAGTGGACTTTGTTTACTAATTAAACACGGTTGATTTTCTAATTATGCCCCCGAAGGGTGGCATATAGTAGTCGCACTGTCTGTCCGTTCGCGTGTACAATCGTGTCCGCTTCATAACTATGACAATAATGGACGGATTTTCAAATAACTTCGCACAATTGCTCACCACAACAAGACGACGTGTCGCGCACAAAAACCAGGTCCGTGGCTCCAAAGTCAAGGTCACACTTACAGGTCAAAGGTCAAAATCCGTTCGTCTGTACACTCGTGTCCGCTTCATAACTCTGACAATAATGGATGGATTTTCAAATAACTTCGCACAATTGCTCACCAAAACAAGACGACGTGTCGCGCACAAAAACCAGGTCCGTGGCTCCAAGGTCAAGGACACACTTAGAGATCAAAGGTCAAAATCCGTTTGTCTGTACACTCGTGTCCGCTTCATAACTCTGACAATAATGGATGGATTTTCAAATAACTTCGCACAATTGCTCACCACAAGACGACGTGTCGCGCACAAAATCCAGGTCCGTGGCTCCAAGGTCAAGGTCACACTTAGAGATCAAAGTTCAAAATCCGTTTGTCTCTACAATCGTCTCCGCTTCATAACTCGGACAATAATCAACGGATTTTCAAATAACTTCGCACAATTGCTCACCACAACAAGATGTCGTGTCGCGAAAATATTTTTTTTTTATTTATTTATTTTTTATTTTTTATTTTTTTTTTAAATTTTATTTTTTTTGATTTTTATTGTTTGTTTGATTTTTTTTAAATTATTTTTAAATATATCTGTTGGTTTCATATTGCTCCAAGGTCAAGGCCACACTTTCAGGTCACTTCGGGGGCATTTGTCACTTACTGTGACATTTCTTGTTAAATAACGTTTGTTGATCGGTTTTAATAAAAATTATGTGCTACGCTATTGTCTATTCTATTCAATTCTATGTACCGAAACCAGTCATACCTTGTTCTCATTATTCGGACTTCCGGCTTGTATGTTAAAATCTATTAAATCTTTAAATAAATGATAAAAGAAACACATTATTGCAGTTTTTCTTGTATTTTCAGTGTAACAATTACATGTTATATATCCGTTATGAGGTTTAACAGGCATAACATACCATACCGAGAACGATGCATCACGCACACAAGTAACACTATTTCGGACGGTACGCAAATTCGGATAGATATTTTGGTTTTTATCGTTCCCTCGATGCCTCGAATGCCACCGATAGCTCGAGCATATCCCTATGGTCCCGCTGACTTCGAGCTATCGAGGTTCGACTGTATAGAATAATTCTGAAATGATTTAATAGACTGTTAACATTGTATAGGATAGTCGTCATTAATTGTAATGTTGAGAGCTATTGCATTATACTATATAAAGAGAACTGTCCCTTTAATAATGATCGCCAAAAATTTCTGTCAATGATGGTTTGCAGGTGAATATTGCTTGCATGTGTACACGATGATTAAATGTATTTTCTGAAAACTTCAGAATTTGTTATTTTGGTAGGTTCTGATCTGGTTATTAGATTACTGAATTTTGTTGTGTGAGCAGCAGTTAATAACTTTCACAACCAAACTAACAATTAACACATTTGAAGTTGAGAGGATATTTGAATCTAAGGCCAAAAGTTTTTTTAGGTGCGTTTCCTATTGCATGCTCTGAAAAAATAGGGTATGTCGAGAGGCATTTTCTTCTTTTATTTCCTTTTTTTTTTTCAGCAAGATATTGTGAGATTCTATTTATCTCATGTACCCCATGTTGATGATACAACTGAAAGTTTGTCTGTGATGTTGCCAGTTTACGACTGCCCCCAGTTAAATTATGGCAACTACACTTTAAACCAGTAGACCTTTTGTTTAACATGCATTTGACTAACTAGTTAAATAGTTAATTAGGGCATTGTTTACCTGAAAGAAAAATGTTGAACTCTGAATGTATCATATGACATTCAAGGCAAATCATATGGCTTCCCTAAATATTGTCCACTTTTGCTGTGTAATTTGGTAATATTGCATAGTTATACCACAGTGCCCACTGGATTAAATATAGAATGGTTTAATGTTTTAGAACAAATCAGCTTTTTTTCATAAAAGTTTTAGGGTCGACCCCTTAAAAATAGGGTCATTCGGGCCACCGGAAACATAGGTATTTTTAGTTTTTAGCTCTACTGATCAGGGATCAGGAGAGCTATGCCAAATACTGAATGGATTTTCATGAAACTTTACAGAAATGTTGCCCATGAAGTCTAGTTGATCCTAGCAACAATTCATGTTGATGTGAAATCCAAGATGGCTGCCAAATCTAAAAATAGATTTTTAAAAAACAAGTTTGTAGCGACTGCTTCTTGAAAACTAAGTGGTATTGATATATGACTTTTCTAAAATGATCAGCATGACATGATGTTGGTCCTTGTCGAAAATCGTTTTGATTCGACGTTAAACATGGCATCTTCGTTTGCATAGAGTTATTTAGTAAAAACTTGTAGCGACTACTCCTCTGAAACTACTCGACGGATTTTCATGAAACTTCACAGGATGTTGCTTTTGATATCTAAATGATCCTAGCAACATTTCAGGTTGGTCGGAAATTCAAGATGGCCGCCACGGCTAAAAATAATTTTTCAAAAAACAAGTTTGTAGCGAGTACTTCTTGAAAACTATAAGTGATATTGATATGGGCTTTTTTCTAAAATGATCAGTATGGAATGATGTTGATTCTTGTCGAAAATATTTTGATGCGACGTTAAACGGCAGCCAGCAGCTATCTTTGTTTACATAGAGTTATATAATGAAAACTTGTAGCGACTACTCCTCTGAAACTACCTGACGGATTTTCATGGAACTTCACAGGAATGTTGCTCTAGATGTCTAATTGATCCTAGCAAAATTTCAAATTGACCGGAAATTCAAGATGGCCACCATGACTACTTCTTGAAAACTGTAAGTGATATAGATATGGGACTTTTTCTGAAATGATCAGCATGAAAAGATGTTGTTATTTGAGTCTACGTTAAACATGGCTGCCAGTGACCATTTTTGTTTACATAAGAGTTATATAGTAAAACCTTATAGCGACTACTCCTCCGAAACTACTTGACGGATGTTCATGAAACTTCACAGGAATAATGCTCTTGATGTCTAGTTGATCCCAGAAAAATTTCAGGCTGGCCGGAAATTCAAGATGGCCGCCATGTCTAAAAATAGATTTAAAATAAATAAATTTGTAGCGACTACTTCTTGAAAACTGTAAATGATATTAATATGGGACGTTTTCTAAAATGATCAGCATGACATGATGTTGATCCAGGTCGAAATTTATTTTGATGCGACTTTAAACATGGCCGCTAGTGGCCATCTTTGTTTACATAGATTTATATAGTAAAAACTTGTAGCGACTACTCCTCTGAAACTACTTGACGAATTTTTATGAAACTTCACAGGAATGTTGCTCTTGATGTCTTATTGATCCCAGAATTTCTTTAGGTTGTCCGGAAATTCAAGATGGCCGCCATGGCTAAAAACAGATTTTTAAAAAGTTTGTAGCGACTACTTCTTGAAAACTGTAAGTAATATTGATATGGCATACATGTGATACTTTCAGGACCTCAATCTGGGAGTTTAGTGATTTTTTTAAGGGAGATTCATGCAAAAATCTGGGAGGTTTTTTCACGGACTATTTTTAGCGCGCGAGCAGTATTTTATACCCAAATTCCATAAACGAATACCTAAAAATACACTTTTAAACATGTTTCTTCATTTATGTCAGGGGAGATAACAAGAATGAATAAAAACAGTTTTTAAACAATATTTTATTTAATAACCAATGATAAACATGTTCGCTGTTGTTTGGTTATGCTCAATAATCTACTTTAATACTTACAGACAGTGTCCATTTAAAGTTTGTTGTTATATTTTCGTACAAAACATAAAAATATTTAGAAAGTAAGAGTTTAAAAAAAAAAAAAATATTTTTCTTTTTTTTTTACCCCACCCACTCCACCAAATATTGGCCGCGATTTTTCAAAAATGGCCGTGCAAAAGACGGCTGCACGGTTGGCTGCATAATAACTTCCCCTCAGGAAAATAACCGATAGTATGAATCAAATTGAGTTTGATGTACAATAGTACGAATCTGATTGAGTACGAAGTACGAAATTTCGTAGGAGTTGTCGTTCTTGAATTCATTCTATTTCTGCTTATCAGCGAGTATTGATTCGAGAAATAATGTGTTTTTTAACTCGAAAAACACCCCATCTTGATTAAAAATGTTTGAGACCCTATCTTGATCGATTTATTTCAGATACCCACCCCTATTCCCCACAACTCAATTGTGTTTAATTAAATCATACATACTCATCAAATTCACGTTGACAAAGTCTACTTTCGTTTTCGCTATTCACTTCAACAACCTTGTAAATAAATGACGCCGGCAATTTGTTTCAAGTCGTATCTAACCTGTTTAATTACATACACCATTAAAGACTTCATAAGTGTGCTGCTAATCCTTTGGTAAGATCAATTAAGCCAATAAACTGTTTGCAAATAACAGTTTCCCCCACTTTCCCCCAGGCTATTTATCCAGGTCAAATCTGGGTATGTCACGTGACGGTCTCGCGAATCGCGAGACAATAACATCAAGTTGGCAGGTAATAGACCGATGATTTTCGAAAAATCGATTTTAGCAATTTTACGGGAGTTTTTCACACAATTCCGTGGGGCCGGGAGGAGGGTTAGAATTCCGTGAGATTTCATCTCACGCCGTGAGGTATCACATGTATGATATGGGACTTTTTCTAAAATGATCAGCATGACATGATGTTGATCCTTGTCGAAAATTATTTTGATTCGACATTAAACATGGGCGCCAGTGGCCATCTTTGTTTACATAAGAGTTTGTATAGTAAAAATTTGTAGCGACTACTCCTCTGAAACTACTTGGCGGATTTTCATGAAACTTCGCAGGAATGTTGCTCTTGATGTCTAGTTGATCCTAGCAAAATTTCAGGTCGGCCGGAAATTCAAGATGGCCTCCACGGCTAAACATAGATTTTTAGCTCTACTGATCAGAGATCAGCAGAGCTTATGCCGTGGTGCGGCGTCCGTCGTCCGTCTGTCTGTCCGTCCGTCTGTCTGTCCGTAAACTTTTATTTGTAGCGACTACTCCTCTGAAACTACTTGATGGATATTCATGAAACTTTATAGAAATGTTGCCCATGAAGTCTAGTTGATCCTAGCAAAAATTCATGTTGATGTGAAATCCAAGATGGCCACCAAAGCTAAAAATAGAGTTTTAAAATACAAGTTTGTAGCGACTTCTTCTTGAAAACTATAAGTGATATTGATATGGGACTTTTTCTAAAATGATCAGCATGACATGATATTGATCCTAGTCAAAAATCGTTTTGATTCAACGTTAAACATGGCTGCCAGCGGCCATCTTTGTTTACATAGAGTTATATAGTAAAAACTTGTAGCGACTACTTCTCTGAAACTACTTGGCGGATTGTCATGAAACTTTACAGGAATGTTGCTCTTGATGTCTAATTGATCCTAGAAAAATTTCAGGTCGGCCGGAAATTCAAGATGGCCGTCACAGCTAAAAATAGATTTTTAAAAAATAAGTTTGTAGCGACTACTCCTTGAAAACTATAAGTGATATTGATATGGGACTTTTTCTAAAATGATCAGCATTACATGATGTTGATCCTAGTCAAAAATCGTTTTGATTCAACGTTAAACATGGCTGCCAGCGGCCATCTTTGTTTACATAGAGTTATATAGTAAAAACTTGTAGCGACTACTTCTCTGAAACTACTTGGCGGATTGTCATGAAACTTTACAGGAATGTTGCTCTTGATGTCTAATTGATCCTATCAAAATTTCAGGTCGGCCGGAAATTCAAGATGGCCGCCACGGCTAAAAATAATTTTTCAAAAAAACAAGTCTGTAGCGACTACTTCCTGAAATCAAAATCAATCAGTAGAGCTTCAAGGTCATTGACCTCTTGTTAAAAACAAGTTTGTAGCGACTACTTCTTGAAAACTGTAAGTGATATTGATATGGGACTTTTTCTGAAATGATCAGCATGAGAAGATGTTGATTCTTGTCGAAAATTATTTTGATTCGACATTAAACATGGCTGCCAGTGGCCATCTTTGTTTACCTAGTTATATAGTTAAAACTTCAACTTGTAGCGACTACTCCTCCGAAACTACTCGACAGATTTTTATGAAACTTCACAGGAATGCTTTTTTTTTGGTCTAAGGACTTTGGGACCGGTGAAATGTAATTCAGTTACTGGCAGTGTTCAAGGTTTTTGTTCCAGGTGCAGTGAAATAAATACATGGACCTAAAATCAGGGACCAACAAATTCCTTCATTTGAATAAAGGTGGTGTATACAATTTCATCCCTTCGGAGTTTCCAACATAGTAGTGACTTTTCTGTATTTCCATGGAATCGACTTGGAAAATTCATAAAATCTCAAAAAATGATCCAATTGATTTTGAAGTAACTTCACATCATCACAGTTCTGTGGGTTTGGTACATGGACACTAACTTCACGTCATCACAGTTCCTTGGGTTTGGTACATGGACACTAACTTCGTGTCATCACAGTTCTGTTGGTTTGGTACAGAGTGGTGGCATTATTTTTCTCAAACATTTTTCTAGCAAATTAAGCACAGAATTATGGATAAAAAGTTATTGCTTTGGGTTTGTGTATAGCCCGGGTGAAAAAGTTCCAGGGGTTTCATGTAAAAACCCTGGAAACATTCAACCCTGGAAAATCCCAGAGTATTCGGACTGATTTTCCGGCCGCTTTCCGGGGTATGCTGGGGAAAATGCGGAAAAGAGAATTGCGGAAATTCCCGGAAAATTGTAATATGTGTACCCCGGAAACCCTGGAATCTCCCGGAAAGTGTACCCTGGAATCCCCGGAAAACCCCGGAAACCCTAAAATACCCCAAAAAGTGTACCCTTGAATCCCCGGAAAATTTACCCTGAAAACCCCGGAAAAAAATCCCTATAAACAAGGAAACGGCGGAAAGAGCCTGGAAACCCCGGAACAGATCAAAGAAGAAGAAAGAAAAATTATAGAAATCTCTTGAAGGATGATGATGGCTCCTCTTGAAGGCTCAACAATGCCTTTAAACTCCATGTCAATATTAAATGATACTGAATTGTGAACGACTAATAAGCTGTAGATCTACAATCCTGAAAAAGACATAAATTCTAAGAAACATGTAATTAATTTTAATAATTAAAGGATTTTGAAGTTTGACATTTGAATGCCAATGCCAAACATTACTAACAGCTATCTATACATTTCTTACAAAAGAGAATATCAAACAATGAATAACAGCTATCTACATTATTCTCACGCAGTTGAATGCCAAACAATGCATTACAGCCATATATATATTTCTCAAAATCAAACAATGAATAACAGCTATCAATACATTTCTCACGAAATTGATTTTCAAGCAATGAATAATAGCTATCTATACATTATTCTCAAGCAGTCGAATGCCAAACAATGAATTCGAGCCATATGTATTTCTCAAGAAATTATGTCCAACAATGAATAACAGCTATCTATACATTTCTCATACAGTTGAATGCCAAACAATGAATTACAGCCATCTATACATTTCTCAAGATATTGAATGTCACAACAATGAAGTACAGCCATATATACATTTCTCACACAACTGAATGCCAACAATGAACTAGGCATGATTGTTTTTGTAACAAAAACATATGTCTCGATCCCCATGCGAAATATGAGTGGATTTGCAGTGGCATTTAGAGTGGAAATGGAGTGGGGCAATGCAGTTGAATGAGAGTTAATCCTGGTCCACTCCATTGTAGTGGAACATTCTTTTCCCAAGCACCTAATTTAGATAATTGAATCATCTTTTTCCACTCCTTGCGGCTGTAACTCCTCTGCACCTAATCAATATTCATAGACGCAGTTATTTGGAGTTGAAAAGAAGTGGAATTACAGTGGATCCTGGAGTTACTTGGAGTGTAGTTACTTGGAGTGTTCTTTACTTGGAGTGTACTTCATTTGCATGCAGTGGAAAAAGTGGTGGGTTTATGGTGGAGCTAATTTGCATAGCAGTTTAATGGAGTGGACAATCTAGTGGGTTTATGGTGGAGATATTTGCCTAGCAGTTAAATGGAGTGGCTTTAGAGTTTATTGGAGTGGATCCACTCTTGGCCTAGATCTATCTCTAGATCTATTTCTTGGCCTAGATAGTAATTAGAAAATGTGTCCAAGGGACACGAATGCCCCGCTAAAGGGTTATTGGTTGCTTACAAAATGGAGCAACACAATGTTGTGTAATGTTAAAAGGCAAGTTATATGGCCCTGATTTGGGTAGGAACATTAGATGTAAGTGTGGAAAACATGGAAGTGTTCACTACGAAAACCTGTAAACTCCGGAATAGATCAAAAGCGAAGAAAAAAGAAAATTATAGGAGACTCCCTTACCAAAACTTGCTAACATGTTGCACATGGGCTACTCACACAAGATCTAACCTGGTCCTAAATGCTCGCGTCCATTTTAACATGCAAATTAGGTTGGGCTTACGTGAGCGAGATGAGCAATGTTAGCAAGGGTAGCAATGTGAGAACTACCTACTTTGCATGTTAAAATGCACGCGAGCGATGTGAGTAACATGAGCACTCCGGTGTATTTTTACTCTCTGAAAAGCATACAAAATGGCTACTATTAAGTATCACTGCCTTGCTCAGTGTTTCACTGCTTTGCTCTGTGTTATTGATTTGAGTTGGAATTATAAGTATCACTGCCTAGCTCAGTGTTACTGATTTGGGTCGGAATTATAAGTATCACTGCTTTGCAGAGTGTTATTGATTTGGGTGGGAATTATAAGTATCACTGCCTTGCTCAGTGTTATTGATTTGAGTAGGAATTATAAGTATCACTGCTTAGCTCAGTGTTACTGATTTGGGTCGGAATTATAAGTATCACTGCCTTGCTCAGTGTTATTGATTTGGGTCGGAATTATAAGTATCACTGCCTTCTCAGTGTTATTGATTTGGGTGGGAATTATAAGTATCACTGCCTTGCTCAGTGTTATTGTTTTGGGTGGGAATTATAAGTATCACTGCCTTGCTCAGTGTTACTGATTTGGGTGGGAATTATAAGTA
This sequence comes from Cyrtodaria siliqua, assembly GCA_037043455.1. Lineage (NCBI taxonomy): Eukaryota > Metazoa > Mollusca > Bivalvia > Adapedonta > Hiatellidae > Cyrtodaria > Cyrtodaria siliqua. The sequence continues at coordinate 183,548 of JAWPHD010001329.1, forward strand.
TCACTGCCTTGTTCAGTGTTATTGATTTGGGTCGGAATTATAAGTATCACTGCCTTGCTCAGTGTTATTGTTTGGGTGGGACTTATAAGTATCACTGCCTAGCCCAGTGTTATTGTTTTGGATGGGAATTATAAGTATCACTGCCTAGCTCAGTGTTATCGATTTGGGTGGGAATTATAAGTATCACTGCTTTGCAAAGTGTTATTGATTTGGGTGGGAATTGTAAGTATCACTGCCTTGCTCAGTGTTATTGATTTGAGTTGGAATTATAAGTATCACTGCTTTGCTCAGTGTTACTGATTTGGGTCACAATTATAAGTATCACTGCCTTGCTCAGTGTTATTGATTTGGGTCGGAATTATAAGTATCACTGCCTTGCTCAGTGTTATTGTTTTGGGTGGGAATTATAAGTATCACTGCCTTGCTCAGTGTTATTGATTTGGGTGGGAATTATAAGTATCACTGGTTTTGCTCAGTGTTACTGATTTGGGTCTGAATTATAAGTATCACTGCCTTGCTCAGTGTTATTGATTTGGGTCGGAATTATAAGTATCACTGCCTTGCTCAGTGTTATTGTTTTGGATGGGAATTATAAGTATCACTGGTTTTGCTCAGTGTTATTGATTTGGGTCGGAATTATAAGTATCACTGCCTTGCTCAGTGTTATTGTTTTGGATGGGAATTATAAGTATCACTGCCTTGCTCAGTGTTATTGATTTGGATGGGAATTATAAGTATCACTGGTTTTGCTCAGTGTTACTGATTTGGGTCGGAATTATAAGTATCACTGCCTTGCTCAGTGTTATTGATTTGGGTGGGAATTATAAGTATCACTGGTTTTGCTCAGTGTACTGATTTGGGTCGGAATTATAAGTATCACTGCCTTGCTCAGTGTTATTGATTTGGGTGGGAATTATAAGTATCACTGCCTTGCTCAGTGTTATTGATTTGGGTGGGAATTATAAGTATCACTGCCTTGCTCAGTGTTATTGATTTGGATGGGAATTATAAGTATCGCTGCTTTGCTCAGTGTTATTGATTTGGGTGGGAGTTATTTGTATAACTTTTATTGATTAGCCAACTGGTAACCTTATTAATAATTAGAAGGCTTTAGAAAATGCTGCAAAAGCAATTTACCACAAAAATAATGGTGCCAAATGTACGTTCAGACACCCCCGCATAATAGCAAATATTTTCAGATGGTGAAACTATAAGAATAATGAGAACTTCCGCCCTTTTGTGTCTGTTTGCATGTTTTTCAGTATAGATTGCATTCCTTTAAGGAATACCATCATTTCCTACATAATTCCCTCCTTTGCTAACTGTCACATCTACTGTTTCATTTCCCTCAATTTTTCATGGCCTTGACAGATTTAGAATCTTGTAGTGTTACTTTTATGTGTTGTTGCTTAAAATAAGTGTGAAACATCAGCCATGACATGTTTGAAATATATTTAGCACATCATGTAAATAAATCCTCTAACATAAAACATGTTTTGTAAAGCTAGCACATGCAAATACTTTTGTCATTTTAGAGTTTGTATTATATTTGATTTATGTCTTAAATGGCATGTTTGATTAAAGTGTCCTATGGTATATTGTTGAGATGGTAGGTTTTATGAAGTGCTAAGAGAAAAACAGTTGTGTGGGGAATAATGAATTTCATGTCTTGTGAAATGGGGGCTGAATATGAATCGTGATGTCTATAACATCACGTCACGTAACACATTGTTGCATCACAACTCATCACATTGTGTCATGTCAGCCAGCCCACCAGCCAGCCAGACCGCCTGCCAAACCGCCCGCTGGAGTTATGGCCCTTGATTTAGTTAAAAATGCAATATTTTTCCTTGTTAAGATGATAGGGCCTTCATTTTTCATCCGATATTTACGAAACTTTACCAGATTGTTAATATCAATAAAAGCTCAGACAAGTTCGACAACTAGCCAGATCGGACCAGTAACAGCGGAGTTATGGCCATTGATTTAGTTAAAAATGCTATATTTTGCCTTGTTAAGATGATAGGGCCTTCTTTTTTCATCCGATCTTTACCAAACTTGACCAGATTGTTAATGTTGGTCTTTTCATACTTATCCGAGCTTTCCCAGATTTCGGACAAGTATGAAAACCAGCCAGATTTGACCATTTACATCGGAGTTATGGCCCTTGATTTTCTGAAATATGCTTTATTTTGGCCACATTAAGATGAAAGGGCCCTCATTTGGCCAGATTTCAGTGAAACTTTGTAGGGATGATCAGTATCAAGCCTAGCTGTGCATATTTTCGCCATGTCCCGGTTGAATGATTTTTGGCAGAGTTATGGCCCTTTAAATGTTTTTTAATACACAAACTTTGTCCAGATTAGTCTCTTCTGAACTCCTTGCCAGATTTCAGCGGATCTTGGCACTGATGAGCTGTACCAAGCCTAGTTGCATCTGTCATTGCCGTGTTCTGATTTAAAGAGTTGTGACCCCTTCAAGGTTTTATTACACTAACTTTGTCCAGACTAGTTCTCCTGAACCTCTGGCTGGATTTCAACGAAACTTGGCGGGGATGATCAGAACGCCTAGTTGCGTATTTCATCGCCATGTTCCGGTTGAATTATTTTTGAAAGAGTTCTTGACACTTATACATAAACTTTATCTTGAACCAGTAGAGCGTCCACAGGCCATCTTGGGCCTCTTGTTACAGAATTATGGTCCTTTGTTTCACTTAGAATTCTGATATTGTATAATGAACTTCATATGGTTTTCTCTTCAAAATCGTTTATACATTGTTATTACACTTGGCATACAGTTCGCATGACAATAGTCGTGCCATCAGTTGTTGTGACAATAGTCGTATCATTGGTTGCTGTGACAAGTCATGTCATTGGTTGTTGTGTCAATAGTCCTGTCATTGGGTGTTGTGACAATAGTCATGTCAGTGGTTGTTGTGACAATAGTCATGTCAGTGGTTGTTGTGACAATAGTCCTGTCATTGGTTGTTGTGACAATAGTTGTGTCATTGGTTGTTGTGACTAGTGGTATCATTTGGTGTTGTGACAATAGTTGTGTCATTGGGTGTTGTGACAATAGTCATGTCATTGGTTGTTGTGACAATTGTCATGTGATTGGGTGTTGTGACAATTGTCATGTCATTGGGTGTTGTGACAATAGTCATGTCATTGGTTGTTGTGACAATTGTCATGTGATTGGGTGTTGTGACAATAGTCATGTCATTGGTTGTTGTGACAATTGTCATGTCATTGGGTGTTGTGACAATAGTCATGTCAGTGGTTGTTGTGACAATAGTCATGTCAGTGGTTGTTGTGACAATAGTCCTGTCATTGGTTGTTGTGACAATAGTCATGTCAGTGGTTGTTGTGACAATAGTCCTGTCATTGGTTGTTGTGACAATAGTTGTGTCATTGGTTGTTGTGACTAGTGGTATCATTTGGTGTTGTGACAATAGTTGTGTCATTGGGTGTTGTGACAATAGTCATGTCATTGGTTGTTGTGACAATTGTCATGTGATTGGTTGTTGTGAAATAGTCGTGCCTTGGTTGTTGTGACAATAGTCGTGTCATTGGTTGTTGTGACTATAGTCGTATCATTGATTGTTGTGACAATAGTCATGTGATTGGTTGTTGTGACAATAGTCGTGCCTTGGTTGTTGTGACAATAGTTGTGTCATAGGTTGTTGTGACTATAGGCGTGTCATTGGGTGTTGTGACAATAGTTTTGTCATTGGTTGTTGTGTCAATAGTCCTGTCATTGGGTGTTGTGACAATAGTCATGTCAGTGGTTGTTGTGACAATAATCATGTCAGTGGTTGTTGTGACAATAGTCCTGTCATTGGTTGTTGTGACAATAGTTGTGTCATTGGTTGTTGTGACTAGTGGTATCATTTGGTGTTGTGACAATAGTTGTGTCATTGGGTGTTGTGACAAAAGTCATGTCATTGGTTGTTGTGACAATTGTCATGTGATTGGGTGTTGTGACAATTGTCATGTCATTGGGTGTTGTGACAATAGTCATGTCATTGGTTGTTGTGACAATTGTCATGTGATTGGGTGTTGTGACAATAGTCATGTCATTGGTTGTTGTGACAATTGTCATGTCATTGGGTGTTGTGACAATAGTCATGTCAGTGGTTGTTGTGACAATAGTCATGTCAGTGGTTGTTGTGACAATAGTCCTGTCATTGGTTGTTGTGACAATAGTCATGTCAGTGGTTGTTGTGACAATAGTCCTGTCATTGGTTGTTGTGACAATAGTTGTGTCATTGGTTGTTGTGACTAGTGGTATCATTTGGTGTTGTGACAATAGTTGTGTCATTGGGTGTTGTGACAATAGTCATGTCATTGGTTGTTGTGACAATTGTCATGTGATTGGTTGTTGTGAAATAGTCGTGCCTTGGTTGTTGTGACAATAGTCGTGTCATTGGTTGTTGTGACTATAGTCGTATCATTGGTTGTTGTGACAATAGTCATGTGATTGGTTGTTGTGACAATAGTCGTGCCTTGGTTGTTGTGACAATAGTTGTGTCATAGGTTGTTGTGACTATAGGCGTGTCATTGGGTGTTGTGACAATAGTTTTGTCATAGGTTGTTGTGACAATAGTTTTGTCATCGGTTGTTGTGACAATAGTCATGTCATTGGTTGTTGTGACAATAGTCATGTGATTGGTTGTTGTGACAATAGACGTGTCATTGGGTGTTGTGACAATAGTCATGTCATTGGTTGTTGTGAAATAGTCATATCATTGGTGTTGTGACAATAGTCATATCATTGGTTGTTGTGATAATAGTCATGTGATTGGTTGTTGTGATAATAGTCGTGTCATTGGGTGTTGTGACAATAGTCGTGACATTGGTTGTTGTGACAGTAGTCGTGTCATTGGGTGTTGTGACAATAGTCATGTGATTGGTTGTTGTGACAATAGTCATGTGATTGGTTGTTGTGACAATAGTCATGTGACTGGTTGTTGTGACAATAGTCATGTCATTGGGTGTTGTGACAATAGTCGTGTCATTGGTTGTTGTGACTATAGTCATATCATTGGTTATTGTGACAATAGTCATGTGATTGGTTGTTGTGAAATAGTCGTGCCTTGGTTGTTGTGACAATAGTTGTGTCATTGGTTGTTTTGACAATAGTTGTGTCATTGGTTGTTGTGACAATAGTCGTGTCATTGGGTGTTGTGACAATAGTCGTGTCATTGGTTGTTGTGACAATAGTCATGTGACTGGTTGTTGTGACAATAGTCATGTCATTGGGTGTTGTGACAATAGTCGTGTCATTGGTTGTTGTGACTATAGTCGTATCATTGGTTGTTGTGACAATAGTCATATCATTGGTTGTTGTGAAATAGTCGTGCCTTGGTTGTTGTGACAATAGTCGTGCCTTGGTTGTTGTGACAAAGTTGTGTCATTGGTTGTTGTGACAATAGTTGTGTCATTGGTTGTTGTGACAATAGTTGTGTCATTGGGTGTTGTGACAATAGTCGTGTCATTGGTTGTTGTGACAATAGTTGCGTCATCGGTTGTTGTGACAATAGCCATATCATTGGTTGTTGTGACAATAGTCGTGTCATTGGGTGTTGTGACAATAGTCATGTCATTGGTTGTTGTGACAATAGTCATGTCATTGGTTGTTGTGACAATAGTTGTGTCATCGGTTGTTGTGACAATAGTCGTATCATTGGGTGTTGTGACAATAGTCATGTCATTGGTTGTTGTGACAATAGTCGTGTCATTGGTTGTTGTGACAATAGTTGCGTCATCGGTTGTTGTGACAATAGTCGTATCATTGGATGTTGTGACGATAGTGGTGTTATTGAGTATTGTGACAATAGTCGTGTCATTGGTTGTTGTGACAATAGTTGCATCATCGGTTGTTGTGACAATAGTCGTATCATTGGGTATTGTGACAATAGTCGTGTCATTGGTTGTGGTGACAATAGTTGCATCATCGGTTGTTGTGACAATAGTCGTATCATTGGGTGTTGTGACAATAGTCATGTCATTGGTTGTTGTGACAATAGTCGTGTTATTGGTTGTTGTGGCAATAGTTGTTTCATTGGTTGTTGTGACAATAGTCGTATCATTGGGTGTTGTGACTATAGTCATGTCATTGTTTGTTGTGACTATAGTCATGTCATTGTTTGTTGTGACTATAGTCGTGTCTTTGGTTGTTGTGAAATAATTGTGTCATTGGTTGTTGTGGCAATAGTTGTTTCATTGGTTGTTGTGATAATAGTCGTGTCATTGGTTGTTGTGAAATAGTCGTATCATTGGTTGTTGTGACAATAATCGTGTCATTGGTTGTTGTGGCAATAGTTGTTTCATCTGTTGTTGTGACAATAGTCGTATCTTTGGTTGTTGTGACAATAGTCGTATCATTGGTTGTTGTGACTATAGTCGCATCACTGGTTGTTGTGACAATAGTTGTGTCATGATTTGTTGTGACAAAAGTCGTATCATCTGCTGTTGTAATGATCGTGGGTGTTGTGACGATAATCATGTCCGTTGCCATGTGTTTTTGTAACTTTGCTCTTATGTACGTTTGAAGACGTCTAATAAGAATTACTCTCTCTTTTCAGTTTTTTAGATCGAGTACATATAGTAAAGCTGTCAGATTATACCCCAACAGAGCAGGTGAGTTCCTTTCATTTTATTGGGATTTCAGTCTCCATAGTTCTTTAGAAAAGCAACAACATAAATTGTAAAAGTAGTGTCGGACATCATGGAATTTGTGTTCAGATGTATAACATTTAGCTTATAGCATGCTGGCATTGTTTGGTATGCTACATAAGACAGATGTACATAAACACACAGGGTGGCATTGTTTGGTATGCCACATAAGACAGATGTACATAAACACACAGGGTGGCATTGTTTGGTATGCCACATAAGACAGATGTACATAAACACACAGGGTGGCATTGTTTGGTATGCTACATAAGACAGATGTACATAAACACACAGGGTGGCATTGTTTGGTAAGCCACATAAGACAGATGTACATAAACACACAGGGTGGCATTGTTTGGTATGCTACATAAGACAAGAGTTGCATAAACACACAGGATGGCATTGTTTGGGTTTCTACATAAGACAGATGTACATAAACACACATGGTGACATTGTTTGGTATGCTACATAAGACAGATGCACATAAACACACAGGGTGGCATTGTTTGGTATGCTACATACGAGTTACATAAACACACAGGGTGGCATTGTTTGGTATGCCACATAAGACAGATGTACATAAACACACAGGGTGGCATTGTTTGGTATGCTACATAAGACAAATGTACATAAACACACAGGGTGGCATTGTTTGGTATGCTACATAAGACAGATGTACATAAACACACAGGGTGGCATTGTTTGGTATGCTACATGAGACAGATGGTCATAAACACACAGGGTGGCATTGTTTGGTATGCCACATAAGACAGATGTACATAAACACACAGGGTGGCATTGTTTGGTATGCCACATAAGACAGATGTACATAAACACACAGGGTGGCATTGTTTGGTATGCTACATAAGACAGATTGTCATAAACACACAGGGTGGCATTGTTTGGTATGCTACATAAGACAGATGTACATAAACACACAGGGTGTCATTGTTTGGTATGCTACATAAGACAGATGGTCATAAACCCACAGGGTGGCATTGTTTGGTATGCTACATAAGACAGATGTACATAAACACACAAGGTGGCATTGTTTGGTATGCCACATAAGACAGATGGTCATAAACACACAGGGTGGCATTGTTTGGTATGCCACATAAGACAGATGTACATAAACACACAGGGTGGCATTGTTTGGTATGCCACATAAGACAGATGTACATAAACACACAGGGTGGCATTGTTTGGTATGCCACATAAGACAGATGGTCATAAACACAGGGTGGCATTGTTTGGTATGCCACATAAGACAGATGTACATAAACACACAGGATGGCATTGTTTGGTATGCTACATAAGACAGATTGTCATAAACACACAGGGTGGCATTGTTTGGTATGCTACATAAGACAGATGTACATAAACACACAGGGTGGCATTGTTTGGTATGCCACATAAGACAGATGGTCATAAACACACAGGGTGGCATTGTTTGGTATGCCACATAAGACAGATGTACATAAACACACAGGGTGGCATTGTTTGGTATGCCACATAAGACAGATGTACATAAACACACAGGGTGGCATTGTTTGGTATGCCACATAAGACAGATGTACATAAACACACAGGGTGGCATTGTTTGGTATGCCACATAAGACAGATGTACATAAACACACAGGGTGGCATTGTTTGTTATGCCTGGTATGCCACATAAGACAGATGTACATAAACACACAGGGTGGCATTGTTTGGTATGCCACATAAGACAGATGTACATAAACACACAGGGTGGCATTGTTTGGTATGCCACATAAGACAGATGGTCATAAACACACAGGGTGGCATTGTTTGGTATGCTACATAAGACAGATGTACATAAACACACAGGGTGGCATTGTTTGGTATGCTACATAAGACAGATGTACATAAACACACAGGGTGGCATTGTTTGGTATGCCACATAAGACAGATGTATAACACACAGGGTGGCATTGTTTGGTATGCTACATAAGACAGATGTACATAAACACACAGGGTGGCATTGTTTGGTAAGCCACATAAGACAGATGTACATAAACACACAGGGTGGCATTGTTTGGTATGCTACATAAGACAAGAGTTAAATAAACACACAGGGTGGCATTGTTTGGTATGCTACATAAGACAGATGTACATAAACACACAGGGTGGAATTTAGTTAGCACTGTTTATGATGCATTCTCCAAGTGCACATTTAAGTTCTAAATTTAAAAAAAGCCCAGCACCTTTTAAAAGTAAAATAACTAAACAAAAATAACTATATAAACTCAGGTTACATCGCATAAATGTCATGTTATTCATACATTTTCTGGACTCGCAACATTTTCAACAATGTCATGTTATTCATGCATTTTAGCTCTACTGGCCGAAGGGATGCCGAGTTGTCCGTCGTCCGTCCGTCGTCCGTTGTTAACTTTTGTCTCGTTAAGACGTTAGGGCCTTCATTTTTCATCCAATCTTTACCAAACTTTATCAGGTTGTTAATATCAATAAAAGCTCGGATGAGTTCGAAAACCAGCCAGATCGGCCAAGTAACAGCGGAGTTATGGCCCTTGATTTAGTTAAAAATGCTATATTGTTATATTTTGCCTCGTTAAGACGATAGGGCCTTCATTTTTCATCCTATCTTTACCAAACTTTACCACATTGTTAATATCAATGAAAGCTCGGACAAGTTCGAAAAACAGCCAGATCGAACCCGTAACACCAGAGTTATGGTCCTTGATTTAGTTAAAAATGCTATATTTTGCCTCGTTAAGATGATAGGGCCTTCGTTTTTCAACCTATCTTTACCAAACTTTACCACATTGTTAATATCAATGAAAGCTCGGAGAAGTTCGAAAACCAGCCATATCGGACTAGTAACAGCGGAGTTATGGCCCTTGATTTAGTTAAAAATGCTATTTTTTGCCTCGTTAAGACGATAGGAGTTTCATTGTTCATCTGATCTTAACCAAACATTATCAGATTGTTAATATCAATGAAAGCTCGGACAAGTTCGAAAACCAGCCATATTGGAATAGTAACAGCGGAGTTATGGCCCTTGATTTAGTTAAAAATGCTATATTTTGCCTCGTTAAGATGATAGGGGCTTCATTGTTCATCCGATCTTTACCAAACTTTGTTAATATCAATGAAAGCTCGAACAAGTTCGAAAACCAGCCATATCGGACTAGTAACAGGGGAGTTATGGCCCTTGATTTAGTTAAAAATGCTATATTTTGCCTCGTTAAGACGATGGGGGCTTCATTGTTCATCCTATCTTTACCAAACTTTATCAGATTGTTAATATCAATGAAAGCTCGAACAAGTTCGAAAACCAAACATATCGGACCAGTAACAGCGGAGTTATGGCCCTTGATTTAGTTCAAAACGCTATATTTTGCCTTGTTAAGACGAGAGGGCCTTCATTTTTCATCCGATCGTTACCAAACGTTTTTAATTTTTTTTTAATTTTTTTTTTTAATTTTGTTATTTATTATTTGTTAATTTTTTTTTAATTTTTTTTCTTTTAATTTTTTATTTTTTTTTTAAAGAAATTTGAATTATTTTTTAGCTCTATGTTGGACCAGTCGGACCAGTAACAGAGGAGTTATGGCTCTTGATTTAGTTAAAAATGCTATATTTTGCCTCGTTAATACAATAGGGCCTTCATTTTTCATCTGATCTTTACCGAACTTTAACAGATTCTTTAGTTATGGCCCTTGATTTAGTTCAAAAGCTGTTTTTTGCCCAAAACTTGTAAAAATGTAAATGGCAGTCACTCGCTTCATTGATGTTATAAGAGCCATCCACAGGCCCTCTTGGGCCTCTTGTTCTGGACTCGCAACAATGTCATGCTATTCGTACATTTTCTTTACTCGCAACAATGACATGTTATTCATACATTTTCTGGACTCACAACAATGTCATGTTATTCGTGCAGTTTTTATGGACTCGCAACAATGTCATGCTATTTGTACATTTTATTGACTCGCAACATTGACATGTTATTCATACACTTTCTGGACTCACAACAATGTCATATTATTCGTGCATTTTTCTGGACTCACAACAATATCATATTCGTACATTTCCTGAACTCACAACAATGTCATGTTATTCATACACTTTCTGAACTCGCAACAATGTCGTGTTAATAATTCATACATTTTCTGGACTCACAACAATATCATGTTATTCATACATTTTCTGGACTCAACAATGTCATATTATTTGTACATTTTCTGGACTCGCAACAATGTCATGTCATTCATGCACATTCTGGACTCACAACAATGTCATGTTATTCATACATTTTCTGGACTCACGACAATATCATGTTATTCATACATTTTCTGGACTCACAGTGTCAGAGCAATGTCATGTTATTCATTCATTTTCTGGACTCCCAACAATATCATGTTATTCATACATTTTCTGGACTCAGTGTCACAGCAATGTGATGTTATTCATGTATTTTCTGGAATCCCAACAATGTCCAATGTTATGTATTTTCTGAACTCCCAACAATGTCATGTTATTCGTAAATTTTCTGGACTCACAACAATGTCATGTTATTCATGCATTTTCTGGACTCACAGCAATGTCATGTTATTCATGCATTTTCTGGACTCGCAACAATATCATGTTATTAGTACATTTTCTGGACTCACAACAATATCATGTTCATAGTTTGACATTAATGGTTGTCCGCTTGTCCAATGCCATGCATATTCTATTGGGGACAAGTTAATTGTCCCAGGTGACCTGTCCGATGGACAACTAAATTTTATATCTAACAATTAAATGAAAAATCGCGAGTGAAAAAATGTGTCGACATCAGCGAGCACCTTATAAATGATGAACACAAACTCTCCTGTTTTCATTGGTTGAGGAGTGACTTTCGTGTCATTACGAGAAAAACCGACTGAACTCGCTCATTTCCGTATATCATCGGAAATACTGCTTGTAGGTATTTCCAAAGATACAAACGTCGATTCGATGGGTTTGGTTTATTTGCCCCGGCAAAGTACCGCGTAAAACGTAACAAAAATTGGAAATGGATTGATTTTAAACATATTTTTGTTTTTAAATTTTATAGTTAAATATAAAAATATTTTGTAATTGCGTACAAATCGTAAAAACTCGCTCATTTTCGAAGATCATCGGAATAACGAGCAGCATGCTGTTCTATGGACGCCGCCATTGTTTATTACACGTGATTGAACCCACATGATCGAAAAGTAATATCCAAGTCGGTGTCTATTCCTTTCTGATATTATTTTTGAAAAAAAAAATGGTTGAGGCAGTTCGTATCGCTGAGTTACGTGTTTTGTTTAACCAATCTATTTTACGGTAACTGCCGATCTCATGTCGGACATGTGCGTAGACAGTAGGTGGTGTATTTTAAACCATATTTTCTCACAACATTATAAATATTACAGACACCGGCAATGACCTAACTTGACCTTGAAAAATAAATAGTCTTTGTCACACAGATGTATGCAATCTGCTCAGAAAAGGTGGGCCATGACGGTGGACATGCGGCTGGGTGATCGAGTCTAGAAAATAAACAAAAGAATGTGGCGATATCTATCAGTTGAAAACCCCCCAGAAAAATGATAATGATCTTGTTTTTTTATCACTTTTACATGAAGTGCCTAGACAAGTAAATTTGGCTGGGGACAAGTTAGTTTTTAAACTTACTTGTCCGGCCAAAAAAAGTTAATGTCAAACCCTCATGTTATTAGTACATTTTCTGGACTCACAACAATATCATGTTATAAGTACATTGTCTGAACTCCCAACAATATCATGTTATTAGTACATTGTCTGAACTCCCAACAATATCATGTTATTAGTACATTTTTTTGGACTCGCAACAATGTCATGTTATTCATGTATTTTCTGGACTCACAGCAATATCATGTTATTCATGTATTTTCTGGACTCCCTACATTGTCAATGTTATTCATGTATTTTCTGGACTCCCAACAATGTCATGTTATGCATTTTCTGATCTCACAGCAATGTCATGTTATTCCTACATTTTCTGATATCACAGCAATGTCATGTTATTCATGCATTTTCTGATCTCACAGCAATGTCATGTTATTCCTACATTATCTGATCTCTCAGCAATGTCATGTTATTCCTACATTTTCTGATCTCACAACAATATCATGTTATTCATACACATTCTGGACTCACAACAATATCATGTTATTCATTCATTTTCTGGACTCACAGTGTCACAACAATGTCATGTTATTCATACATTTTCTAGACTCACAGTGTCACAGCAATATCATGTTATTCATACATTTTCTGGACTCACAGTGTCACAACAATATCATCTTATTCGTACATTTTCTGGACTCACAGTGTCACAACAATATCATGTTATTCATGCATTTTCTGGACTCACAACAATGTCATGTTATTCCTAGATTTTCTGAACTCACAGCAATGTCATGTTATTCATGCAATTTCTGGACCTAGAACAATGTCATGTAATTCATACACTTTCTGAACTCACAGCAATGTCATGTTATTCATGCATTTTCTGAACTCACAACAATGTCATGTTATTCATGCACTTTCTGGACTCACAACAATGTCATGTTATTCATATGCAACAATGTCATGTTATTCATACACAACAATTTCATATTGTTCATACATGTTCTGGACTCGCAACAATGTCATGTTATTCATGCATTTTCTGAATTCACAGCAATGTCATGTTATTCATGCACTTTCTGGACCTAGAACAATGTCATGTTATTCATACACTTTCTGAACTCACAGCAATGTCATGTTATTCATGCACTTTCTGGACCTAGATCAATGTCATGTTATTCATACACTTTCTGAACTCGCAACAATGTCATGTTATTCATGCACTTTCTGGACCTAGAACAATGTCATGTTATTCATACACTTTCTGAACTCACAGCAATGTCATGTTATTCATGCACTTTCTGGACCTAGAACAATGTCATGTTATTCATACACTTTCTGAACTCACAGCAATGTCATGTTATTCATGCACTTTCTGGACCTAGAACAATGTCATGTTATTCATACACTTTCTGAACTCACAGCAATGTCATGTTATTCATTGACTTTCTGGACTAGCAACAATGTCATTTTATTCATTTCCAACAATGTCATGTTATTCATACACAACGATGTCATGTTATTCATACATGTTCTGGACTCACAACAATGTCATGTTATTCCTAGATTTTCTGAACTCGCAGCAATGTCATGTTATTCATGCACTTTCTGGACCTAGAACAATGTCATGTTATTCATACACTTTCTGAACTCACAGCAATGTCATGTTATTCATGCATTTTCTGAACTCACAGCAATGTCATGTTATTCATGCATTTTCTGAACTCGCAACAATGTCATGTTATATAGGGCTGCGTATCGGTCAGAATGATCGATACGATATTTGTATCGATACAAAATGATCGATATTCGATATATCATATGATATTTTTTCAGCAGTAATAAAAGACTAAAATGTAAACGTTTCGTCATTTATTCATTCAAAAAGTAAACACAGAAGCTTTATCTGAATTCTTTTTCAAGAATATCTTAACCATCAGTGCAGACCTGTGGTGATTTATTATTGGGAAATAAATCTGAATTTTCCGACAACTTTTCAACTTACAGCTTGAAAAAGCAATCAATCGCCAGAAAAAGTACAAACAATGAGACGCCGAGTGCATCTTTTATATACAGAGTTGACACGACTGATAAATACAATGAATAAATTTCGAAACAAATACATATTTCAAACTTTTAATGCATTTAATCACAAGTTTTGATCGTTTTTGTTGTCAACAGTTTTCCTACCGACATAAATACTAAATACCCGTAATCCTTAGCCATGTATGTATCTTTTAACAAGGCAGCACTAATAACGGGTTTATGACCCGGAATTCTTTACCATTTTTCTGATTATTTCTGACTAAAGAACCCATCGATGTAATAATAAACATCAGAATAGTAAAATTTGTTCCAAAAAAAGACTAATTAAAAAGAAAATTATAATTTCCAGTATAATTACTAATTGAATTTTATGTTCAGTCGCCGCGAAGACGGTAATAGGAACCGCCATATAACTGTCGTGACCCAGTATACATAATCCGGGCATTCAAATATTCCCACATCCGCTTTTCCAAAACAAAACAAAAAGTCTTATGCCTCGATTTTTTCTGAAGTTATTGAATAATTATGCATTAAAATGACTGCAATTAGAAAAAGTTGCACCTCTTATCTGTGCAGTTTTTACTCGGCGAACTCCGAGTTTGTCTTCGCGGAGTATCGTGGCGTACTTTCGTGGCATAAGTATGCCGAGAAGCTTTTCCGACTCCGCGTAGTTTTATCATCGAAACTCCGCGTAATTACGCGATTTGTAAATTCCTCACTCGACGTGAAAGAGTAAAGTGTGGGCTTTGCGTGAGCTGTACTGTATGCAATGGGAGAGAGTTCACTTTTGATCGATATTTTGACCGATACGGACACGTTCGATACGATATATCGATCGAACCTTAAATACTGGTATTCGATATAAACCGGAAACCGGTACGCAGCCCTAATGTTATACATGCATTTTCTGAACTCACAACAATGTCATGTTATTCATGCACTTTCTGGACTCACAACAATGTCATGTTATTCATATGCAACAATGTCATTTATTCATACACAACAATGTCATGTTATTCATACATGTTCTGGACTCACAACAATGTCATGTTATTCATACATTTTCTGGACTCGCACCAATATCATGTTATTCATGCATTTTATGGACTCATGTTATTCTTGTATTTTCAGGATATATTACGATGTCGAGTGTTAACTTCAGGAATATTTGAAACTAAGTTTACAGTTGATAAAGTAAATTTTCAGTAAGTAGCTATTGTTTTCTATATTTGTACTTTACATTATTATATCCCTGCTTTAAAAAAGGAAAGTAGGGGCTATAAACGAATTGCGCTGTCTTTGACGGTGCATCCTGTCGCGTCGCGTCACGTCCTGTAACATTAGGTAAAATGTCATCGTCGTTGTCATCTGTCCGTCGCCTGCAACCTGACCTTGGCTATAACTTGGAAGTATTTGACCTGTGTTCATTAGCACGTCCGTTAGCAGTAGCTTCTCAGAAACCGGTCTGCCAATTTTACTCATATTTTCCATGGATGCTCCTGAGTGTTCCCATGAATGCTCCTGAGTGGGCTGGTATCTTACAGAAGATTGTTTTGTTGATCTGACGTTCAAGACGGTCGCCGGTGCCAAAAATAGCCAAAAACCAAGATACATTTTGACAACAATCTTTTAGAATTGATGGCTAGCTACTTAACTATTAAGTTTTTTGTTTTTTTCGTTTTTGTTAACTCAGAAATGGCTGTGCTCCACAGTCTAAAGTTTGTATATTGAGATCATAGGCATATATAGGGTAAACTTGAAAAATATTTTTCTCCAAAACCCGAGGCATAGAGCTCATATTTTGCATTTACCATAAGCTTATGGTCATCTACCAAGTTTGTTTAAATGATGAACCTGGAGTCTAATTTATCCCAGCCCAAGGGGTCACATGGGATTTCAGACTCCATAGTAGTGTCGGACATCATGAAATTTGTGTTCAGATGTATAACATTTAACTTGTACCATAAATAGGCAAGAACTTTTACTGGTCGTGAACAGATGTATACAACCATCTAACCAGCATCATAACGGGGATCTGTCCCTCCTCCTTGGGAAATAGCCCCTGGCTTATGGAATTTCATTTATTTCCCTTTGTGAGAGGAGGAAGCTTATTGATTTTGGGGTCAGTTTGTCTAAGGTCAAGGTCACCATGACTTTATATGGAAATAGGCATTCCAAAAGCATAACACCTTCCATCATTAAACTTCTTTGGTACATTGCCCTATTATTTTTTGGGTCAGTCTTTCAAAGGTCTGGGTCACCATGAACTCATATGGAAATAGGCATTCTGAGCGATAACTGCCATAGCATAACACCCACACTCAGGAAACTTCATAGGTACATAGCCCTAAGTGAGAGGTGGAACCCTATTGTTTTGGGAGTCGGGTAGGTTGCTGGGCATATGACATAATTACTCATGTTAGGCAAGTGAGAATTTTACTCTTGTTGGAGAAGAATATTTGTAAGTGCTGTATCTTTCTGTATGCTTCATATGCTTCATATGCATCTGTATGTTTCTGTATGCTTCATATGCTTCATATGCATCTGTATCTTTCTGTATGCTTCATATGCATCTGTATCTTTCTGTATGCTTCATATGCATCTGTATGTTTCTGTATGCTTCATATGCATCTGTATGTTTCTGTATGCTTCATATGCATCTGTATGTTTCTGTATGCTTCATATGCATCTGTATCTTTCAGTATGTTTGATGTGGGTGGGCAGAGAGACGAAAGACGCAAATGGATACAGTGCTTTAACGATGTGACAGCCATCATTTTTGTGACGGCGTGTAGTAGTTACAACCTCGTTTTACGAGAAGACCCCACACAAAATAGACTAAAAGAATCTTTGGAGCTATTTAAAAGTATTTGGAACAACCGGTAAGAAACTAAATCCATATAAAGGGCAACTATATTAATATAAGGCTGCAACTAATTCCTAGCATACGTACTTCCATACATAACAACATGTGTTTTTTGTCTTGGACAAAAAATTATATTAAAAAGGCAAAGTTTCTTTTTAGCTCTACTGATCAAAGATCAGCAGAATCAAAGATGAGCAGAGCTTATGCCTTGGTGCGGTGTCTGTTGTCTGTCCGTCTGTAAACTTTTTTTGTAGCGACTACTCCTCTGAAACTACTGGATGAATTTTCATGAAACTTTACAGAAATGTTGCCCATGAAGTCGAGTTGATCCTAGCAAAAATTCATGTCGATGTGAAATCCAAGATGGCCACCAAAGCTAAAAATAATTTTTTAAATAAACAAGTTTGTAGCGACTACTTCTTGAAAACTATAAGTGATATTGATATTGGACTTTTTCTAAAATGAATCAGCATGACATGATGTTGGTCCTTTCGAAAATCGTTATTTCAACGTTAAACATGGCTGCAGCGGCCATCTTTGCTTATATATATATATATATATATATAGTAAAAACTTGTAGCGATTACTCCTGAAACTACTCGACGGATTTTCATCAAACTTCACAGGAATATTGCTCTTGATGTCTAATTGATCCTAGCAAAATTTCAGGTCAGCCGGAAATGCAAAGAAACTAGTTTGTAGCGACTACTTCTTGAAAACTATAAGTGATATTGATATGGGACTTTTTCTGAAGTGATCAGCATGACATGATGGTGATCATTGTCAAAAATTGTTTTGATTTGACATTTGCCACCTTTGTTTACATAGAGTTATACAATAAAAATTTGTAGTGACTACTCCTCTGAAACTACGCGACAGATTTTCATGAAACTTCACAGGAATGTTGCTCTTGATGACTAGTTGATCCTAGCAAAATTTCAGACCAGCCGGAAATTCAAGATGGCCACCAGGGATAAAAATAGATTGAAACAAAAACAAATTTGTAGCGACTACTTCCTGAAAATAATAAGTAATATTGGTATGGGACTTTTTCTAAAACGATCACCACGACATGAGGTTGGTCTAGCAGGTACAATTCGAGTATGTTACTACAAATACGTCTTATGTCTTATTATTGCTTTAGGGTTTATTTACATTTTTGTGTCTCCTACATAGCATGACGGACACTTAGGGATCACTGTCCATTGTCGTCCGGCGTCGTGTCTGTTGTCCGTCACACTTTAACCTGCAACCTAACCTTGACCACAACTTGAAGTATTTGACCTATGTTCATGAAACTTTACACTCATCTTCATGTTACCTCGAGGAATGGTTGTTAAACAACATGTCCAACAATAACCTTTACTTTCACTTTGGCAGAGTTATGCCCCATTTCATAAAACTTTAACATGCAACCTAACCAAGGTCATAACTGGCCATAACTTAAAAAGTGTAGATATATGTTCATGAAACTTCACACTCATCTTCCAGGGATTTTTCACGAAACTCATACAAACATGTGCTATAACTCGTCATGAATTTGACAGAATTATGCCCCTTTTTCAACTTAATCGCCCAATAAATAGACAAGGCCTTGAAAAGTTGAGCTGTCATCCGACAGCTCTTGCTGTTATCTGAAGCTCTTGTTATAAACATTATAAATAACTTGGCAAATGCGGCAAACACTGAATCGTGACGCTGCTAGTACTTTCAATGTAAGTTTCAACTTTGTTATAATCAATTTCGTATTTTATGTTTTTCAGGTGGTTGCGGACTATCTCCATTATTTTATTTTTAAACAAACAAGATCTACTATCAGAAAAGGTCAAGTCAGGCAAGTCCAAAATTGAGGACTATTTTGCGGACTTTAAACGTTACCAAACACCAAGTGAAGGTAAGACGAGTATACACGTCATCTTTGTACGAGATTTGTCCGTTCAGCTTTTCTTGTCAAAGTAAGCTGCACCTGTTACGACAAACTGTGTTAATTTGTGTGCTAAAGCAGTTGCATAGGGCACACTAGTCAGCTTTTAGGGGACTGGGGCCAGGGCCCTCAGGAAGGGGGATTTCGCATTGTTTTCATATCAAACGGAAATTCTAAGAAATACAAATTAGTGGTTTTTTAGCTCGACTGATCAGAGATCAGCAGAGCTTATGCCATGTGCGTCGTCCGTCTGTCCGTAAACTTTTATTTGTAGCGACAACTCCTCTGAAACTACTGGATGGATATTCATGAAACTTTACAGAAATGTTGCCCATAAAGTCTAGTTGATCCTAGCAAAAATTCATGTTGATGTGAAATCCAAGATGGCCGCCAAAGCTAAAAATAGAGTTTTAAAATACAAGTTTGTAGCGACTACTTCTTGAAAACTATAAGTGATATTGATATGGGATTTTTTCTTAAATGATCAGCATGACATGATGTTGATCCTTGTCAAAAATCGTTTTGATTCAAAGTTAAACATGGCTGCCAGCGGCCATCTTTGTTTACATAGAGTTATATAGTAAAAACTTGTAGCGACGACTCCTCTGAAACTACTTGGCAGATTGTCATGAAACTTTACAGGAATGTTGCTCTTGATGTCTAATTGATCCTAGCAAAATTTCAGATCTGCCAGAAATTCAAGATGGCCGTCACAGCTAAAAATAGATTTTTAAAAAATAAGTTTGTAGCGACTACTTCTTGAAAACTATAAGTGATATTGATATGGGACTTTTTCTAAAATGATCAGCATGACATGATGTTGATCATTGTCGAAAATTATTTTGATTCGACGTTAAACATGGCTGCCAGTGGCCATCTTTGGTTACATAGAGTTATATAGTAAAAACTTGTAGCGACTACTCCTCTGAAACTACTCGACGAATGTTCATGAAACTTCACAGGAATGTTGCTCTTGATGTCTAGTTGATCCTAGAAAAATTTCAGGTCGGCGGGAAATTCAAGATGGCCGCCACAGCTAAAAATAGATTTAAAATAAATAAGTTTGTAGCGACTACTTCTTCAAAACTATAAGAGATATTCATATGGGACTTTTTCTAAAATGATCAGCATGACATGATGTTGGTCCTTGTCGAAAATCGTTTTGATTTGATGTTAAACATGGCTGCCAGCGGCCATCTTTGTTTAGATAGAGTTATATAATGAAAACTTGTAGCGACTACTCCTCTGAAACAACTTGACGGATTTTCATGAAACTTCACAGGAATGTTGCTCTTAATGTCTAATTGATCCTAGCAAAATTTCAGGTCGGCCGGAAATTCAAGATGGCCGCCTCGGTTAAAAATAGATTTTCAAAAAACAAGTCTGTAGCGACTACTTCCTGAAATCAAAATCAATCAGTAGAGCTTCAAGGTCATTGACCTCTTGTTTATTATTTAAGTGGCACCAAGAATGTATCATTCAAAAATGCAAAAAGTATGCTGTTTTCCTGTATTGGAGTTTAAAATATTCGAATAAAAAAAAAAAAAATAGATTTACATATATATATATTTATTTTTTGATATATATACTACTCATTTTTTTTCCTGTCTAAATTTCTTGCTGAAATAAATAGCATTATTTCTATTTTACATGAAATTATTTTGGGGCAGTGTATGGTCATGTGATCTCATGACAATTCAAATTGTGGAATTGTTGAAGTATCAATGAAATTAATATCGTTATTGTGAATTATTTCTAATAAAATTATATGGAAGATTAAAAGCGATCCTTCGTAAATTTTGAGTAGTATATATATATATATAAGGGTGAGAAAATACATACATCTACAAAATACCTTTCAAAAAGCACTGGATCCCCGAGGGGATACGAAAATGTTGGAATAACTTAATAGATGGGGAAAAAAACATTTATACAGTGCTACAGTTTACAAAAACTCAAGCGCTTTCGGCTAACGCCTTCATCAGGAGTACACAAACACGAAACTAACAAACACGAAACAAAAAAAACTAAAATACACGGCAGTTTATATAAAACTCTTTGAAAAATAACTTATCGTTTGGCAGTGTTGCAGAAACTGTTTACTTTGAATAGACACTCTGGAGCCAAATGTGATACTAATAAAAGAACATATCTGGTTGGATGTGGGAAGAACTGTACCCTGACATTTAGTTATGAAGAGAGAGTAAAAATGTGAAAAAGATAACACAAGCCCTACCTCAAAACCTTAAACC
The DNA here is from genome assembly GCA_037043455.1 of Cyrtodaria siliqua. Lineage (NCBI taxonomy): Eukaryota > Metazoa > Mollusca > Bivalvia > Adapedonta > Hiatellidae > Cyrtodaria > Cyrtodaria siliqua. Next base: position 204,977 of record JAWPHD010001329.1, read on the forward strand.
TAAAATCGATACTGCAGGATAAAGTATAAAGCAACTCCAAAGCTAGTAAAAACAATGACTAAGGCTAAACAAATTAAATTAAATAAATGGAGATATTTTGATGAAGGGAAGTAACAAAAGTACTAATAATAGAACATTGCTGGTTGGATAAAAGTAAAATTGTACGCTGACATTTATTATTAGTTATGAAGAGAGAGTATGTGAGTGAATAACCCTACCTCTATACATAAGACAAAGAATCGATACTGCAGGATATAGCAAAAATAACTTCAAAGTTAATTGAATAAGGCTAAAATAATATATAAATGGAGAAAATTGGATCAAGGGAAGTAATAAAAACCGGGGTATGTGTGTTTACATTTATATATTCTGTAAGATGTATCTTGTCCCCTTTGTTGATTCCTACTGGTTGTTTTGTGTTGAAGCGTCTTATCCAGTACGTTTCACGCAATTTACGTTCTGCGTCGGTCCAATTTGGATTGTGTTCGATGCATGTCAGAGACAAGTCGTTGAACGTGTGGCCTTCTGAACTGAAGTGATCGGCCGCTGGCGACCTAGCAAACCTACGTAATTTACAATCGGAGCGATGGAGGTTAAATCCATGGCTAAAAATAGATTTTCAAAATACAAGTTTGTAGCGACTACTTCTTGAAAACTATAAGTGATATTGATATGGGACTTTTTCTAAAATGATCAGCATGACATGATGTTGGTCCTTGTCAAAAATCGTTTTGATTCGAAGTCAAAACATGGCTGTCAGCGGCCATCTTTGTTTACATGGAATTATATAATGAAAACTTGTAGCGACTACTCCTCTGAAACTACTTGACGGATTTTCATGAAACTTCACTTGATGTCTAATTGATCCTAGCAAAATTTCATGTCGGCCGGAAATTCAAGATGGCCGCCACGGCTAAAAATAATTTTTCAAAAAACAAGTTTGTAGCGACTACTTCCTGAAATCAAAATCTATCAGTAGAGCTTCAAGGTCATTGACCTCTTGTTTTTTTTAGCTCTATGTTGGACCAGTCGGACCAGTAACAGAGGAGTTACGGCTCTTGATTTAATTAAAAATGCTATATTTTATCTCGTTAATACGGTAGGGCCTTCATTTTTCATCTGATCTTTACCAAACTTTACCAGATTCTTTAGTTATGGCCCTTTATTTAGTTAAAAAGCTGTTTTTTGCCGGAAACTTTCAATAAAACGTAAATGGCAGTCGCTCACTTCATTGATGTTATAAGGGCCGTGTTAGCCAGTAGAGCGTCGACAGGCCCTCTTGGGCCTCTTGTTTTTTTGCGAATTCATAGTTCTGGTAATTTATACCGGGGGCATCCGTGTCCTGTGGACACATTTCTAGTTTCCAAAATACCTAGAAAAAGCCCTGGGTATTTGGTTGTAATGGTGGGATATAATGGGGTCTGGTTGTAATGGTGGGACATAGTGGGGTCTGGTTATAATGGTGGGACATACTGGGGTCTGGTTGTAATGGTGGGACATAATGGGGTCTGGTTGTAATGGTGGGACATACTGGGGTCTGGTTGTAATGGTGGGACATAGTGGGGTCTGGTTGTAATGGTGGGACATACTGGGGTCTGGTTGTAATGGTGGGACATACTGGGGTCTGGTTGTAATGGTGGGACATACTGGGGTCTGATTGTAATGAAGGGACATACTGGGATTTGGTTAGTGAGTTATGCAGTGATATGTGATAACAAGCACTTAATAGCAAAATTACAAACATGTTGGTCTGGAATGACAAATTAATATTTGTAACAGATGCAGAATAGAGGAGATTATGGATTTAAAACAAAAAATCTAACTTCACAATTATATTTATAGTGTTTGAACTTGGATATGTACTACACACCTGGTACATATACCTGTTTGGAGGTGCATATCCTAGATACAAATAATATCGTTGTGGTCGTAGTTATAACTGCTTCGTAGAAGTATGTACAGTTTATGCAGAAGTATGTAAGGTTGATTCAGTATTTTAATTTTAAGGGGGAATATGCAATTTTGATTAGTAATACTTAAAACAAATTGATCCGTCACATGCTGTACTTGTCATACCTGGTAATAGCGAAAATTAATACCTGCTAAATATAGGATCACATGCTAAATATAGGATCACACGCTGTGATGTAATTATAAAAATCATGTCTTTCCTTTAGCACTACAGTGCACATACTATATAAGCTTTGATGCTTCGATTTGAATGTTTGTCTTTGAAGTTTTCCAGTTTATACCCATCAACAGTGGTTCCCTAAATACACCTGAATAACGTGCAGATGTGGACAGACATATACCTTTCCCACAGACATGGACAGACATAAACCCTTCCCACAGACATGGACAGATAGATACCCTTCCCACAGACATGGACAGTCATAGACCCTTCTCACAGACATGGACATATAGATATCTTTCCCACAGACAGGGACAGACAGGGGACAGACAGGGACAGACAGATACCCTTCCCACAGACATGGACAGATAGATACCCTTCCCACAGACATGGACAGATAGATACCCTTCCCACAGACATGGACAGATAGATACCCTTCCCACAGACATGGACAGACATAAACCCTTCCCACAGACATGGACAGACAGATACCCTTCCCACAGACATGGACAGATAGATACCCTTCCCACAGACATGAACAGACAGATACCCTTCCCACAGACATGGACAGACAGAAGACAAGACAGACAGATACCCTTCCCACAGACATGGACAGACAGAAGACAGATACCCTTCCCACAGACATGGACAGACAGATAGCCTTCCCACAGACATGGACAGACAGAAAGCCTTCCCATAGACATGGACAGACAGATAGCCTTCCCACAGACATGGACAGACAGATACCCTTCCCACAAACATGGGCAGACATATACCCTTCCCACGGACATGGACATATAGATACCTTTCCCACAGACATGGACATATAGATACCCTTCCCACAGACATGGACAGACATATACCCTTCCCACGGACATGGACATATAGATACCTTTCCCACAGACATGGACATATAGATACCCTTCCCACAAACATGGGCAGACATATACCCTTCCCACGGACATGGACATATAGATACCTTTCCCACAGACATGGACAGACAGATACCTTTCCCACAGACATGGACAGACAAATACCCTTCCCACAGACATAGACAGACGGATACCTTTCCCACAGACATGGACAGACAAATACCCTTCCCACAGACATGGACATATAGATACCTTTCCCACAGACATGGACATATAGATACCCTTCCCACAAACATGGGCAGACATATACCCTTCCCACGGACATGGACATATAGATACCTTTCCCACAGACATGGACATATAGATACCGTTCCCACAGACATGGACAGACAGATACCTTTCCCACAGACATGGACATATAGATACCGTTCCCACAGACATGGACAGACAGATACCTTTCCCACAGACATGGACAGACAAATACCCTTCCCACAGACATAGACAGACGGATACCTTTCCCACAGACATGGACAGACAAATACCCTTCCCACGGACATGGACATATAGATACCTTTCCCACAGACATGGACATATAGATACCCTTCCCACAAACATGGACAGACAGATACCTTTCCCACAGACATGGACAGACATAAACCCTTCCCACAGACATAGACAGACAGATACCCTTCCCACAGACATGGACAGACATATACCCTTCCCACGGACATAGACAGACATATACCCTTCCCACGGACATGGACATATAGATACCTTTCCCACAGACATGGGCAGACATATACCCTTCCCACAGACATAGACAGACATATACCCTTCCCACGGACATGGACATATAGATACCTTTCCCACAGACATGGACAGACATATACCCTTCCCACAGACATAGACAGACAGATACCTTTCCCACAGACATGGACAGACAAATACCCTTCCCACAGACATGGACAGACAAATACCCTTCCCACAGACATGGACATATAGATACCTTTCCCACAGACATGGACATATAGATACCCTTCCCACAAACATGGGCAGACATATACCCTTCCCACGGACATGGACATATAGATACCTTTCCCACAGACATGGACATATAGATACCCTTCCCACAAACATGGACAGACAGATACCCTTCCCACAGACATGGACAGACAGATACCCATCCCACATACTATATGTAACTATTAGTATCACTCTGCATACCCTTGCTGCAGTGAACGACCCACTCTTTACAACATATTTATGTAAACTTAATCTCTTTCCATTGGCTTATTTTCAGAGTATAGTGCCAAATGTCGCGAAATGTTATATAAAAGTTTATATAACTTCAATATTTTTTTCATTAGTCAATGTAGTATTTGTCATACAGTTCTAACAGGGGCACAGACTAACTCTATTTAGCTAGGAGCCAGCTGGGCCTCTGGGCCCCGTTTTATGAAACTACTTACGACCATTTTGATCGTAAATCAATTTCTTAAATGCTTAACTATAAATTACACTTTTCAAATGAACGTTATTTCATTTCATTTTCTTATACATGTGATATTTCTGCACTATGTGCACACATGATTGTCTACATTGAATGCTTAGGTGAAAAAAGTGAACGAATTTAAAATTTGAGACTTATCGTAAGATTTTTAATAAAACAGGGCCCAGACTTAGAATTTTTAGGGGCCCAGCCCAAAAGTTAGTGGCCCAACAAAATATTATTTTATTTTACCACTCTGGTGCATAATTTATGAACAATTACATGCCATTGCTCCGTGTTTATTGAATATTATAAACAACATTACTGATCATTACAAGTCCAAGTTATCTATTTAATTATAATTAGTATTGTTAATGAGTTTTGTTATAAATGATCACAACTAGAATATGTAAATTATTGTAATAAAAGATTAAAAAAGATTAGATATTATTAAATTAATGTTTTATTTTCTTATAAATATTTTATGTCGGCATAAAATTACAGTTTTAAAATTAATGTATGAGACCTTTTCTATCAACATGATTCTCTGCCATATAATTATTATCGATGATTTCTAAAAGCACTGCATTTTATTAATCAAAAGCGCCGCGTTTTAGAATATCCAAAAACCGGAAGTGAAACCTAATTATTTCTCCTTCAAATGATAACACGAATTTATGATCATGTGTAAAATAAACACTACCATGTCTGTTTTAATGTTGATTTTATACCAGCAAATGTTACTTGTACTCTTGCACATCTAATTTTACATTGACATTCGAAGCGCAGAGTCCGTACAGCGCAACATCTCAAACATTGTCTTGTTTCCGCAGACACAGAAACGTTTGTTTCGTTATTATTTTGTTAAGGGTTTGTCTATTTTGGCCAAAAGTACGGAGTTCACGGGACCAAAGCAAAATCTGCGGGGTAAAATCCTCGAACTTAAATGTTTGTGTTGAATGATTACCCTTTTTCCGTTTTTTTTGGACAATATTTTTGGTCGCCACATGGGCGCGTGAAAGCCAAATTTTGGTCGCCCAGACCATTTTTTACTCGCCAATGGCGACTGGGCGAGTGGTAATTTGAATCCCACTGGGAGCTTGACTTGTCAAGTGAGAAAGTATTGATTCTTACTGATTGCGGGAGGTATATAGTACTGGTTCTTCCCAGAGTACTGGTTCTACCCAGGAAAAATGGGGGTGGTCTGTGGAGGTGGTCTGCTTCTACCACAAAAAAAAACTATCGTAATATAATTATGACCTAAAATTTGCTAAAAGTGATGTAACCCAAACACCATTCAAACAAACAAATCAAAAAAGTATCTAGAAACACGTTTACCGATTTTCAACAATTTCACATGCTTGTACATTATTAGCGCTCAAAATGAAATATTAACCAGGATATTCAAATAATAAGTTTTTGTCTACACTTTAGTTTTTAGCTTGACTGATCAGAGATCAGCGAGCTTATGCCGTGGTGCGTCGTCCGTCCGTCCGTCTGTCCGTAAACTTTTATTTGTAGCTCTGAAACTACTGGATGGATATTCATGAAACTTAGAAATGTTGCCCATGAAGTCTAGTTGATCCTAGCAAAAATTCATGTTGATCTGAAATCCAACATGGCCGCCAAAGCTAAAAATAGATTTTTAAAATACAAGTTTGTAGCGACTACTTCTTAAAAACTATAAGAGATATTGATATGGGACTTTTTCTAAAATGATCAGCATGACATGATGTTGGTCCTTGTCAAAAATCGTTTTGATTCGACGTTTAACATGGCTGCCAGTGGCCATCTTTGTTTACATAGAGTTATATAGTAAAAACTTGTAGCGACTACTCCTCTAAAACTACTTGGCGGATTTTCATGAAACTTCACAGGAATGTTGCTCCTGATGTCTTATTGATCCTAGCAAAATGTCAGGTCCGCCAGAAATTCAAGATGGCCGCCACAGCTAAAAATAGATTTTTAAAAATTAAGTTTGTAGCGACTACGTCTTGAAAACTATAGGTGATATTGATATGGGACTTTTTCTAAAATGATCAGCATGACATGATGTTGGTCCTTGTCAAAAATCGTTTTGATTCTACGTTAAACATGGCTGCCAGTGGCCATCTTTGTTTACATAGAGTTATATAGTAAAAACTTGTAGCGACTACTCCTCTGAAACTACTTTACGGATTTTCATGAAACTTCACAGGAATGTTGATCTAGCAATAAAAAACCTATCAGTAGAGCTTCAAGATCATTGACCTCTTGTTTGAGTCTCCTACAAAGCTGTGGATTATAGGTGTTAGCAATTTGGTAACCAGCAGTGGTATTGGTAACCAGCAGTGTACTGATAACCATGGTAACCAGCAGTGACATTGGTAACCAGCAGTGGTTTTGGTAACCAGCAGTGGCATTGGTAACCAGCAGTGGTATTGGTAACCAGCAGTGATACTGGTAACCAGCAGTGGTACTGGTAACCAGCAGTGGTACTGGTAACCACTAGTGGCATTGGTAACCAGCAGTGGTACTGGTAATAGTGGTACTGGTAACCAGCAATGGTATTGGTAACCAGCAGTGGTACTGGTAACCAGCAGTGGCATTGGTAACAAGCAGTGGTACTGGTAACCAGCAGTGGTACTGGTAACCAGCAGTGTTATTGGTAACCAGCAGTGGTATTGATAACCAGCAGTGGTATTGGTAACCACCAGTGGTACTGAGCAGTGGTATTGGTAACCAGCAGTGGTATTGGTAACCAGCCGTGATACTGGTAACCAGCAGTGATATTGGTAACCAGCAGTGGACAAGGTTCTGCAGCATGCTAAAGATTTATTGTTTTTAGCTCTACTGATCAGAGATCAGCAGAGCTTATGCTGTGGTGCGGCGTCCGTCGTCCGTCTGTCTGTCTGTCCGTCTGTCTGTCCGTAAACTTTTATTTGTAGCGACAACTCCTCTGAAACTACTGGATGGATATTCATGAAACTTTACAGAAATGTTGCCCATAAAGTCTAGTTGATCCTAGAAAAAATTCATGTTGATGTGAAATCCAAGATGGCCGCCAAAGCTAAAAATAGAGTTTTAAAATACAAGTTTGTAGCGACTACTTCTTGAAAACTATAAGTGATATTGATATGGGACTTTTTCTAAAATGATCAGCATGACATGATGTTGATCCTTGTCAAAAATCGTTTTGATTCAACGTTAAACATGGCTGCCAGCGGCCATCTTTGTTTACATAGAGTTATATAGTAAAAACTTGTAGCGACTACTCCTCTGAAACTACTTGACAGATTGTCATGAAACTTTACAGGAATGTTGCTCTTAATGTCTAATTGATCCTAGAAAAATTTCAGGTCGGCCGGAAATTCAAGAAGGCCGTCACAGCTAAAAATAGATTTTTAAAATACAAGTTTGTAGCGACTACTTCTTGAAAACTATAAGTGATATTGATATGGGACTTTTTCTAAAATGATCAGCATGACATGATGTTGATCCTTGTGGAAAATTATTTTGATTCGACGTTAAACATGGCTGCCAGTGGCCATCTTTGGTTACATAGAGTTATATAGTAAAAACTTGTAGCGACTACTTCTCTGAAACTACTTGACGGATGTTCATGAAACTTCACAGGAATGTTGCTCTTGATGTCTAGTTGATCCTAGAAAAATTTCAGGTCGGCCGGAAATTCAAGATGGCCGCCACAGCTAAAAATAGATTTAAAATAAATAAGTTTGTAACGACTACTTCTTCAAAACTATAAGAGATATTGATATGGGACTTTTTCTAAAATGATCAGTATGACATGATGTTGGTCCTTGTCGAAAATCGTTTTGATTTGACGTTAAACATGGCTACCAGCGGCCATCTTTGTTTACATAGAGTTATATAATGAAAACTTGTAGCGACTACTCCTCTGAAACTACTTGACGGATTTTCATGAAACTTCACAGGAATGTTGCTCTTAATGTCTAATTGATCCTAGCAAAATTTCAGGTCGGCCGGAAATTCAAGATGGCCGCCACGGTTAAAAATAGATTTTCAAAAAACAAGTTTATGGCGACTACTTCTTGAAAATTATAAGTGATATTGATATGGGACTTTTTCTAAAATTATCAGAATGTCATGATGTAGCGACTACTTTCTGAAATCAAAATCAATCAGTAGAGCTTCAAGGTCATTGACCTCTTGTTTAACATTTGTTTGTTGTGGGTATAAGGGACATTTTGGTTCAGATGATTTCATATTTGACTTCAAGAAAGTTTTAGTATTGACTGCTCCAATATAGTATTCATTTACAAGTAATAAAATCACTTGGGTTCTTAACTAAGTTTTCAATTTATAGAGTTATTCTCCTTAACCTGCAACAAACATGAGTCATAACTTGTGAAGTATATGACTGACTTAGGTTATGCAACTCTATAGAGTTGTTATCAACATTCCCCCATTCCAACTGAAAGGTCATGCAACTTCATACAGTTGTCATTAACATTCCCCCATTCCAACTGGAAGGTCATGCAACTTTATACAGTTATCAACATTACCCCATTCCAACTGGAAGGTCATGCAACTTTATAGAGTTGTTATCAACATTCTCCCATTTCAACTGGAAGGTCATGCAACTTTATACAGTTATCAACATTACCCCATTCCAACTGGAAGGTCATGCAACTTTATACAGTTATCAACATTACCCCATTCCAACTGGAAGGTCATGCAACTTTATAGAGTTGTTATCAACATTCCCCCATTCCAACTGGAAGGTAATGCAACTTTATACAGTTATCAACATTACCCCATTCCAACTGGAAGGTCATGCAACTTTATACAGTTATCAACATTACCCCATTCCAACTGGAAGGTCATGCAACTTTATAGAGTTGTTATCAACATTCTCCCATTTCAACTGGAAGGTCATGCAACTTTATACAGTTATCAACATTACCCCATTCCAACTGGAAGGTCATGCAACTTTATACAGTTATCAACATTACCCCATTCCAACTGGAAGGTCATGCAACTTTATAGAGTTGTTATCAACATTCTCCCATTTCAACTGGAAGGTCATGCAACTTTATACAGTTATCAACATTACCCCATTCCAACTGGAAGGTCATGCAACTTTATACAGTTATCAACATTACCCCATTCCAACTGGAAGGTCATGCAACTTTATAGAGTTGTTATCAACATTACCCCATTCCAACTGGAAGGTCATGCAACTTTATACAGTTATCAACATTACCCCATTCCAACTGGAAGGTCATGCAACTTTATAGAGTTGTTATCAACATTCTCCCATTTCAACTGGAAGGTCATGCAACTTTATACAGTTATCAACATTACCCCATTCCAACTGGAAGGTCATGCAACTTTATAGAGTTGTTATCAACATTCCCCCATTCCAACTGGAAGGTAATGCAACTTTATACAGTTGTTATCAACATTCCCCTATTCCAACCTGAAGGTTATGCAACTTTGTACAGTTTTTATCAACATTCCTTCATTAGGGCCAGCAGAGCTTATGGGATGGCGAGTTGTCCGTCCGTTGTCTGTCCGTTAACTTTTATCTCGTTCAGAGGATAGGGCCTTCATTTTTCATCTGATCTTTACCAAACTTTAACAGATTGTTAATGTGAATGAAAGCTTAGACAAGTTCGAAAACACGCCATATCGGACCAGTAACAGCGGAGTTGTGGCCCTTTATTTAGTTAAAAATATTTTGCCTCAAGACGATAGGGCCTTAATTTTTCATCCGATCTTTATCAGATTGTTAATGTCAATGAAAGCTCGGACAAGTTCGAAAACCAGCTTGATCGGACCAGTAACAGCGGAGTTATGGCCCTTGATTTTGTTAAAAGTGCTATTATTTGCCTCGTTAATACACTAGGGCCTTGATTTTGCATCGGATCTTTACCAGATTTTACCAGATTTTATGACTTTCTTTTTTTTTTATATGTTATTAGTTCTTTTCTTTAATTTTTTTTATTATTTATTTATGTTTTTAGCTCTTTTGGCTAAGTTAAAAAACCTGCTAGATCAGACCAGTAACAGAGGAGTTATGGCTCTTGATTTAGTTAAAAATGCTATATTTTACATTCTTAATAAGGTAAGGCCTTCATTTTTAATTGATCTTTACCAGATTCTTTAGTTATGGCCCTTGATTTAGTTTTTTTGCTGTATTTTGCCCAAAACTTTCAAAAAACGTAAATTGCTGTCACTCCCTTCATTGATGTTAAAAGAGCCATGTTAGCCAGTAGAGCGTCCACAGGCCCTCTTGGGCCTCTTGTTTTGTGGTGGAGGGAGACCCACATTTCCTGGGTAGAACCAGTACTGTACACCTCCCACCATCAGTAAGAATCGATACTTCCGCATTTACAATAAAAAAAAAAGAGAAGAGAAATGAGCAACAGTTTGATTGTCTTGACGTTTTTGGCTGAATCAACATAGGTCATTTTCTTAGGAACTGTATGCACTAGTGACTTCAATTTTTGTTTACAGTTGTATTTTGGGTATTACTCAACTAGTCATAGCACTGGTAGGTGTGACCTTAACACTCTAGGCAAAGGGCAGATAACGTACTGATTTATACATTAATCTCCAGGTAGCTCAAGGCCACACCTGTGGATACTAGTTCAGACAAATGCTCTTCCTGGACTTAACATGTAATCTCCAGGTAGCTCAAGGCTACACCTGTGGATGCCCATTCACACACAATTGTCTTCCCAGGCCTTACATGTAATCTCCAGGTAGCTCAAGGCCACACCTGTGGAAGCTCATTCAGGCACAACCGTCTTCTCGGGCCTTACATGTAATCTCCAGGTAGCTCAAGGTCACACCTGTAGAAGCTCATTCAGGCACAATTGTCTTCTCGGGCCTTACATGTAATCTCCAGGTAGCTCAAGGTCACACCTGTAGAAGCTCATTCAGGCACAATTGTCTTCTCGGGCCTTACATGTAATCTCCAGGTAGCTCAAGGTCACACCTGTAGAAGCTCATTCAGGCACAACCGTCTTCTCGGGCCTTACATGTAATCTCCAGGTAGCTCAAGGTCACACCTGTAGAAGCTCATTCAGGCACAACCGTCTTCTCGGGCCTTACATGTAATCTCCAGGTAGCTCAAGGTCACACCTGTAGAAGCTCATTCAGGCACAACCGTCTTCTCGGGCCTTACATGTAATCTCCAGGTAGCTCAAGGTCACACCTGTAGAAGCTCATTCAGGCACAACCGTCTTCTCGGGCCTTACATGTAATCTCCAGGTAGCTCAAGGCCACACCTGTAGAAGCTCATTCAGGCACAATTGTCTTCCCAGCAGGGTTCGACACTAACGCATGTCCGCTGGTCGAGGCCACCTGATTTTCGGAAGGAGCACCACTTTCCTAAAGATAAGTGGCCCGTCCGGCGTGCTATTTTAAATTACAGACATTAAAAATGGTTGCCCGTCGGGCTTTTCTAAAAAACTCTTGAGAGACAAACTTTTCAACCAGAAATCGTGTTTTATCGTGTGTAATTTAAAGCCGTATTGGTTGAAAAATAAAAAGTTCTCTACCTTGATTCAAGTTCATCAATTTGAAAGTGCACATTTCATTGGTTGTTACACAATTTGAACCAATCACATTACAGCTTTCATATTGAAATTGATTGGGCACACAAATTTGTCATGTTGATAAAAGAAGAAAGATCATTTGTATATTAACGGTTTGAACGGTGATTTCGTTTCCATATTCTTATTTTTTCAATGAATTGCTGTATAATCTTTTTCTATTTTTAGTTCATTTTAGAAAGTCAGTATCATAAAAACATCCCATTTCATGTAGATCTAGTAAGATTTTACATATAGGAGCGTCAAGCATTCGCATGATAGACTTTGTGTAACAGGTTTTGATGTTCTTTAAAAATGAGGAAACTTCTCAAAAACGTCTCTGCCACCAAAATAACAAATAACAGAAAACTTCAAACCCAAAGCGTCCAACACACTATGCTAAGGATCTAACAACACTACTAAACAATTATAAGGCATATAAATTGTTGAGAAGGACCAACTATCAATCAGAAGGACCACCAGTTTTCAAAGGCTTCTTACTCATAAAAGTTAGTGTCGAACTCTGACCAGGCCTTACATGCCCAAGGCCACACCTGTGGATGCCCATTCAGACACAAATGACTTCTCAGGCCTTACATTCTCCTGGTAGCTCAAGGCCACGCCTGTGGATGTTCATTCAGGCACAATTGTCTTCCCGGGCCTTACATGTAATCTCCAGGTAGCTCAAGGTCACACCTGTGGATTCCCATTCAGGCACAATTGTCTTCCCAGGCCTTACATGTAATCTCCAGGTAGCTCAAGGTTACACCTGTGGATGCCATTCAGGCACAATTGTCTTCCCAGGCCTTACATGTAATCTCCAGGTAGCTCAAGGTCACACCTGTGGATGCCCATTCAGGCACAATTGTCTTCCCAGGCCTTACATGTAATCTCCAGGTAGCTCAAGGTCACACCTGTGGATGCCCATTCAGGCACAATTGTCTTCCTGGGCCTTACATGTAATCTCCAGGTAGCTCAAGGTCACACCTGTGGATGCCCATTCAGGCACATTTGTCTTCCCAGGCCTTACATGTAATTTCCAGGTAGCTCAAGGCAACGCCTGTGGATGCCATTCAGACGTGTATTTTCACAAATCTCTTGAAAGGATCGGGATGTATAGGGATGTATCTGAGCTAAAGCTCAATGACGTTACATACTGTGTAAACCGCTCAATACGATGTCCGACATAATAAACCTTTACTTTTTGTATATATACGGTGTAAGTAATGAACTGTTTGTCCGAAATCATTGATGGTTTCAGTTTATTTTTAGAACATACTATATCTTAAGATCGAGCCCTATTTGATTAAATTTAATGCATTTACTTTATTTTTAGAAGTAAAATGTTACTATAATCTTGAGCAATTTTATTGGAAACCATCGCAATTTGCAAATGCCATTATATTTCGCGATGGAGGTCTTAGTCTTTGCATTATTCAATGTGCTTAGTTTCAGTACAATTATGGTATCTTTACATCTAAAAAATTCCATTGTATAGTTCTTTCAGATATTGATCTGTCTATCTGGGCTGCTTTAGCTGTGGGATGCAGTTATGTTCCTTTTTTGTCTCGCTGCAACTATATGTTGTAGGTTTAATACGAAGCTAGACTGGGAATATGTTGGATTCCAGATAAAACTTAATCTGAATAAGCAGTATATATAACAAAATAAAAATGCAAAAAGCTTTGATAAGATAAGATTGATGTTAGTTATAATATGAAAGTCTTATACTAAAAGATGTAATCAAAATGGATAATCTGAATAAATTAGATACTTTGTTAATGTATTTGTCTTCTGTATTTGCAGCACAAGTAGAACCAGGAGACGACCCAGAGGTTATTAGAGCAAAATATTTCATTAGAGACGAGTTCTTGGTATGTACAATCAAAGTTATCTAGACCTGTATGTGTAAAGGTTTGAGGTATGCTGTGTAACAAAATCAATACAAAGTTGATGTGCAGAAGAGCAGCTATAGACGGCAAAATACACAAATGTAAATTAATGCGTTGAAATTGATTACTAAAGCAAGTATGTAAGATTTTGTTATTGGAACATAATAGAACTTTGAGTTGAGTCAATGAGGATCATCCTGTTAATCAGAATGTGATGTTTTGTGGTGAATTTTTTCAAGGTCTTTTTTTTTACGGTTATCTACAAAGCGGCAATTTCAACCTTTCAGTTTCAAATGTATTATCACATACATGCTTCATTGATGAAAGATCCACTTCGAAATAAATTTTGACGACGTCCTCATCACTGAAAAGCGAGCACAATAATTTCCAGTGGTGTAGATAGTTCTTAATCAGTGCCTTTAACGATCAAAATCATACGCCAAGTCTTTCAAAACAAGGATTGTGAGGCTGTTTTTTCTTCAAATAAAAAGTAACTTTTGATATGGGATGCACTGTTGTTTCCTATCATTATGTAGGGCCATTGCCCAATGTTACTGCAATATCTTGGTGCTTAGTGTATGTTCCTGATGGTACATTATTCACTGATATACCATTTTTAGCTCAACTGATCAAAGATCAGCAGAGCTTATGCTGTGGTGTGGTGTCCATCGTCCGTCTGTCTGTCCATCCGTCTGTAAACCTTTTTTGCAGCGACTACTCTGAAACTACTGGATGAATTTTCATGAAACTTTACAGGAATGTTGCCCATGATGTCTAGAAAAAATTCATGTTGATGTGAAATCAAGATGGCCAAAGCTAAAAATTTATTTTTAAAAAACAAGTTTGTAGCGACTACTTCTGGAAAACTATAAGTGATATTGATATGGGACTTTTTCTAAAATGATCAGCATGACATGATGTTGGTCCTTGTCAAAAATCATTTTGATTCGGTGTTAAACATGGCTGCAGCGGCCATCTTTGTTTACATAAAGTTATATATTAAAAACTGGTAGCAACTACTCCGCTGAAACTACGTGATGGATTTTCATGAAACTTCACAGAAATGTTGCTATTGATGTCTTATTGATCATAGCAAAATTTCAGGTTGTCTGAAAATTCAAGATGACCGCCATGGTTAAAAATAGATTTTTTAAAAAACAAGTTTGTAGAGACTACTTCTTGAAAACTATAAGTGATATTGATATGGGACTTTTTCTAAAGTGATTACAATGTAAGGCCCGGGAAGACAATTGTGCCTGAATGACATGATGTTGGTCATTGTCAAAAATTATTTTGATTCAACATTAAACATGGCTGTCACCGGCCATCTTTGTTTACATAGAGTTATATAGTAAAAACTTATAGCGACGACTACTCTGAAACTACTTGACGGATTTTCAAGAAACTTTACAGGTATGCTGATCTAGCTATCAAAAACCTACCAGTAGAGCTTTAAGGTCATTGACCTCTTGTTTTATATCAAGTTTTTAATATGATGAAGTATGTTAAACTTTCAGGATTATAAAGAAATAGAACAATGTGTACATAGATTTATTGTGTATTTTATGGGCTTTCAATTTATTTCATGCACCAGCAATTATGTTTTATAATGAAAGACAAGCAGCAAAAACAATGACAAATCACTAAATCACTAAATGATCTATTTCTATTGATGAAAAAACCAACAACAACAAAAAACTAAAAAAAAAAAAAAAATGCCATAAAATATGAACTTATCTGTCATTCCTAAAATGAAATTGACATGATATTTAAAGATTTTATTGCCTCCTGTCAATTTAAGTATGCTCGGCAGTCTTTTTGCCGATATTTAACTATTATTGTATGCATATCAGTATAGTCTTTCAAAAGGAAAGTTAATTCAATATTAAATAAATAGTAACTCTTCTTCAAATTTTCGAACACTTGTTCTTTTTCAAGAAAAAGCACAGAAATACAACATGATGTGCTTTTTGTATTTCTGTGCTTTTTCTTGAAAAAGAACGAATGTTCGAAAATTTGAAGAAGAGTAACTATTTATTTAATATATTATTGTATGTGTGGTGGGACTATATATTCAATTTCAATGCCTGTTCAAACTGTCAGTTCAAGTTGACAAAGTTACACCTTTATATGAACAGCTTACTAGTAAAGAGGTGCGTGCAGGTCAAACTCACATGCATTTAGACATATATATAATAGAATAAAATAAGAACCTTTCATGTGTCAAGATCGGGGATTTCATCACGAGGTATAACTGTTTATATAGGAACCAACACTGGCAAAGCCCGAATAAAACAATAATACTGAGGGTTGCAATAGCTATAATCGATTCTTTTTCTTGCATTTTTGAGTGCTAACGTCACCAACTATCAGTGTTTTGTATGTTTATTTACTCAATGATGCCATGTAGCTGTTGGTGTTATCGACAGCATTGTTGATACATGTTTTGTTTTCGGAACCCTTATTATGACATGCTTTCCTTGTGTTTCAGCGAATAAGCACAGCGAGCGGTGACGGGCGTCACTATTGCTATCCACACTTCACATGTGCTGTAGACACAGAGAACATACGTCGAGTGTTCAATGACTGTCGAGATATCATACAGAGGATGCACCTTAGACAATACGAGTTACTGTGATTATTATGTTAAGTGCTCTCTCTTACGACGGAGCGAGGAACTGTGTGACGAACATGCGGCGTGATGCATTTTGCTTTGTATGAACATCTTTGTATATGTATAATTAAAGGATGTATCATGTGCAGTAATGATACAATGTTACAGTGGCACTGACCCTCACCCACCCACTCGCATAAGAATAAAAATGGTGGGCAAAGGGAGGTAACCATTCATGTAACCAGCAGAAGACAGATGGATTACCGGTTGTTATGCCAACAAGACAAGATAATAGTTCAGACTTTTCTACAATCATGATATTTGCGCGGGTTTTGTTGGAATATGAGACAAATACCTGCACGTTGCATCCATGATAACTTACTTATGGTAGATTGCTTCATTATTTATTATTGAAGGAAAGGTGGAAATTACAGACTGGTTAATTGTATGCGTTTTGATGAGAGTAAGATGTGTCTAAGTGTCTCATTATAAAGCATATCATAGGGAACCTTGGATATACAGTGGATCCAGTCTGTTTTCAAGTTGTTGACGCCATGGATGATGTTCGGGCTACGAAGCAGTGTTTCGTCACACAAAAAATATGAATATTTGTGATAGTTAATTATTTGTATAATGCTTGACTCAATGAAATATTGTGTGATTGTAAATTATTATTGTTTGTTGGTGACATACTGTCACCATGTTTTATAACAATTTTAAGTTTATATTTCCATGGTTACCATTTTTGTTGCTATGGAAATGATTATCATTGTTGCACATATTTTGCAAGGTTTTAGGTTTGAAACATTTGACAACAAATAACAAAAAATGCCTCAGGAATATAGCAACAATTTCATGTTAAGCAAAGACATTGCTGCATCAGAGTGGTTTTTGCATAAGATGAGCTTCTCATAGGATTAAAATGCCATATTTAAAAGTTATAGTCTTTTTTTAAAACAATAAAAAAGATGTCCACGAAAAGAAACAGTAAGATAATAATTTTTGTAGAAAATATTACGAACATAAGTGCACTTACCTTGTTTATCTTGGTGGATTTTGTTTTTTTGTTGTAACTTTTTCAAAACTAAACTTTGCCAAGCAAAAATTTGCAAAAAAACTTAAGTGCTTAGTCATTGAGATGAATGCATGTTGTATGATGTTTGCTTGATGGTAATTTCTCGTTGATTCAATATGCTATACATTCATACGCACACGTGACAATACATAGGCAGTCACACACGTGACAATACATAGGCAGTCGCAAATGTGACAATACATAGGCTGTCACACACGTGATAATACATAGGCAGTCACACACGGGACAATACATAGGCAGTCGCAACAGTTGCACACGTGACAGTAAATAGGCAAAACCCATTTCAGTTACATTTGTCTTCAACAGATTGTCATACAAGTGCACCAGTTACACTCATGTTACCAGCCCAGAAATCAAATTAAGATTAAAAAAAGTATTAAATTCTTATTTTAAAATGAATAAAATTGAAATCAATGTTTCAGTTATAAGTACAAAGTTTATCATCTTTTATTAATGATGTGTTACATAACTAAACATTTGTTTGCATGCCGTCCCTTTTCTGCTGTTATCTTCAGCTTCTTTTCTTCTGCAACGGGGACAAGTTGTAATTAATAGGAGAAATTAGATTTCTGCTTAATCGACACTATGTGAAACTTTCCACTAGAGTTAATTAATTCTTAATCCAGAATCTGGTCATGGCAGCAACATCTGATTTTTAAAGGAATTAATTTTTAAATTATGAAACAAAGATACTGATAACACCACTTGAAGACAAAGAACATGCCTTGATTTTTTTATAATTAAATAATGAAGTTGTATGTTCATTCTGTACAAAGTATAGAAGTATGATAACGTCCCACTTTTTCTGATATAGAGAATTCTTAAAGGGACACTGTCCGTAACTTTTAGCTTATAAAACACACACTAATTATGTTCGCAAATATTACACACTAAACATTATTGAATATTTACTAATTAAAAGCAAGATTGTTTAACGGAATTCAATCGCGGTACAAAAAAAAGTAAATCCGCTTTGTGCGTTTGAACTCGCAGTCCAAACTAAAATTAGACTCGCCGTAACAATAGTGTGCGTGAGCGTAAAGTGGTCGACAACGCTCCCATCTGAGCTAAGCGGGCTATACATATTTCGCAATACATACTGTGGTGAAAACCTAATGCGCTAATGGAAGTCACGTGATCGCAGAAAAGGTAAATATTGTGGGTCCCACTTTATTTACATATAATAATGAAAACTTTTTTTTTTCAAACTCACGAATGTATTCCTACATACTTCTTAGGGTCTATCCTCATGTTTTCATGTATACATTTCACTGAATAAAAGTCAGCCAGTTATTTGGTTATGCTCAATATCTGCTTACTTACGGACAGTGTCCCTTTAAAATCATTAACGCTTTTTTTTTTTTTTTAATTTCTGTCACCTAGGCCACAAAAAATTAATTACCTGGTTCTCAGGCCACTTTTTCTGAGAAGAGATGCGGGCGGGCGCATTTTTTTTTACAATTTTACAGTGGTCAACAGACGTGCGGGCGATTTTTTTTTTTATCCAAACTTTTAATTCCAATACATGTATTGATGCAAAATATCTCGAAATACATGTGCAATAACCAGTTGGACCAGCTCATCTTTATTGTCGATCATTACCTTATCATTTCTTCCCGACTTATGCTTCTTTCAATCACAATAAGTCCGTTTATTTTTATTAGATCACGCATGAACTATTGCATGTTGTTGTGAGACTTTGTCGATTAGACGCTTGAATAAATTGCCTGTTCTGTAGCACCTACTAGTTCCAAGCGTGTCAAGCGTCTGACTCCTAGATTGGTACCCGTACGACTGCAACACTCACAAGCTAGCGAGCAGAGCGGCAGATAGTCGGCCGCGCACCAGTCTACCCACAAGGGGATTCCCCTGAGGTAATTGCATGTAAAAACCGGAACGAACTTGGATGCGGAACTTTTTTTTCGAAAATTTCGGTAGCGCATTTCCAACTTTTAGCTCTACTGATCAGAGATCAGCAGAGCTTATGCCGTGGTGCGTCGTCCGTCTGTCCGTCTGTCTGTCTGTCCGTCTGTCTGTCCGTAAACTTTTATTTGTAGCGACAACTCCTCTGAAACTACTGAATGGATATTCATGAAACTTTACAGAAATGTTGCCCATAAAGTCTAGTTGATCCTAGCAAAAATTCATGTTGATGTGAAATCCAAGATGGCCGCCAAAGCTAAAAATAGATTTAAAATAAGTAAGTTTGTAGCGACTACTTCTTCAAAACTATAAGAGATATTGATATGGGACTTTTTCTAAAATGATCAGTATGACATGATGTTGGTCCTTGTTGAAAATCGTTTTGATTTGACGTTAAACATGGCTGCCAGCGGCCATCTTTGTTTACATAGAGTTATATAATGAAAACTTGTAGCGACTACTCCTCTGAAACTACTTGACGGATTTTCATGAAACTTCACAGGAATGTTGCTCTTAATGTCTAATTGATCCTAGCAAAATTTCAGGTCAGCCGGAAATTCAAGATGGCCGCCACGGTTAAAAATAGATTTTCCAAAAACAAGTCTGTAGCGACTACTTCCTGAAATCAAATTCAATCAGTAGAGCTTCAAGGTCATTGAACTCTTGTTATTTTATTACTTTTGAGATAAAATCGGCAATGCGGCACCAAAAATAGACATGTGGGCGGGCCTGAGAACCAGGTAATTAATTTTTTATGGCCCTATTTGGTGTTTCGTTTAATCTCTCCTACTTTACAACCAACTTTTAATATAAAAAAAAAGTCAACATTTTATTGAAATCTAAACTTTATTTTACATGCAGACTTCATTCACTAAATTATAGTGGTATAATATGATAGTAGAAGTTGTAAGAATTTCTCACATAAATTTGCAGACACTTTTAGACATATCTTCATAGTAGTTTGGGGAACATGTTTGACTTTCAGTATATTACATAAAGATTTAATATTTATGCTTAAAGATAGTTTTATGAAACGGCGTGTCTGCTATGTAGAAACCCGGGGTAAAAAGTCTTGCTTTAAATGTTCGAAAGTGTGTTAGTATAAAGTAGGTACATATATAAAATTTTATTTATTCATTAGATTAAAACTATAGTACCAGCTAGTATGTATAATGTATTCAGATCTAGTTTATAACCTGTAGGCAATTTCTCTTCATGGACAATACTGTTCATATCACTTAAAGGTTGAACAAACTGTTGGTCAGGATTAACTGAACAGTTGTTTTGTGATAGACTGACTGAACAGTATTTATTTCTAAGAAATACTTGTAGGAAGTAAAAAAAAAAATGAATATTTTATTTTCCAATTTTGTAAGGCATTTTAAAAATCATGTTTAATATTTATGCAACATTTTTAATCATTCAATGTTTCCCTCACCAACTTTAGAAGAGGAGACAAATATATATTTAGTAGACTATTGTTGGATATTATACATTTAAAAACATGTTAACTGGTTCAATTCAATATATAAACTAACGGCACTCATTAAATTCCTTTGAAAATAAAAAGAATACGAACAGAAATGTTCTCTAAAAATATTCATTAATATGTAAAGAAATATAAAGACTGCTGCCGAAATATTTAAAATCAACATCATTTTTATCAACAAGGATATAAGCATTGATGGGAAAATAAAGTCCCACGTTCATTTTCTGTTCCGGCGAGTTTCCTGTTTTTGAAGACACAAACCCATGGGAAGACATCAGTCCTGTTTCTGTGGAATGATTATCATTATAGTGCTGTATTAGACTTGATTGTAAGATTATAATACTTTGTAAAAAATCTCATTTCCGAACAACTAAATTGTGACTGAGTAGAATAAGTGAAATCTGTAAAGTCCATCTCATGGGGGTAACAGATAGTAAAGCCTGGTACAACACGGGCTGCTGTTGTTGTTGTTATTGTTGTTGTTGTTGTTGAGACAACTGTATATTAATCATCATCATTGACTCATTCGAACTCGGCGTCATGGTAACATTTAAAGATTTTGGGAGCACTTGTACAGAATGCATTTATGGTAAAAATGAAAGTTTGTTTCTTAGATGTATTTTTGAGTTCTCATTTTTAAATATTCATGTATTTGATCCATCTAAGATTGAAATTACACATCTTTTTGTTTGCGTTGGAACTGTTTAGTGCGACTATTTTAGATGACAATTCATTTATTACTAGAAACTCATTTTAGAAATGAGGATACTAGATCCAAGTAGAAAGACATATAAATTAAATATATTTTCCTCTATCTATACAATATCGTATTTTATGAGACGTGAATAATTTAATGACTCATTGTAATCAAGAATTTGACCCAACTAATATAAAACTGACCATAAATAATGTAAACATTCAAAGGCATGTAGTAGTAGGCATCTGAAAGTTTAATAATGCTGGTCTTTAAATTATAACAGGCATCAATGTTTAATTTGCTACTGAAAACTTGTCTTCAGTTGCTAAGTACTAATCATAATGTTTGTACTTTCATCATCGCGTGCCAACTGGAGTTGGTATTTCAAAATAACATAGTGCCAAGGGAACTTCCCTTTGATTAAGATGGAATACATGTCAGATAAGTTGTCAATCTAATTAAGAGCTGTACAGCTGAAGTCCATATGCAGAGGTAAAGAGAATGTTTGAAACTAATATAAAACTTTTTGTATTCAGTCTTGCTTAATATTTGGTTGTGACATTTTGTTTTTTAAAATGTACAGGTTTTCTATTCTTCTGTTTGTGAATCTTTTTTTGTTATCTATTAAATTTGAAATGGGAAACAATTTCAGTTCATAATTTTCTCAAAGTAGTGTGTTTGTTTTTTTCAGATTCATAGCCAAACATCAGAATATCATGTACTCTAAAAACCATGTACTCTAAAAACGTAATACAGAACATAATTACAGGACATACATGGTAGGATGGAAACAAAAGCAAATGTTTGTAGAGTTCATCTCATGTATGTTTATATGGTTTTGCCTTAACTATTAATTCCTCAAGTAATTAACAAGATGAGGCTTATAATTACAGATAGTAAAGATATATCACGGCAATTATTGAGGTCTGTTTTATACATATTCATCCATCAAACTGAAAGCATCTGAAAGCCTTATAGTGGTCTTGATGTATTCACCCTACAAAGGTGATTTTTTTTCTCTAAAACTTGCAATGTTACAATAGTGTTGAGAAAACATGAACAAATCATTACATATTAATGTTTTGTCTTTGATTTAAAGTAAAAATTAAATCAGTCTTTCTTATGTTGTTTTGCTAAAATAGTTCATACAACGAGCATTAAGTAAGAACAAGATATGATTTATTCTAATATCTGGAAACCAGTTAGGTTCTTTTTTTGGTTTTAAAGAAATAAATTGGGGAAGGGCCATAACTAATATTGTTAGAACTTGTGGCCCAACCCGTTTGCATAATATGGCAATAAAATATGTTTAAATCAAAGAAATAGATTTATTAAAGAACCTTTTTCATGTTGCCAATTACGGAAGTTTTCCAGTCGAATTCGTTTGGACCCCGTGTGGTTAGGGTACAGTCGTATTCGTTTACTATCGGACCCCGTGTGGTTGGGGTACAGTCGTATTCGTTTACTATTGGACCCCGTGTGGTTGGGGTACAGTTGTATTCGTTTACTATTGGACCCCGTGTGGTTGGGGTACAGTCGTATTCGTTTACTATTGGACCCCGTGTGGTTATGGTACAGTCGTATTCATTTACTATTGGACCCCGTGTGGTTAGGGTACAGTTGTATTCGTTTACTATTGGACCCGTGTGGTTGCTGGGGTAGAATGCAACCACTGCAATCTCACAAACACACTTTCACATGCAGAGGGATAGGACCCCCTATTCATATTCATTTTGTCATTTTTCTATCATGCTCATTCAAGGTCTTTATCATGACACCACGTATGCAAACCGTGGAAACGTGACTCCATCGTAAATGGAGTGTTTACTATAGAATTTGCAGCAGTTCTGCAGGTAAAAGGCCAATTCTCCATATTTTATCTTGATGTAAATGGAGGATGAGTCTAGCACGCTCATTCCTGTTAGGCACCCTATAACCTTTCATGTGTTGGTGCGCCTTAAAACCCAATTCAATTCAATTACTATTGGAATTCTTCTAAATATTTCTGTTGTTCAACTGAAGCACATTGTGTATGTCCAAATAATCGTAAAAAAAACAACAAAATCTGCAGAAAACCTTAATGGAATGAAAGGCAGCCTTTTATTGGAGAGATGTTTTGATCTTAAATACAAATTACAGAAGAAGAATATAACATGTGTCTTCACAGAATACTCATAAAGTGCAGTTATATTGAGTATTTAATATTAAAATCACTTAGATATATGTAGACCCTGTTTAACTTTTACTGAAATAGAGTTTCAAAATAATGAGTGAAAAGATTGCCATATGTCCCTTTAAGGTTGACTAAGATGCCTTAATATAGTCCCTATCTCACCATCAGCAGACACATTTTTACAACAGATGTACATCATTTCTAAACCATATATATTATATATTATAAACTTACATATTTTGAGAATTCTAACTATAGACACAATATAAATGGCTTAACCCAACCCGGGCAATCCCCAAAACTGGAGCGTCGAATTAAGGGGTACCAACTCATACCTAATCCATTTTATGCATATTCAATCATGGGTATTATAAGAACCCGCGAATAAACCTATACTTTTATCTATTACGTGACCTGAACATCTGGTAAAAGTTTTGATAAACAGTTCTGCAGTGTAATTTTGCCGTTATTTGTCGGGTTAGTTTCTTGAAGGATTATTTAGCTGTACTATTCGGTGTGGCTCAGATGGTAGACTTATATCCAAACACTTACAGATGGCAAACCTGAGAGATCTAAAACAGGAGCCATTTTCTTTCACAGCTGAGGGATGTTCAGTATTTCAGGTAAACTTAACCTTAAAAGAAACTTTGAGGGTAAGGAGTTAGAATAGGCTCTCAGTGGCTTGTCATCTTTCATGTGGTTGGTAAAGACCTGTGTTTGGCCCCTACTTTATATCCTATCGACAAAATTGCATCCTTCACCCCTCTGGTGTCATTTTGCCCATATGACTTGGGACTTGGAACCAAATTAATTCCATCTATCTTCTAGGGAGGCTAGCAAAAAAACTACACTATGTTTGTAAAATTTTCAGGCGTTGGATGGTGTCCCGTCTTCCTTAGGAATAGTTAATTGTTCTTATGGACCTGAAACAAACCAGATTGAAAATCTATTTATTACATACAGTGATATTTTAATTACCTATTCTGTGTAAGGCATATTTATTTACTTTCCAAGCTTTTTTATCCACATATTTATGCTGTTATAAGTAGTCGTTCTTTTTAAAGAAAATTAATGTCTGCTATTTACCTGCATGTTCATATTTATGTTAGTAGTTAAGGAGTTTATGTTTTGGTAACCTTTGTATGTATATTTATTGCAAAGGTTAAGCATATTTAAAAAGGATTGCTGTTGATAGATTAATGACTTTTGATCGCATATTTACAAGTTATTGTTTTTATACATGACCGAGTTATTGTCTGCATTTTCACTGTTTATTGCAGATCTGCAGTTGTTGATACATCATTTGTCTGATCATTTTTACACACTTGGCAGCCATCTTGGATCCATGTTTTGTATGTGCTGAACTCTGACAATGTAATGAAAATGTACAAATAGATTATAATTACACATCCAAAATTTGCACACACTATTTACATTTAGCTATTTAAGGTAGAATGCAAACAGAGTTTAGAGAATATATTCCATTAAATTGTTTTCATGTTTGTAAAATTGCATTTTATGACATAGGGGTTGTTCCAAAAACAACTTCTATGACAAATATAGTAATTTGGTTCCTAGTTGATTGTCCAAGTGTAGACCATTTTAGGATAGGTTTTGAAATAAAGAAGTCAGATTTAGATTTTTATTGAAATTCAAAAATGATGTTTAGGATAGACCCAATAATTTTGGATCATTGTTACTTTTTTGTTCTTCATAAACATATGTTGGATCTTGTATTAATACAATATAAGATTAGCCCTTCACAAAAAAGGGCAACATTTTGTTGAAATGCATGTTTCAGAATTTGAAATGCAATTTTTAAAACTGATGTTTGTGGAACAACCCTTCCTCATTTTAAAGTAAATGCCATTCTATGATATAGGTATATTTTACAATGTACAGTAGGTCTGTATTGCTTATTTTAAGCATCGACTTTTAAACATTATTGGTTGAATTTCACAGCCTGTTCGACAATGCAGAAACTAAATGAACAAAATTTCCTTGTTATTATGTAGACTACATGAAATTTGATGTGTTGTATATGAAGTTACACTGTTGTCAGGGTAACATTTCATGTTTGCTTGTCGTATTCAAACCATGTTCCAGAGACTGAAATCAAACAATGTAAATAAATAAAACATAAAGTTTATTATACAAAGCAGGGTAAATAATAAAGGCAATCGCTTGAGATGGTTTATATGGGAGCGAAAGAAAAAGCAACATGAAAGTGTGCGTTATTTAAATAAAGAGAACTATGTGTTGTTTACATTAGTTCACCTTCCATGATTTATATTTTTGTGATATCAATTTTCAGAAGTTGAACTGTTTTTATTTAATAAAATATTTTTTAATTGCTGAGCGATAATATTTAGACCTTATTTACACATAGGACAGGTATTTCTGCAACCTTCGCTGACTATGACTACGGTATTTATTAATTGTGTTAAATATTTACTTGAAAATCATTTCCTTGCATGAAGAAAAATGGAGTTTTAATTATCCATGCTATATCCGTGTCGGTAAACATGACTTGATTGGGTTTGAGCAAATTATATCAACAGCGAAAAACTAACGATGTTTTGAAATTGTGACTTTATTGCTGTCTGTCAAAATGTCGAAATGTCAAAACGAAAATACAAGTGTTCTTATTTGCTGATACATATATTAACACGCGATTAATTATGTTTTGTTTAATTGCATTGGGTTATCTCGGTGATCTTTCAGTCGAGTTGTACAGCTTCAAAGTAAATCATCCAAGCCTGTATGTCATTGTTGTGTTCCAGGACACAACCTCAATATAATACTGGAGTAGATTTGAAAATGCTCGCCTTTTTTAACATGGATCACTGGAATAAATATTATCTGTGGATGTGTCTTCAATTGAGAAGGTTATTTTGTTAAATTAAAGGAAATGTGGAGCCAGTGAACTTGTAGCAATACAGAAATCCCGAGTACATTAAAGGGGAATAAAGTTAAAGTTTGCTGCTCCCGACCTCTGTTATATTATAGTTATGTTTGTGCAAAATGTTACGTATGCAACCCACACACATACAAACAAATACTCATTCACTAGCTGAAATTAAATACAAATTTTAAATTTTGGATATGTCTGCTTTCTGGGTAGGACAATTTGATCAGTAATAACGTCCAAGATCGATATGAATTAAATAAAAATATTTTAATAAGTCTTGTTTGAAATTATGCATTCTTTTTCAAAAAAAATTACAAATAAAAGTATTTTTTCTGAAGTTTGACCAGGTTGGTGTGGAATGCATTTGTCACAAACTTGAATAGTTGACTGAGTAATGTTGGCAGTTTATAACTGTATTGCTTATAGCATATTCTGTAGTGACCTTCTGTGTGACTTTGTGTATGTTGTCAACATAGACTTGTGAAGGTCACAATTTTACTTGTGTAGGTAGTCAAATTTAAATGTATGAATACTGTTAACATGAGAAGCTTATGACATCAGCATGAACGTTCTGAGACTGCCAGCTGTGTAAACCATTCACATAGTCTTGTGAAGGCTAAAACTTGCATAGTGTGAGTTTTCAGCGTAATCCTGTGAAGGCTAAAACTTAACACGGTTTGAGTTTTCAACATAAACGTGAAGGCTTAAACTTACATGGTGTGAGTTTTCAACATAGTCTTGTGAAGGCTAAAACTTACATGGTGTGAGTTTTCAGCATAATCTTGGGAAGGCTTAAACTTACATAGTGTGAGTTTTCAGCATAATCTTGGGAAGGCTAAAACTTACATGGTGTGAGTTTTCAGCATAATCTTGGGAAGGCTAAAACTTACAGGGTGTGAGTTTTCAACATAAACATGTGAAGGCTAAAACTTACATGGTGTGAGTTTTCAACATAATCTTGTGAAGGCTAAAACTTACACGGTGTGAGTTTTCAACATAAACATGTGAAGGCTAAAACTTACACAGTGTGAGTTTTCAACATAATCGTGTGAAGGCTGGAACTTAACATGCATATTGTCAACATAAATTTGTATTGGCCAAAATATAAAAAAGCATAAAGATGTATGTTGCTGCAGAAAGTTGTGTACATTGCAAACTATCCTGTGTAGACTTCTACGTTCCTCGGTAGTGTGATACTCGTTGAATTGTGTGTGATACTCATTGACTTGGGTGTGTGATGCTCGTTGACTTGTGTGTGGTGCTCGTTAACTAGTGTGTGATGCATAATTACACAGGATATGGATACGACTTATGTCGTGAAGGTTGCCTTTAGGGCTGTAACAATATCTCAGCGGTTTGGTGATACAAAGTTCCCCGCGGTGTGGTGAAAGTTCTGAACAGAGCCACGATAATCATCTACCTCTGTACCGCGGGAATTGCCAAATGGCTTTCCATGCATTTTCTAAAAATCTTTAGACAGTTAATTCAAAATACCACAAGATTAATGATTTGTCATGCTCTGTTTTTCCATAAAATTCTAGAAGTAAACAATGCAAAGTTTAATTAGTGTTTAATACACATCTGAAATTAACAATGGTAGTAATACTTAAAAATTATTTGGACATTTTTTTTTAAACATTTAAAATAATGTTTTAATCCTGTAAAACTTAAAATCAACCTGAATTGTTAAGATAATTTAATATATTAAAACAGAAAAATCCATCGTTTCCCATTCCCCATGCTGTTGTTTACTAGCAGCTTAGTACTGATGTAATCTACCTACTCTACACTGTAGAATTTGTAGGACATTCCCAGTGGCCATCACTGGGCTGGAGGACATTCCCAGTGGCCATCACTGGGCTGTAGGACATTCCCAGTGGCCACCACTGGGCTGTAGGACATTCCCAGTGGCCATCACTGGGCTGTTGGACATTCCCAGTGGCCACCACTGGGCTGTAGGACATTCCCAGTGGCCACCACTGGGCTGTAGGACATTCCCAGTGGCCACCACTGGGCTGTAGGACATTCCCAGTGGCCATCACTGGGCTGTAGGACATTCACAGTGGCCAAAACATCAGGTTTTTTTTTCACAATTTTTTTTTAAATCGCAGTATTTTTACCTGCTGTTGCATTCAACAGAACCTAAACCTAAGTAGTTTTGGGAGTATATTTAAGTACTGGGTATTATTTTGACACTAAAATTCCAGATACAAAAGACACTGGCCTCATAGATTAGATTATACGCTGTGTGTTTAGGAATTGACAAATGTTTCATTCGTGTTTACTAGAAATACTTTTGGGTTTTTCGATAGGATGATAATTTGTAAGACTTCTTTTTGTTTTGTAACGATCATAATTTGTGTTTAGATAAATATTGCATACATTTATTAAGATATAAAACGTGTATAAAATTTGTTTTAGTTCCCATTTGTAATATATAAGAGTGTCGCATATCGCAAGTAACGTATTGCAATTTGTATTGTATCGCACCAGCTGAGAGATACACAGTCCTAGCTGCTAGGTTTTGTCAACATGAATGTATGTGAGCTCTAAACTTGCACAGTGTATATTGCAATTTTAAACATGTATATATATTTGTTAAAAGGTTGCACACCACACATTGTTTTCAATAAACTATTGTGTAACGTGCATTGTGTATGTGATCAACTTAAAGATTGTGTATGCTTAACACTGACACATTGTGTGTCATAAATATAACCTTGCAATGGCTGCAAATAATGTACACAGTATATGCCATCAACATAACCTTGCAATGGCTGCAAACATACACTGTATTCAATCAACATAACCTTGCAATGGATGCAAACATACATAGAGTGTGTCCTCAATATAACTTTGCAATGGCTGAAAACATACAGTGTATTCAGCCAACATAACCTTGCAATGGATGCAAACATACATAGAGTGTGTCCTCAATATAACTTTGCAATGGCTGAAAACATACAGTGTATTCAGCCAACATAACCTTGCAATGGCTGCAAACATGCACAGTGTATTCAATCAACATAACTTGCAATGGATGCAAACATACATAGAGCGTGTCATCAACATAACTTGCAATGGCTGAAAACATACAGTGTATTCAGCCAACATAACCTTGCAATGGCTGAAAACATACACAGTGTATTCAGTCAAAATAACCTTGCAATGGCTGAAAACGTACACAGTATATTCGGTCAGCTTAACCTTGCAATGGCTGCAAATGTACACATTGTATGCATCAACATAACTTGCAGAGGGTGCAAACATGCACAGATTATGTCGTCAAAATAACCTTGCAATGGCTGCAAACATACACGGTGTTTGCCATCAAAATAACCTTGCAATCGATGCAAACATACACGGTGTATTCAATCAACATAAACCTGCAATGGCTGCAAACGTACACAGAGTATGTCAACATAACCTTGCAATTGCTGCAAACATACACAGTGTTAGCCATCAACATAACCTTGCAATGGCTGCAAACTTGAACATTGTTTGCAAGCATAGTGACTGCAAACATGTATCACCTTGCAATGCCTGCACACTTGCACAGTGTTGTCAACAAAACATTGAGTAGGCTGCAAATGTAGATAATGGACATGGCTTTTTCAAACATGTACTGCATTTTGTTGTGTTTACACCTGGGTATAAAGCTTACAATTTTACAAAAGTGTATAAAGCTTACAATTTTACAAAAGCGTATAAAACTTACAAATGAGCATGTTGCTTCAGAACTTACACGATTATATGTCAATTGCTATGTTGTTTACAAATTTGTACAAGTGTATATCGTTTGAAAACTTGCACTCCATGGTTCTAGGATGAGACTTATTTTACCGTTAACCATGTGATGTGTTTAATTTATTGAAAAATGTAGATCGTTTAATAAAAAAATAAACAAGAACGGATGGATACAAAATAAAACAAAATCTTATTGTTGGTACTTTCTAGTATTACTTGTATTAAAAAGACACATATGTTCTCACATAATGTGTATTTATTTATTTTTCATTATATTCTACACAGTAGCAAGTATGGGCAGAGAACATACACATTGTCATGCATGGTTTATGTATACATGAAGACAAAGTGTGGCATTGATGTTGGTTATGTATATATCAATGTTAACATGAAAAATACACAGCAGAGATTCTGTTGTGTATATATAAGATTTTTTAAGAAGAAATATGTAATAAAATATTAGTAGTAAAAGGATCTGTGGCGTGTGTTTTTTGTTTTATACCCACTATTTATACTATAAGCATTATTAAAGGAGCAAGCAAAGGATTATTCTTAATTTTGATTTGTTTGTTTAATCGACTAGTCACTTTCTTTATTTCAAACATCCATTATATTTTTCATGTTCTTTCATCCTATAGAAACAAAAACTTGCGTCGCCTGCCTTGTGCTCACTAATCTCACTAAGAACAATCAAGTTATAAAGTTTGAAGACGGTGGGTGCAATCCTTCAGAAGTTATTGAGCGGAAACGAGTGCGACACCGATGATAACTCCTTCAGAAGATTGAGCGGAAACGAGTGCGACACCGACGACGATATCTCCAGAAGTCATTGAGCGGAAACGAGTGCGGCACCGACGATATCGCCAGAAGTCGTTGAGCGGAAACTAGTGCGACACCGATGATGACGAACAATGTGATCTCTAGGTGTTCTGTCATTCTATACAGGCAACACAAAAAGAATCTTAATGATATCTAGGCAGGTCAATTCCATTGATAATGGATCCCTTTACTTCATCTTTAAAATGTTCTAACAAAAAAATGCGGTCCTAGGTTTTAGATCTTCTGGCAAAGGCCAGTTTGGCTTATTATGCCATGGTCTATTGTCCGTCCATCGTGCATCGTCCGTTAACTTCTTGTTGTCAACACCATAGCACCATCATTTTGCATCTAAACTTTATCAAAGTTTATCACAGACTAGAGTCTTAATATGCGTAAGAGCTCGGACAAGTTTGTAAACCACCAATTTGGGATCATAAACACCAGTTGTGACCTTGATTTAAAGGGAGTACATCAGGCTTTTAAAATTTACAAATAATGATATTTTTAGCTCTACTGATCAGAGATCAGCAGAGCTTATGCCGTGGTGCGGCGTCCGTCGTCCGTCTGTCCGTCTGTCCGTAAACTTTTTTTGTAGCGACTTCTCCTCTGAAACTACTGAATGGATTTTCATGAAACTTTACAGAAATGTTGCCCATGAAGTCTAGTTGATCCTAGCAAAAATTCATGTTGATGTGAAATCCAAGATGGCCGCCAGATCTAAAAATAGGTTTTTAAAAAACAAGTTTGTAGCGACTTCTTCATGAAAACTATAAGTGATATTGATATGGAATTTTTTCTAAAATGATCAGCAGGACATGATGTTGGTCCTTGTCGAAAATCGTTTTGATTTGACGTTAAACATGGCTGCCAGCGGCCATCTTTGTTTACATAGAGTTAAATTATGAAAACTTGTAGCGACTACTCCTCTGAAACTACTTGACGGATTTTCATGAAACTTCACAGGAATGTTGCTCTTGATGTCTTATTGATCCTAGCAAAATTTCAGGTCGGCCGGAAATTCAAGATGGCCGCCACGGCTAAAAATACATTTTCAAAATACAAGTTTGTAGCGACTACTTCTTGAAAACTACAAGTGATATTGATATGGGACTTTTTCTAAAATGATCAGCATGACATGATGTTGGTCCTTGTCAAAAATCGTTTTGATTCGACGTTAAACATGGCTTCCAGCGGCCATCTTTGTTTACATAGAGTTATATAATGAAAACTTGTAGCAACTACTCCTCTGAAACTACTTGACGGATTTTCATGAAACTTCACAGGAATGTTGCTCTTGAAGTATAATTGATCCTAGCAAAATTTTAGGTTGGCCGGAAATTCAAGATGGC
This sequence comes from Cyrtodaria siliqua, assembly GCA_037043455.1. Classification (NCBI taxonomy): domain Eukaryota; kingdom Metazoa; phylum Mollusca; class Bivalvia; order Adapedonta; family Hiatellidae; genus Cyrtodaria; species Cyrtodaria siliqua. Next base: position 237,744 of record JAWPHD010001329.1, read on the forward strand.
CGCCACGGCTAAAAATAAATTTTCAAAATACAAGTTTGTAGCGACTACTTCTTGAAAACTATAAGTGATATTGATATGGGACTTTTTCTAAAATGATCAGCATGACATATGTGATGTTGGTCCTTGTCAAAAATCATTTTGATTCAACGTTAAAACATGGCTGCCAGAGGCCATCTTTGTTTACATACAGTTATATAGTAAAAACTTGTATCGACTACTCCTTTGAAACTACTTGACAGATTTTCATGAAATTTTACAGGAATATTGCTCTTAATGTCTTATTGATCCTAGCAAAATTTCAGATCGGCCAGAAATTCAAGATGGCCACCACAGCTAAAAATAGATTTTTAAAAAAGACGTTTGTAGCGACTACGTCTTGAAAACTATAAGTGATATTGATATGGGACTTTTTGTAAAATGATCAGCATGACATGATGGTTATAAGAGTCAAACATTATTGTGATTCGACGTTAAACATGGCTGCCAGTGGCCATCTTTGTTTACATAGAGTTATATAATGAAAACTTGTAGCGACTACTCCTCTAAAACTACTCGACAGATTTTCATGAAACTTCACAGGAATGTTGCTCTTGATGTCTAATTGATCCTAGCAAAATTTCAGGTCGCCCGGAAATTCAAGATGGCTGCCATGGCTAAAAATAGATTTTCAAAATACAAGTTTGTAGCGACTACTACTTGAAAACTATAAGTGATATTGATATTGGACTTTTTGTAAAATGATCAGCATGACATGATGTTGTTCCTTGTCAAAAATTGTTTTAATTCAACGTTAAACATGGCTGCCAGCAGCCATCTTTGTTTACATAGAGTTATATAGTACAAATTTGTAGCGACTAATCCTTTGAAACTACTTGGCAGATTTTCATGAAACTTTACAGGAATGTTGCTCTTAATGTTTAATTGATCCTAGCAAAATTTCAGATCGGCCAGAAATTCAAGATGGCCACCACAGCTAAAAATAGATTTTTTAAAAAAAGTTTGTAGCGACTACGTCTTGAAAACTATAAGTGATATTGATATGGGACTTTTTGTAAAATGATCAGCATGACATGATGGTTATCAGAGTCAAACATTATTTTGATTCGACGTTAAACATGGCTGTCAGCGGCCATCTTTGTTTACATAGAGTTATATAATGAAAACTTGTAGCGACTATTCATGTGAAACTACTTGACGGATTTTCATGAAACTTCACAGGAATGTTGCTCTTGATGTCTAATTGATCCTAGCAAAATTTCAGGTCGGCCGGAAATTCAAGATGGCCGCCACGGCTAAAAATAATTTTTCAAAAAACAAGTCTGTAGCGACTACTTCCTGAAATCAAAATCAATCAGTAGAGCTTCAAGGTCATTGACCTCTTGTTTATTTTAAAGCACCTAAACATAATGAATGATCTTTAGAATGACCCCTTAGTTACAAGGAAATTCATTCTGTACGGCAATACGTGCTATCCTAGGTTACGCACCAGGGTTAATTTCAGCATTTTATGCCCGATTCAGTCCTAGCTATATGGTGTATTCGAAGTTTAAACCTTAACAATATGGTTCCAACATCATATTTTGATGGATATAAGTGTTTTATGAATTGGAACATTTTTATAATTTAAGATATTTCTAGAAAAATCATGATGTACTCCCTTTAATGGAAATGCTATATTTTGCCTTGTCAATACTAGCAACTTCATTTCGAGTCCAATCTTTACCATACTTGGCCAAAGGGCAAATGAAAGCTTGAATGAGTTTGAAAAGCGCCAGTATGGCATAATAAACGCTAGAGTCATGGCCCTTGATAAAAAAAGATGCTATCCCGCCAACAGCAGCCACATTTTACAACATATGTACACCGTCTCTAAACCTACTGACGACGAGGTATATAATTTATATTATATAACATATTTTGAGTCCAAACTTTATATACATGTACACAATATAGACGGTTTAACCAGCCAGGCCAAACCCCAGAACTGGAGCGTCGAATTCAGAGAACTCGTAATTCATTTTACGCATATGCAATCATGGGTATTTTAGGAACCCGTGACAAAATAAATCTTTTAATCGGCACATTCATTATTATATGACCTGAACACCTGGAAAGTGTTTTGATAAACGTTTGTGTAATTTTGCTGTTATTTGGTGGGTTTCTTTAATGAAATAATGCTGTGTTTTGCCATGCCAACACTCTAGCGCCTTCATTTTGCATCTAATCTTTACCAAACTTAAAGGGACAATGTCCGTAACTTTTAGCTTATAAAACGCACACTAATTACGTTCACAAACATTATTGAATATTTACTAATTAAATGCAAGATTGTTTAACAGAAATCGATCGCGGTACAAAAAAAGTGTCACTTTGTGCGTTTGAAGTCGCAGCCCAAACTAAAATTACACTCTCGGGTAATAGAAGTGAGTGCGAGATAGTCGACGTCGCTCAGGAGCTAAGCGGGCTATACATATTATTTATAAAAACTAATGGGCAGTCACGTGATCAGCAAAAAAGGTAAATAATGTGGGTCCCACATTATTTACAAATGATAATTTAATTTTTTTTTTTCAAATTCACGAATGTATTACTACAGACTTCTTTGGGTCTATGCTCAAGTTTTCCTGTATACATTTCACTGAATAAAAGTCAGACTTATTTGGTTATGCTCAATATCTGCTTACTTACGGACACTCCCTTTAACCAATGTCTTAATATCAATGAAATCTCTATTGGGTTTGAAAACTACCAATATCACATGATATACATCAGTTATATCCCTTAATAAAACTCCAGTATCAGTTTATAAACATAGAGTTATGACCCTTATCTATAGCCAGTGAATAAGGCAGAAATTCAAGACTTGGGTGGGTAAATCTGCAAACAGTGTGTAAAATAATTTGCCAACGTGCTAAGAGCCAATTTGTGCTATGTTGATGTCTGGGGCAATGTATTTTTACAGATAAAGACAAAAATGGTACATTTTAGATTATCTTTTTTCTATAAACGTATACAAAACATAATATTGGGAAAGTAAGAGTTTTGAAGTGTAACTTGTTTAGCAAAAAATAATGAAGGCTGCACAGTTGCCTGGCTAGTACAGTCTATATAGTTTGCCTTGCCAACAATCCAGCGCGATCATGTTGCACCGGATCTTTACCAAAATTTGACAGAATCTTCATATCAATGAAAGCTCAGAGAAGTTTGAAAAAGACCAATATCGAATAATAAAACACAGAAGAGTTATGGTCCTTGATTTAATCAAAATTGCTATATTTTGCCTTGAAAGCTATGACTTTCTATGGCTTTCATATTTTACTCTAAGACTTTAAGTTCGAAAAATACCAATATGGGACCAGTAAAGCTGAAGTTATGGCCCTTGATTTTTTGAAAATTATGATCATTACTAATCTTTATCAGATTGTTAAACATGTTTGAAAACCAACCATGTCATACAAGAATGTGGGACGAATTAAACAAACTAGCGATATCAGTATCGGACAAGAAACAGCAAAGTAATGTCCCTTGAATTAATTAAAAATGTTTGCTAACACTCTGTCCGGATCATAACTCAGAAAGTACTAATGGGCCTGCAATGAAATACAATGACAGAGCGCAGTGAGAGGAAGTGCAGAGTACAAGTAACTCTATCTTCATTCAAATTACACTTATTGCCCTTTGTAATTTGGTAATTATAATACTTGTCCAGAGCAAAACTCGAAGCTTCACACAATGACAGAGGGCGATTAGAAAAAGTGCAGAGCACAAGAATCATAACTCTTTATCTTTTTTCAAATTGGAGTTATTACCCTGTGTACTTTTATACTTCTTCTCTGGAGCATAATTCCAAAACTACTAATGGGACTGCAAACTGAATAATATGGGCAATACACGGCTATACAATAAGTTGCAGATACATCAATCGGTTCTACCAATTTTGTTGTTGCTAAAGTTTTGGCGGGTTTACCAGTATAGAATTGTGTATTAGTTTTTTGCTAGCCGTAATATGTATAATTTCCCAAGTATTGTCAGTACATGTTTAAACATTTTTGTGTCGAATTTTCGAAGAAAAATACGTTACATAGGAATCACTTTGTCATCTGTCCGTCCGTCTGTAAGTCAGTCAGTCCATCCGTCCGTCACAAAAACGTGACTGTAACTCAAGTTATCATTTCTTCATCAGACTATCAATATATACTCACCATGACAACATCGACATGACCTTACTAAAATATAAAGGTCAAGGTCATACTGAAGGTCAATATATGGATTAAATACTCATTTTTTTCTTACAAAAACTTAACGTTGGCTATAACTTTCTCATTTCTTGATATTTCTTCATCAAACGTTCAATATATACTCATCATGACAACATCGACATGACCATACTAAAATATAAAGGTCAATGTCACAATGAAGGTCATAATAGGGGTTAAATACTAATTTTGTCTTCACAAAAACTTAACGTTGGCTTTAACTTATTCATTTCTTGTTATTTCTTCATAAAAATTTCAGTATATACTCATCATGACAATGACCATACTAAAATATAAAGGTCAAGGTGACACTGAAGGTAATAATATGGGTTAAATACTTTTTTTTTTTTTTTTTTTTCACGAAAACTTAGGCCCGTTTGTCATTGTCATTTATCTGGGTCCAAAAAAACTTGTTATACCGACAAAGCACTGACAGACGACACACGTGTTCCGCGGAACACCCGTCTAGTTATTTTAGTCATGGATTTATAACATCAGTGCCAATATTTTTCAATCATTTTCGGGTCATGCCCTTGTTATTAGTTTGCAAAATATTTTTTTTTTAAAAACGTGCAAATGAACTTTAATTTTCATTTATGCCCCCAATCGTCTAGTAGTGCATATTGTCAGGATGTTCCGGTTGAATGATTTTTGGCAGAATTATGGGACTTAGAAATTTTATGAATCTGAAGCTTGTCCATTCAAAACCTCCTACATTTTTCGTCCGGTTTTCATGAAAGTTTATAGAAAGTATCTGTATGATGTCTAGTAGCGCATATTGTTAGGATGTTTAATACAGTTGAATAATTTTTGTGGAGTCTTTCAAATGTAAAGTATTTTTGCTCAACTCTTCTACATTTGTGATCCCATTTCATGAAACTTGGTAGGAAGTATCATATGATGTCTAGTAGTGCATATTGTCAGGACGTTCCATTTTATTTATTTTTTTGCGGAGTGAAATATGGATTTGAATTTTTTATAAATGTAAGGCTTGTCCGCTCAAATCCACATACATTTTTCATCCAATTGTATTTCATATGTGTACCTTAAGTTGGGCAGCATCCATTGGTTCTGCCGGTTACTTGTTTATTAGTAATGCCGGCCATCTTGAATGTCAGACTGACCTATTTTTTCTTCTGTATTGTCCATTTCATGTCAGTCCCATCCACCATAAATTTGATTAAAAATTAGCCAAGCAGTCTCAGAGAAACAGCTGCTAACTGACTCTCTCGATGATACACACGTCACCCATGCTCACGCCGTCCGACAAAATATAGCCAGCAGAGCGTAAAAGATTCAAGTGCAGTCATTTGAAACTCATCATCCAGTGAGACTAGTTATGCAACCTTTTCAGTCGTGTTTAATTGTACACAAAATTTACATTTTCTGTAATAAACTATTTGCCTCCGACCTATTTGTATTATATACATTAGAGAACACATATCAGGTATTGATTCTATTTATTTGGCATAGTTTGCAAACATTATTTAAGAAAGTTTGAAATATTTACAATTTGTTACACAATTTCAACATTAATAATTTTGTTAAACCCTTGCCTGGCCTCTTTTAGGGGAGGTAACTCGTCAACTCCGATTACTTTGACGCTTTTCGGCAATTTGTAAGCGTCGGTTGATATAGTTTGGAAGGCAAAACGCACTGTTACAAGGTAGGAAAATAAAACAAATGAAAATCGATGAACATCTTGTATGCTTATTCCATATTGAGTGAACGTACCTAATGAATGCTTATATGTAACCATATTTCTCATGATAGCACACGTATTTCAGATATTAACAACATGGCGGACGTAGAAAACGGGCAAGAGGTCGATCCACTACATCAAGATGAATCCGTTGGTGATTTCGACGCCGACCCGGAAGTTTCTCTCGATTTAAACGTTGATAATGAATCAGGAGCGGCTGGTGAAGATGCAGCAATTGAAGATCCCGTGTGTATTTTTTTGTATTTCCCTAAAAAACATTCCTTTAAAGATGCTCTACCTATATCTTTTTGTCCACCAATTGATATAAACTTTACTTAATTATAAAGAGGACTATGAAAAAGTTAAACGGCAATAATTTCACCCCATGTAATATGCGTTTTGCTGGGGAAAAACAGGATAGAAAAGATCGGATTTTTGAAATTGTATTCGTAATTGTTTTAGACAAGCCGATAATGGAGATTTTCCGATCTTATTCGTTTACAATCGGAACTGCCTCGTCGGATTGGCGACGAGTTCCGATCGATTCATTTACTATCGGAATTGCCCCATGTTCAACTGAATGGCATTGCGCATGTCCGATAAAATCGTAAAAACTCGTAGTTCTCCGGCAGGAATAAACGGCTGGGCAGCATTTTATTCAAGATATTGTTTTGATCATAATTAATAATTTACAGAACTGGAATACGAACCTTGTTGCTTCTTAGAATACTCATAAAATAGCTTTGCATACATATAAATGCAGTAATATTGAGTATTTAATATTTTACATTAAAAATCGCGTATATATAGGTGCCTCTTTAAATAAAGAAAATTATGCTGTTTTGATGAACGCAGCACAATTTTATTTTTCCAAATTCGGAGCCATGGGTCCCCTTCCCAATTTTGATAGAAAAGGCCCTGGATTATGGGAATCGCAGTATTCACAACTTAAATTACCTTATAGTTAGGATTTTTTCTACCGGAAGCACAGCTACCACCACTTTGCAGTGAGATTTCTGAAGATACGATGTTCAGTGATGTTTGCCTTAAAGCACCAGCTGCCATATAAAAGCCAGAAGATGGCACTGGGGCAGGTTTCTAAATTATGCATGTTTCACATCAGAGGAATAAACTGCTGTAGAATATATTATGAAAAGTTGCACAAATACACATCTAAACTTAATAAACATGTTAAATCAATTGGGGTAATTTTTTTTAAGGGAATCAATGTAGCGACACAACCAAACAAACTTTTTATCATGTCACATATAGAGTCGGCTGCTTCAACATGTGTAGGACAATGTTTACATCAGCTATTTTAGTTGACAGATAGGCTGTGTGCAGCAGTGGTAATTTGATAGGCCCCTCCTACAAATATTTACTGCCACGGCAGTAAATGTTGGGGATTTAAATTGAGAATTGTTCACAAACAAAAGTAATATTGTTTGTTTAAATACCTTGCAAACACAATAAAATGTATACATTCTCGCGTAGTATTTCATTACCCTTCCTTAAAGTATATATTTCCCCCCTTTTTCTGTTTAAAATTATAAAGTTCTAGAATATTTGAATTAGGAAAAAAACACATACTTTTTGCCATTGCAGGTTCTCCACAGGCCATTTAGGCATAGCGATGCTGCTGCGCTTGACTTTCCAAAATACACATGCTCATACATGTGATATTTTCAGGAGGGTTACCTGGGAGATTTGACTTTTTTTCCAGGGAGATTTGACAAAAACCAGGGAGGTTTTTATTCTCGAACTTTTAACGCGTATCGGTAGCTTTTTTTCTGATATAAACCTTAATACAGGGGGTATATCAGCATAAAAACATGATATTTTATACATACAATACTGTTTATGTCATGTTTGCATAGCATATAATTAAGTATATCATTTAGTATATCATTTAATTAAGCATAGCCCCGTGTGGTTCTCGGGGGCCCCGTTTGGTCACGGGGCAAAGAATAGGGCCACTGCAGATCCCTTTGGAGGGATAGGCAGAGAGGGGTAGAATCCCCCCAAATTCATGTTCATTTTATCATTTTTTGTTCATGTTCATTAAAGGTCTTCTGATCCCTGCATTGTTTCAGGTGCTATCTCGCTCGCATCAAAAAAGCAGTGGCACAAAAACAATAATGGGCTCAAGCGTAAATGGAGTTTCTACGATAGAATTTGCAGCAACTCTGTAGTTCAGGGTGAGAAGGTTCTAGGCCCATTTTCCATATTTTATCTCGATGTACATGGAAGTTGAGCCTGGCATGTTCATGCCTTTTAGGCGCCATATAACCTTTTCATGTGTTGGTGCGCCTTAAAACCCTAATTCAATAATTAAGCATAGCAAAACAAAGCATAGCACATAATGAAGATGCTTCCCATTTTATACACAGACAAAACATTTCTCCAATCATGACAAACTGCATTCAATTAGTTGAAATCGTCGTCCTTTAATTGTCAAAAATTATATTATAATTTTAATCCAGTTAATACACCAAATATCAATCGATGCTGAAATTAGCCTGAATTCGCTAATTACCATCCCACTTATAGTTGGTACATTTCTATCAATCTCCCTTGGACATTACAGATATTGCCGCCACGTGTCATAAACAGTCAAATCATTATTTTCACACAATAAACTAATTAGTTGACATGCTAATCCTTTTAATTACCTGCCCAGGGGCAATGTTTTCACAGATATAGATAAGACAGTTGATGTTTATTTTCCATTCGTAAAACTCGGTCTTGATCCAATAAATCATAGCAATTACCCAAAAGGATTCGCAAATAGCGAAATTTTAGAACTCGGAGAAATGGAGCTCCCGGCGGGAGGCCGGTAATTCCATGAAATCCCGTAAGAAATTAGCTCCCGGCGGGAGATATCACATGTATGCATGCTGCGGTGCCTAAAAGCGACCGCTGCGCTTAAAAAAAATACTACCGGTTATCCGCTTGTCCGATGCCATATAGATTCTACTTGGGAAAGTTAATTGTCCCAGGTGGCCTGGCCTGTCCGACGGACAACTAAATTTTATATCAAGAAATTAATTTTACATCAGCATTTTTTAAAATGAAAACTCGTGACTGAAAAATGTCAAAACATCGGCGAGCACCTTATAAATGACGAATAAAAACTTTTCTTTTTCATTGGTTGCGGGATTGTAATGTCACTTTCGTGTAATATGAGAAGTTCCGACTGAATTACGAGTTTTGTTTAACCAATCAAATTCCTTCAGACAAGTTTTGCGGTAACTGCCGATTTCATGGCAGACATTTGCGTAGACGATAGGTGGCGTATTTTAAACCATATTTTCTTGCAACGTTATAAATATTACAGCCACTGGTAATGACCTAACTTGACCTTGAAAATAAACAAAATGTGGCGATATCTGTCGGATGACCAAAAAAGAGAAAAGAAACCTAAGTAATTTTAGAATCAAAACAAACTTATGATAAAACCAAACGTACTCGTAAGTTCCAGAATGCCTGGAAGCACCAGTTTAAGTGGTCAGACTACTCGGACGAGAAATGTTTTGCTCGGCGTGTAGGCCCATACAAGTCTACAGTTTTGTAGCAGGTTGTGATAGTTTTAGAATAGAAATCATCAGGTCTCATGATTGATGTAGTTATAGATATTTTTTTTGAAATCAATGCTGCAGAAAATAAAGGGTCCCAATCATCAAAAATGCTTATGGCTAGGTTAACGAACTAAAAATTATGTTCAAGAATGCCCCCTTTATTGCTTAAGAAGGCTGTCCCTACACTGACTACATCCAGCATTGTAAGCTTCAAGCCTTGATAAGGCTAAAGGCCTGGACATTGGTGATACATACTTGAATATAAATAAGTGCTCGCAGTTTGGTGTACATGCATTTGTGAGCCTTATATCTGATGGTGCTACTGGATGATGGTGAGGACAGAAAAACATATGCAGACATTGTAACAATGCAGAATAAAGCATATAAAATGTTTACAAGTTTATTGTAAATAAAACTACGTAATGATCTTGTTAGCTCTACTGGCCGAAGGCCATCAATGCTTATGGGATTGCGAGTTGTCCGTCGTCCATCTGTTAACTTTTGCCTTGTGAACACTCTAGGGCATTCATTATTAATCGAATCTTTACGAAACTTTGCCACTGTCTTTATATCAATGAAGCTAGGACAAGTTCGAAAACCAGCCAGATCGGATAAATTTCACCGGAGTTGTGTCCCTTGTTTTGCTGAAAAATGCCATATTAAGCCTTGTGAACACTCTAGCACCTTCATTTATTATTTGATCTTTACCACAGATTGTTAATATCAATAAAAGCTCGGACAAGTTCGAAAACGAGCCAAGTCGGATCGGTAACACCGGAGTTGTGGCCCTTGTTTTTTTCTGAAAATTGCTATTTTCTGCCTTGTGAACACTCTAGCACCTTCATTTATTATTTCATTGTTACCAAACTTGCACATATTGTTAATACCAATGATAGCTTGGACAAGTTCGAAAATTGGGTCGGTAACACCAGAGTTGTGGCCCTTGTTTTTTCTGAAAAATGCCATTTTCTGCCTTGTACCTTTATTTGTTATTTGATCTTTACCAAAATTGCACATATTGTTAATATCAATGAAAGCTCAAACAAGTTCGAAAACCAGCTAAATCAGGTCAGTAACACCAGGGTTATGGCCCTTTTTTTTTTTTGAAAAGTGCTAGTTTCTGCCTTGTGAACTCTAGGGCCTTCAATATTAATAGGACTTTTACTTACCTTTGCCAGTGTCTTTGTATCAATGAAAGCTCGGACATGTTCGAAAACCGGCAAGATCGAAATAATTTCACCGGAGTTATGGCCCTCGTTTTGCTGAAAAATGCCATATTGAGCCTTGTGAATACTCTAGCAACTTCATTTATTATTTGATCTTTACCAAACTTGCACAGAATGTTAATATCAATGAAAGCTCGGACAAGTTCGAAAACCAGCTAGATCGGACCATTAACAGCGGAGTTATTGCTCTTGATTTAGTTGAAAATGCTATATTTTGCTTCGTTGAATGATTTTGGCGGAGTTATAGACCTTCAGTGCTCACAGAAAATTATTTTAAGAGACAGGCCCAGGGCTTGTTGCTTCTGAAAGTGGACAGGCCCTGATTTGAAATGAACAGGCCCTGATTTAAAATGGAAAGGTCCAATATTTTTTCTTATTGGAAACGTGTCTTTGTTCACTTTTATAGCACACATTTGTTACGTATGTACTAATCAAACTCAGAACCTCCTCTGACTATATTTTTCCTTTTGCTACCACTTTATGCTCTCTAGTCAGCGGACTTATTTAACAGTTGACTTCGTTTAAAATACGTTAGAAAAGAATATTAGTTTACATAGTAATTTATAACCGATGCAAAGGAGAGTACCAACACTTTTTGCCAAACGATAATAATCAGCCGACTTGGTGAAACTGGAGCTGAACTTGGAGCCAAATTTTTAATCATGTTTTTTTAAGACTATCACGGCCTAGACTAGAATTCATTTAAAAGTAGGATTCCAGGAACTCCTTTACACCTTAAATAATGAATATATACTTTATATCTGTATTTATACATATATCTATTTTTTCTATCTTTTTTTCTTTCAACCAACATGTATTTGTAAAGGACATACCAGGACAGTTTTTCTTAATTCGATTATGTAAAAAAAAAGAAAAGAAAAAAGAAATCCGAAATTATGTACCACCCGAGAACTACTATGACACCACACTTTTACGGCATGAAAATTTCACAAACATTTCAATCGAAATGACGATTTTCTTTCATGCATTAATGTGTTTTTAATGCCAAAAATGTTTTTTTTTATTAAATAGGAAAGAAAAGACCTAATAGCAAAATAATGAGTTTTATGTCTACAGTTGTCGACCTCAAAGTTGTGACAAACTGCGGACACACAGCCAGGGAACATATTCAAACTTATTATTGTTTCAATGTGTGTACAACACATTTTAATTAATTTATTGCAAGTGTTTTCACAGTTCACAATACACATGGGAGTATTTTATCTTAAGGAACTTGAGATCAATATTTTTTTAGGCAGGCCCGACGGGCTCCTCGTCTGCAAAATGAGACAGTCCCGGAATGGATTTCGAGGAGCCCCGGGCGTCGGGCTATCCTAATTTTTGAGCACTGCCCTTTAAAGGTTTTATACGAACTTTGTTCCGACTAGTTCTCCTGAACCCCTGGCCAGATTAAACGAAACTTTAGGGATGATCGATTCCATGTCTAGTGCAAAGCATCGCGTTCCGGTTGAATGATTTTTGGCGGAGTTATGGCCCTTTAAATGTTTTAATACACAAAACTGTGTTCTGACTCGTTCTCCTGAAACCCTGGCCGGATTTAAACGAAACATTTTAGGGATGATCAATTCCATGTCTAGTTGTGCAAATCATTGCCGTATTCCGGTTGAATGATTTTTTGGCAGAATTATTGCCCTTTAAAGGTTTTAATACACAAACTTTGTCTGATCTACTTCTCCTGAACCCCTCGCCAGATTTCAATGAAACTTTGCAGGGATGATCAGCACCAAGCCTAGTTGTGCATGTCATTGTCGCGTTCCGGTTTACAGATATTTGGCAGAGTTATGGCCCTTTAAAGGATTTTGATACCACAACTTTTTTCCAGGCTAGTTCTCCTGAACCCCTTCATTGCTATATTTCGGTTGAATGATTTTTGGCAGAGTTGTGACCCTTTAAATGTTTTAATACACAAACTTCTGAACTCTTTGCCAGATTTCAGCAAATCTTGGTGAGGATGATCAGTACTAAGCCTAGTTGCACCTGTCATTGCCATTTTCTGGTTGAATGAATTTGGTAGAGTTATGAGCCCTTAAAGGTTTTAATACACTGACTTTGTCTGGACTAGTTCTCCTGAACCTCTGGCTGGGTTTCAACGAAAGTTTGCAGGGATGATCAGTACCAAGCCTTGTTGCATATATCATCACCATGTTCTGGTTGAATGATTTTGAAAGACTTATGTCTCCTTATACACAAACTTTATCTTGAGCGAGTAGAGCATCCACAGGCCCTCTTGGGCCTCTTGTTTTTGTATCTCTTTTACATGAAGTGTGGGGACAAGTAAATTTGGCTAGGGACAAGTACACAAATCTTGCTGTACAAACAATCCAATTAGCGATCATCAGTCCTGTCTTATTGTTTTGTCAAAAGACTCCCCGCGCTGTTTCGACATGTGTTGCGTTCACTTTTTGATATTTTTGTAAAATGTTAAATACATAGTATCTGTTTGGAAAAATCAACAGTTAGATATAATATTCAAATAAGACAAAAAAGAGAAATTCCGTAAAATATCAATTGCAGTGAAGACAATATTACAACAATTTCGAATTAAGGTAAAAGCAGGAAGTGCTTCATGTTCTTTTTTGTCAAATTGCAATAAAAAGGAATGATGGTTGATGTTAATGCAACTAATAAAATAGTGTTTTTACTTTTGGTTGAAGATATGACGATCCTGCATTCTAAAATCACGAGATAAACGCGCTGCAGCAATGATAATCCTAAGACTAAAATGTATCAATGTATTCGGACGATGGCAGTTTGGATACATTTATCTGAAGCATATACAAATTCGAGCGAGATTATTTTTGATAATCTGTCGACATATAAAAAAAGAATAAATAAACTTACATGCACAATTTTCCATGCAATTTAAAATCAGAGAAAAAACCCAGCATATTTATATATTTTTTAATGACAAGTCTAGAGAACCCTGGTCTTGTATATAGAACCCTGGTCTTGTCTATAGAACCCTGGTCTTGTATAGAACCCTGATCTTATATATAGAACCATGGTCTTGTCTATAGAACCCTGGTCTTGTCTATAGAACCCTGGTCTTGTCTATAGAACCCTGGTCTTGTATAGATCCCTGGTCTTGTATAGAACCCTGGTCTTGTCTATAGAACCCTGGTCTTGTCTATAGAACCCTGGTCTTTTATAGAACCCTGGTCTTGTCTATAGAACCCTGGTCTTGTCTATAGAACCCTGGTCTCTTGTATAGAACCCTGGTCTTGTCTATAGAACCCTTGCCTGGTCTTGTCTATAGAACCCTGGTCTTGTATAGAACCCTGGTCTTGTGTATAGAACCCTGGTCTTGTCTATAGAACCCTGGTCTTGTCTATAGAACCCTTGTCTTGTATAGAACCCTGGTCTTGTCTATAGAACCCTGGTCTTGTGTATAGAACCCTGGTCTTGTATATCTTTGGATAAATTTTCAAGATTATAACACTTCTTAAAACGAATTATAAGAATGCATCAACATCAATACAGGCATACCGCCAATACAGGCAGTATTAAATGATAAAAAATATCAACCACGGAAAGGGGGCATATGTAAAATGCCCCTATGCTTGAAAAATATCCTGTGGAGAACATTGCATTGGGAATGCTACTACTTATAAAAAAAACACTAGTTGTCATAAATGTCTTGTCTTTTTGTAGGAACTTGAGGCAATTAAAGCTAGAGTTAGGGAAATGGAAGAAGAAGCAGAGAAATTAAAAGAGATGCAAAGTGCTGTTGATCTCAAAATGAATATGTCTTCACCCACACTCTGTAAGTATGAGTGTTTTGTATCATTTTACAAAATCCAGCGAAATCCTTCAGCATACCTTCTTTTTTCCCGTCCAATGTAATCCTGGAGTGGCGTATAAAGTGATATACTTTTGAAATTGATGCCTCTTGAAATTTAAAAGTGATATATTAAATTGGATTCTTAAAGTTTCGTCATCAGTGTTAAGTATGTTGTAAACCTTCTTGCCTTTCACCACTGCGGCTTTGAATCCCACTGGGAGCTTGACAGATAGCGGATGTGTACAGTACTGCCTCTACCCAGGAAATGTAGGTGGTCTGCTCCACCACAAAATAATCAACCGTCGTATATAACCTTACATGTGTTGAAAATGACGTTGAACACCATAAACACAAACAAACATCTATTTGACAGCATCTGCATTCCCCTCGGTAGAAGAGAAGATTGAAGCAGATGCTCGCTCGATATACTGTGGTAATGTTGACTATGGTGCTACAGCGGAGGAGCTGGAACAACATTTCCATGGATGTGGATCCATCAATAGGGTTACAATACTGTGTGATAAATTTACAGGCCATCCTAAAGGGTAAGGCATACCAATATCCAGACTTATGCAGTGTTCCTTAATGTGTGGTTGTGTGGGCTGCCCATTCCCAATCCGAGTAAATTTTGTTTTTCCAAATTGAAAACGAGAAAAAATATAAAAAATAATTAACCAAATAAACGTTTAAACCGATGTCTGCAACATGTATTCAGTATGGTTCAATGATATATCGACCATGTTAATGCTTTCAGTTCATATGGTTTGAATTTTCCAAATATAAAAGTTTGCAACGCTAAATTTCCCATTTGTATGGTGCTGCCCCATTTCCCAAAAGGCCCAAATCTGAAGCAGTTATTGTTCATTCAAATTGTGCACAGGTAAATGATGATGCAAGCACACATGACTCCAGTCCAAGAGATGATGTCTACACATGTTAGACTCTTGATAACCAATGATTACACAGAGTGTCTGATCTTGGACTGGAGTGTGTCGATACCAAAACAAATATGACAATACTTAACATAAAGTAGACGAGCAAGATATAATTTAAAATCTGTTGTTAAGTTTAAAGTTAAGTAACATTATGCTAATTATGTCCTTATGCACTATATATTTAAGAAAAGGTTAAAAGATATTAATTTATACAAGCAGAATATAAACTGCAATTCATTGTCCACTTTCCCTTAATATTATTTTTCCCCACCCCGTTGTATTCACTTTGTATTTGATGATTACTGTTCTTACTCTAGTCAACCGCATGGCCAAGCTGGATACTTGCATTTCTGTGTAATCAATATTCTGGTCGTATAAATGTCCAAGAAATGATGTTACATGCATATGACTATTGATATACAATGATAACACCTAGTTCCTGATCTTGGACTCTAAACGTTTACCTATTAGATTGTTTCAATTTATTTTTGTAGCATTTTAAATTGCTACTCATCGTCGCTAAAATGTCACCCAATACCGAAAATAACGTTCAAAATGCATCAAATTTACAGTTACAGTTAGAAAGGCAAAGTTTGAAAAAAAGATGCGTGAAACATATTTTCTGGTTGATCTTTTGGCTTTAAAGTAACCTGTTTTAACAAGTGCATCTTGATCTGTACTCTTCGAAATAATTTAAAGGATGCTGTCTGCAAGAAAGCAGATATTGAGCATAACCAAATAACTGTCTATTTTTATTCAGTGATCCCCGTGTGGTTGCCGGGGTAGAATACAACCACTGCAAACACACCGTCACATGCAGAGGGGTAGGACCCCCCCATTCATATTCATTTTGTCATTTTTTGTTCATGCTCATTAAAGGTCTTCATCATGACCTCTGCATTGTTTCAGGTGCCATCTCGCTCACATCACTACGAGCAGTGGCAGAAAAACAATAAACGTGGCTCCAGCGTAAATGGAGTTTTTACGATAGAATTTGCAGCAACTCTGCAGTTCAGGGTAAGAAAGTTCTAGGCCCATTTTCCATATTTTATCTCGATGTACATGGAAGATGAGCCTGGCATGTTCATGCCTGTTAGGCGCCATATAACCTGTAATGTGTTGGTGCGCCTTAAAACCCCAATTCAATTCAATTTTATTCAGTGAAATGTGTACATGAAAACATGAGCAAAGACAGTCTGTAGTAATATATTCGTGAGTTTGGAAAAAAAAAGAGTTTTATTTATTGTTTGTAAACAATGTGGGTCCCACAATATTTACAGTTTCTGCTGATCACCTGACTGCCATTTGCGCATTAGGTTTTCTATAGAGTATGTATTGCATATTATATAAATGGCCGGCTTAGATCAGTTGGTAGCGCTCTCGACTATTGCGCACTCGCTATTGTTACCCGCGAGTGTAATTATACCCCCGCTTTCACAAAAGTGAATTGGGGGGCTAAATAGGAATCGCGTTGTCACCGTCACGTCTCACATTTTTGTCCCGTCGCTTAACACATTTTTAAACTTGCATATCTCAAACTTCATAACAACTATCACCTTATGTCGTTGTACATCACCCTCATTGATTGCCTAATTTATTATTTTCGAATTGATTGTTCCCAAACTTAATATACACATAAAAACTGATGACCTTATGTCCCTCTATATAACCCATCACTGATTGCCTACTTTGTTTTAGAATTATAGCCCTTTGTTTGACTTAGAATTTTCCACTAATATTGTATAATGACCTGTTAATACATTTTTTCTCAAACATTCGAATTGATTGTTTCCAAACTTCATGTACATATAACAACTGATGACCTTATGTCCTTCTACATCACAAATTGTTGATGCCTAATTTAATACAGAATCATGGCCCTTTATTTGACTTGATTTTTCACTCCATAATGAACTCCATGTGGCTTTCACTTTGACACTTTTCATGGATTGTTATTACACTGAACATACAGTTCACACGTGATCATATGATGAGTCTCTGCATGAATGGTTTTTTTGATTCTGCCATTTTTTTACAGAATTATAGACCTTTGTTTTAATTAGAATTTCTTTCACATTAAAAAAACAATGGACATGATAGATATTTTAGACATTTGTTCTTGATTTTGCCCAGCATCAAAGAGCAAAAAAGCGGGGTATTCATCACCTTCAGTGGTAGTTCTCAGGGCTCGAAATTAGCACTAGTCTGGTAGCCCGAGGCTTGTAAAAACGCTGCCGGGCTGCCAAATGTTTGTGTCTGGGTAGTCCAAAAGGGCTAGTAAAAATATTTGTTTAAATAAGAAATAAATTATAAATCAATATTTTGTGTAGTGACAGCACTTTCTAACTTAACCTTTTATAAACTGATATTTCCATAGTTTCGATAAAGGGCATTATCAACAACTTCCTCAGTAATCAAAATGAGTAG
The DNA here is from genome assembly GCA_037043455.1 of Cyrtodaria siliqua. Lineage (NCBI taxonomy): Eukaryota > Metazoa > Mollusca > Bivalvia > Adapedonta > Hiatellidae > Cyrtodaria > Cyrtodaria siliqua. Next base: position 255,670 of record JAWPHD010001329.1, read on the forward strand.
TTTCAGTACTTTTATTTTTTGCAGTCTTGATTGAGATTGTTTTATGTGCTTGGATAACCTTGCATACATAATATATGTGGAGATACCTTTAACATGCATTTAAAACTCATGAAAAGAAACAGAAACTAAAATAGACTTTTCTGTTCACTCGTACTATAGATAGTATTATATTGGGCTAGTAAATTTTGAGCAGGTCTAGTGATTCTACCAGGGTTTTAGATATAGTTTGGGCTGCGAGTTCAGACGTTCAGGGTGAGAAGGTTCTAGGCCCATTTTTCATATTTTATCTCGATGTACATGGAAAATGAGCCTGGCATGTTCATGCCTTTTAGGCGCCATATAATCTGTAATGTGTTGGTGCGCCTTAAAACCCCAATTCAATTCAAACTCACGAAGAGGTTCTTTTTTTTTGTACCGCTATTGAATTCCGTCAATTTTGTTTTTATTTAGTAAATATATAATAAGTGTTTAATGTTTGTCAACGTAATTATTTTGTGTGTCAACGTAATTATTTTGCGTTTTATAAACTATAAGTTACGGACGTTGTCCCTTTAAGGACCACAAAAAGCAACTACCATAATATGAACTTAATCTGTAATATTTTGGATTTCATATCCATCATTTAAAATGTTACAATTGTAAAATAACACATCTAAATGTAAAAAATACATAAGATAACTTTCAATACTTTAAAAAGATAACTTTCAATCCTTTAAAAAAAAAAATCAAACGTGGTCCTTAATTTTTTTTGTGGTGTATATATATACTGAAAGGAAAAAGAAACGCAACAAGGGAAGTTCCGCTATATATTGTATATACTGCACACTTAATTCCATATATATTCCAAGGAAATCCCAAGATGTTTTGTAAAAAAAAAGTTGCAGTTAGAGAATGGACACAACTGTGATGTTGTAGACGTATTAATCACACTACACCTTGTAACAAGAAATTCATAAATGTTGCAGTTCCTCTTTGAAAATTGAGCCAGTTCAGTCCTGTATGTAACGTAAAGAGTTTTTGCATCCTAAGTTTGCTCACATGCTTGAGCCAAATGCGTAATCTGTCGATAATGAAACTTTGCATGAATACTATTTGCTGTGTTACGTGTTGTTTAGCCTTTTTCCGAAAGGGAAGATCTTATGTAGCCATGTACCATTCGATTAGCGAGCAGCATATTGTACATACAATATATAACGGAAATTCCCGTGTCATTTTCTTTTCAGTATATATAGTGTTGATATAGACCACATACCACCATAGGGATTAAAATGTATTAAAATCAACTTCACAATTGGGTAGTGTTTTTTTAGCTCTACTGGCCAAGGGCCAGCAGAGCTTATGGGATGGTGTGTTGTCCGTCGTCCGTCGTCCGTCCGTTAACTTTTCTTCAAACGACTCTTCCTCAGAAACCGCTTGGCTAATTTTGCCCAAACTTCACATGGATGATCCTTAGATGAATGCTTTTTAGATTTATTAAAATTAGGTCAGCGCTACATCCAAGATGGCTGCCATTAATTACCATATATGGTCGAAACCTTAAAAAATCTTCTTCTCCAGAACCGCTGGACAGATTTCAACAGTTTTTCTTTTAAAATGATCGCCAACGCCTAGGCTATCAAGTTTGTTCAAATAAAGTCCCCGGGGTCAAAAATGGCCGTGCCCCGGGGGTCCAAAGTTTGTATATTGAGGTTTTGCATGTTTTTCATATAGACATATAGGAAAAAACTTTAAAAAATCTTCTTCTCTGAAACCATGTATTACATGTAGCATCAGCTTATGGTCCTCTACTAAGTTTGTTCAAATGGTGACCCTGGGGTCAAATTTGTCCCTGCCCCGAGGGTCACAGTTTTACATAGACTTGTATAGGATTTTTTTTTTAAAAATCTTCTCGGAAACTACAAGAGCCAGAGGTTTGATATTTTACATTTATTATAAGCTTATGGTCCTTTACCAAGTTTGTTCAAATGGTGACCCTTGGGTCACATTTGGCCCCGCCCCAAAGGTCACATGTTTTACATAGACATGTATAGGGAAAAACTTAAAAAATCTTCTTCTCTGAAACTGCAAGAGCCAGAGGTTTAATATTTTGCTGTTGCTATAAGCTTATGGTCCTCTACCAATTTTGTTCAAATGGTGACCCTGGGGTCACATCTGGCCCCGCCCAGGGGGTCACAGTTTTACATAAATAGTTGTATAGGGAAAAACTGAAAAAAACCTTCTCGTGAACTGCAAGAGCCAGAGGTTTAATATTTTGCATTTGCTATAAGCTTATGGTCCTTTACCAAGTTTGTTCAAATTGTGACTCTCGGGTCACATTTGACCCCACCCCAAGGGTCACATGTTTTACATAGACATGTATAGGGAAAAACTTAAAAAATCTTCTTCTCTGAAACTGCAAGAGCCAGAGGTTTAATATTTTTCATTTGCTATAAGCTTATGGTCTTCTACCAAGTTTGTTCAAATGGTGACCCATTGGTCACATTTGGCCCCACCCTGGGGGTCACAGTTTTACTAAGGCTTGTATAGGCAAAAACTGAAAAAAATCTTCTTCTCTGGAATCACATGGCACAGAGCTCTCATGTATTACATGTAGCATCAGCTTATGGTCCTCTACTAAGTTTGTTCAAATGGTGACCCTGGGGTCAAATTTGTCCCCACCCCGAGGGTCACAGTTTTACATAGACTTACATGTATTTAGGTGTTGTTTTTTTAGCTCTACTGGCCAAGGGCCAGCAGAGCTTATGGGATGGTGTGTTGTCCGTCTTCCGTCGTCCGTCGTCCGTCGTCCGTCCGTCCGTTAACTTTTCTTCAAACGACTTCTCCTCAGAAACCGCTTGGCTAATTTTGACCAAACTTCACATAGATGATCCTTAGATTAATGCTTTTTAGATTTGTTAAAATTAGGTCAACGCTACATCCAAGATGGCTGCCATTACCATATATGGTCGAAACCTTAAAAAATCTTCTTCTCCAGAACCGCCGGACAGATTTCAACAGTTTTTCTTTTAAAATGATCGCCAACGGCTAGACTATCAAGATTGTTCAAATAAAGTCCCCGGGGTCAAAAATGGCCGTGCCCCGGGGGTCCAAAGTTTGTATATTGAGGTTTTGCATGTTTTTCATACAGACATATAGGAAAAAACTTTAAAAAATCTTCTTCTCTGAAACCACAAGGCACAGAGCGCTCATGTATTACATGTAGCATCAGCTTATGGTCCCCTACTAAGTTTGTTCAAATGGTGACCCTGGGGTCAAATTTGTCCCCGCCCCGGGGGTCACAGTTTTACATAGACTTATATAGGATTGTTTTTTTTAAATCTTCTTCTCGGAAACTACAACAGCCAGAGGTTTGATATTTTGCATTTACTATAAGCTTATGGTCCTTTACCAAGTTTGTTCAAATGGTGACCTTAGGGTCACATTTGGCCCCGCCCCAAGGGTCACATGTTTTACATAGACATGTATAGGGAATTCTTCAAACGACTTCTCGTCAGAAACCACTTGGCTAATTTTGACCAAACTTCAAATGGATGATCCTTAGATGAATGCTTTTTAGATTTGTTAAAATTAGGTCAGCGCTACATCCAAGATGGCTGCCATTACCATATATGGTCGAAACCTTAAAAAATCTTCTTCTCCAGAACCGCTTGACAGATTTCAACAGTTTTTCTTTTAAAATGATCGTCAACGCCTAGACTATCAAGTTTGTTCAAATAAAGTCCCCGGGGTCAAAAATGGCCGTGCCTCGGGGGTCCAAAGTTTGTATATTGAGGTTTTGCATGTTTTTCATATAGACATATAAGAAAAAAGTTTAAAAAATCTTCTTCTCTGAAACCACAAGGCACAGAGCTCTCATGTATTACATGTAGCATCAGCTTATGGTCCTCTACTAAGTTTGTTCAAATGGTGACCCTGGGGTCAAATGTTTCCCCGCCCCGAGGGTCACAGTTTTACATAGACTTATATAGGATTTTTTTTTAAAAAATCTTCTCCTCGGAAACTACAAGAGCCAGAGGTTTGATATTTTACAATTATTATAAGCTTATGGTCCTTTACCAAGTTTGTTCAAATGGTGACCCTGGGGTCACATTTGGTCACGCCCCAAGGGTCACATGTTTTACATAGACATGTATAGGGAAAAACTTAAAATCTTCTTCTCTGAAACTGCAAGAGCCAGAGGTTTAATATTTTGCTGTTGCTATAAGCTTATGGTCATTTACCAATTTTGTTCAAATGCTGACCCTGGGGTCACATCTGGCCCCGCCCCGGGGGTCACAGTTTTACATCAATGCTTGTTTTAAATTTTTTAATTTCTTTATTATTTTTTTTATTTTCTTTTTTTATTTTCTTTTTTTTTCATTTTTATTTTTTATTTTTTTTATTTTATATATAATATATATATATATATATATATTTTTTTTTTTTTTTTTTTTTTTTATTTATTTTTTTATTTTTTTTATTATCTCTACTGGCCAACTTGGAAAACCAGCCAGATCGGACCAGTAATCACAGAGTTACTGCTCTTGATATAGTTAAAAATGCTATAGTTTGCCTCTTTAAGACGATAGTCACTCGCTTCATTGATGTCATAAGAGCCATATTAGCCAGTAGAGCGTCCACAGGCCCTCTTGGGCCTCTTGTTTTAATCTTCTTCTCGGAAACTACAAGAGCCAGAGGTTTGATATTTTACATTTATTATAAGCTTATGGTCCTTTACCAAGTTTGTTCAAATGGTGATCCTGTGGTCACATTTGGCCCCGCCCCAAGGATCACATGTATTACATAGACATGTATAGGGAAAAACTTAAAAAATCTTCTTCTCTGAAACTGCAAGAGCCAGAGGTTTAATATTTTGCATTTGCTACACGCTTATGGTCCTTTACCAATTTTGTTCAAATGATGACCCTGGTGTCACATCTGGCCATGCCCCGGGGGTCACAGTTTTACATAAATGCTTGTATAGGGAAAAACTGAAAAAATCTTCTTCTCTGGAACTGCAAGAGCCAGGGGTTTAATATTTTGCATTTGCTATAAGCTTATGGTCCTTTACCAAGTTTGTTCAAATGGTGACCCTCGGGTCACATTTGACCCCGCCCCAAGGGTCACATGTTTTACATAGACATGTATAGGGAAAAACTTAAAAAATCTTCTTCTCTGAAACTGCAAGAGCCAGAGGTTTAATATTTTGCATTTGCTATAAGCTTATGGTCTTCTACCAAGTTTGTTAAAATCGTGACCCATTGGTCACATTTGGCCCCACCCTGGGGGTCACAGTTTTACTTAGGCTTGTATAGGCAAAAACTGAAAAAAAATCTTCTTCTCTGGAACCACATGGCACAGAGCTCTCATATATTACATGTAGCATCAGCTTATGGTCCTCTACCAAGTTTGTTCAAATGGTGACCCTGGTGTCAAATTTGGACGCGCCCCGGGGGTAACATTTCTTCAAATTTCAATTTTATTTTTTTTTCTCTCATTTTCTTTTAATCTTTTTTTTTTTAATTTTTTTAATTTTTAATTTTTTTATATTTTTTTATATTTTTTTTTTGATTGATTTGAATTACTATTATTATTATTATTTTTGTTTTTATTACCGGTATCTTTTTAATTACTTAACACTTTCTTTAAAATTTCTTGTCGGCGCTACTCATCCTAAATGCCTTGTTGAATTTCGACGAAACTTGGCAGGAAGCATCGGTAAGATGTCTAGTTGTGCATGTCACGCTTTTGTTCCAGTTTGCTGATTTTTGACGGAGTTATGGCCCTTTGACATTTTTATTTTAAATTTCTTGTCGGCGCTACTCCTCTTGTTGGCTTGTTGGATTTCTACGAAATTTGGCAGGAATCCTCAGTATGATGTCTAGTTGTGCAAAGCGCGGTATATCAATGAAATCTTGGACAATTTCGAAAACCAGCTAGATCTTGTTATGACCCTTGATTTGTTGAAAAATGCTATATTGTATTTTCCTTCGTTAAATCTATAGGAGAAGAGAGCTATATCTAGCTATATCTATCTAAATCTATCTAAATCTATAAGAGCTGTTTTAGCCAGTAGAGCGTCCACAGGCCCTCTTGGGCCTCTTGTTTATGGCTAATTTGGGGCCGAATTTCGACCCCATTCACAATTCCAAAAAGTATCGTTTTTTCACAATTACATCCAAAAAATTCACAATCTGAAAAAAGAATAAAATACAGACCAGTAAGGATACTAGTCTTAATATAAGTTAGTGTCAAAACTAGTCTGTATTTACCAAAAACAAAACTTAAAACCAAGGGATATTAAACTGTGAAAATAAAAGTGAAAAAAAGTTTATTTCTCTTGTTATAATATTTCTGCATTCTAATAAATGCCGCTATTTTTCACAATGGCATGGGGGCAGGCTGCATTCACAAACATAAAAAAAAACTGGGGTAATAACTTCAACAATGTTTTCTCTTGATGGCAGGTTGTGCTTGCTATGTCTGTTTTATAATATAGATATACATTTACAGATTACTTGTCACAAAACTTCTTATTGATAATGACTGAATGTATTGTCACAGAACTTGATAAATGTTAATATTGAGACCGATTTAAAATTAAATGGCAACAAATCCAAGAGATGATGTCTACACATGTTAGACTCTTGATAACACATGATTACACAAAGTGTCTGATCTTGGACTGGAGTGCCTGTTGTTGAAATTCCAATTCTACATCAGTATGTTCCAGAAGAGAACATATAATTTTGAGAAAAGGTTACATACAACAAAAATCCTGAATTTATTTTTTGTGATGAAGTTATAAACTACCTTATGACACTTTAAAGGTTCTCACTTCGAAGGTCAACACGTGTCATAAACAGTTTGAGTTTATTTAAGGAATAACTACAATTTAAAATCTGTTATTGAAATTCAAATGCTATAACGATATGTTTCAGAGGATAAAACATAAATTTGAGAGAAGGTTAAACAATTTGATTTACTCAACTTTTTTTTCTCTAAATACAGTAATTACAAATAATATTTCAACAGAATTTTTGCTTGCCATGAATATTTCAGCAGAAGTTTTGTTTGCCGTGAATATTTCAGCAGAAGTTTTGCTTCCCATGAATATTTCAACAGAATTTTTGCATGTCATGAATATTTCAGCAAATTTTCTGCTTCCCATGAATATTTCAGCAGAATTTTTGCTTGCCGTAAATATTTCAGCAGAATTTTTGCTTGCGAGGTTTGCTTTTCCTTATGGTCAACCGCATGGGCATGGCCAAGCTGGATACTTGCGTTTCCATGTGATCAGTATTCTGGTCAGATAAATGTCCAAGAAATGATGTTACATGCATATGACTATTGATAGACAATGATAACACCTAGTTCCTGATCTTGGACTCTAAACGTTTACCTATTACATTGTTCAATTTGTTTTTGTAACAGTCTTAAGTTTAGCAAACTTTGTCAATTTGCATTTATGGTAAATAATGAAATCTTTCAAATTTGCATGTACTGTGTTAAACAGGCAAAGTTCAGGGAACGAAATGGGCGCTCGCCCGCTCGCAAATGCAAGCTGGACGAGGTACGGGCGAGTACACAAACAGGACTGGTGCACTAGTCCGTATTTGCGAGTGCTGTAATCTGCTGTAGTCTACCCAACATCGTCAAATACACACCTTGCACAGGGCTCAATCTAGGCAAGGAATTTAGGGAGAAGTCACTTCTCCCTCAAGTGATTTTAGGGAGAAGTGGAGAGAATTTAGGGAGACTTCACGCGACGTGTATACGTAGACAACGGTTGAATAGTCATCACCATGTATATCGCAGTGCAGTGAATACAGTGTAATGCACACTAATTCTTTTTACTCTATAAGGCCAAAAATAAAATTATGTTTGTTTCCCCTTCCCGACCCATGCAAAAAAGGGTTGGGTAGGTAGGTAGGTAAAATATTTTTTTTATTTCATTTCTTCTATTTGAGATCAAAACTGGAATACATGCTACCTATAAGACACATTTAAGTCGCGGCAATTTCGGTGGGTCGGTCGGGAAGGGGAAACAAACATAATTTTATTTTTGGCCTAATATGAGCTTGAAATATTGATGCAAATTTCTATGATAATGGATTTATTACTATACTGTACCTTTTTAATTTTTCGGCGACTTGAACTTCGCTTTGATGTGCTGCCAAGGCGAAGTCAAGAGATCGCGGGCGCATTCTTCGCCCGAATCGCCCTGTAGATTGAGCCCTGCAAGTTGCATACATACAACAAAAGGACAAAAGCTGAAAATCTATTTCGTTCACTGAGATGTTTAAAAGGTGACAGAAAATAATAAATTTGGGAGACACGGCTCTCGTACTTGACTAGAAAACAGTATAGGAAGTGATCACTTGTGATTGGCAGTAAACGCTGGCTGTGAACCAATCGCTACGCATCTTATAAATGACGGCAAATCAAAATGGCGGCGCCCATTTGTTTTCAAAGGTATGTGTGCGGTCAAAGGCTTAGCATGTAAGAGATTTTTACTTTCTCGTGTCTAAATGCAAATAAAAGACAATGTAGGACAATTTTGAACCTTACTGAGGTTACCTCTGCGTGTTTTAGTATGTTTTATCAGAGAAAATAGTCTACAGTCTATAGTTTATACCAGTGGTCGCGAGACGGAGTGGCAAAGTAACGCGACACGTGTTTCTGAACACACATTCACTTCCTAGACTGTTTTCTAGTCAAGTAGATAATATACACGAATGGTGAATTGTATAATAAAATGGCTTTATATATGTGAGAATGATTTTTGTTCTGATTTTATGGATATTTATTATACGGACCAGTACTGATTGACACGGACCAGTACCCCTTAAGATCCACTGGTCCGTAAAAACCAGTACTACCTCGCATCCCATTTTGATCCCTGAAAGTTTGAGAGAAAGAGAAATATTGAAACATAGATTTTCATTATGGTCTGAGATGAATCTCTAGTGGACCAGATGCCACCATTTTGATTAGTACCTGTATGCAAGTCAACTACACAGTAGGATAATTACTTTGACAATATTTCTTTTGACTGCAGCTTGTACTTGATGTCTGTATTTCATAATATATTTCCTTGCCACAAAACTTATCTAAATGGCACCAAATCCAAGAGATGATGTCTACACATGTTAGACTCTTGATAACACATGATTACACAAAGTGTCTGATCTTGGACTGAAGTGTGTCAATAAAAAAACAAATGTGATAATACTAAATAATTATAATTTAGAACTAAGAAATAACTACAATTTCAAATCTGTTGTTGAAATGCTTCATCAGTATGTTTTGGAGGAGAAAACAAAAGTTTGAGAGGTTACATTATACACTATACAGCAAATACCCTTAATTTATTTAATGTAATAACATTATGAACTATGACACTTGAACGGTTTTGAGGTCAACAAATATCATAAACAATTTGATTTCCTCAATCTTTTATTTTCCCAAAATACAATAATTGCCCTGAATATTTCAGCAGAATTTTTGCTTGCGAGGTTTTCTTTTCCTTATGGTCAACCGCATGGTCAAGCTGGATACTTGCGTTTCCATGTGATCAATATTCTGGTCGTATAAATGTCCAAGAAATGATGTTACATGCATATGACTATTGATATACAATGATAACACCTAGTTCCTGATCTTGGACTCTTTAACGTTTAGCTGTTGTATTTTTCAATTTGTAAGTTTCATTGGTACTCATTGCCACTGAATTTAGCAAGAAATCTTTCAAATGTGCATGCACTGTGTTAAAAAGGCAAAGTTTGAGAGAGAGAGAGAGAGAGAAATATTGAAACACATTATGATCTGTAATCTGCCTCAAAACTTCTTTTATCAGAGGTGAATCTCTAGTGGACCAAATGTCACCATTTTGATTAGTAACTGTATGCAAGTCAACTACACAGTGGGATAATTACTTTGACAATATTCCTTTTGACGGCAGCTTGTACTTGATATGTCTGTATTTCATAATATATTTCCTTGCCACAAAACTTATCTAAATGGCACCAAATCCAAGAGATGATGTCTACACATGTTAGACTCTTGATAACACATGATTACACAAAGTGTCTGATCTTGGACTGAAGTGTGTCAATAAAAAAACAAATGTGATAATACTAAATAATTATAATTTAGAACTAAGAAATAACTACAATTTCAAATCTGTTGTTGAAATGCTTCATCAGTATGTTTTGGAGGAGAAAACAAAAGTTTGAGAGGTTACATTATACACTATACAGCAAATACCCTTAATTTATTTAATGTAATAACATTATGAACTATGACACTTGAACGGTTTTGAGGTCAACAAATATCATAAACAATTTGATTTCCTCAATCTTTTATTTTCCCAAAATACAATAATTGCCCTGAATATTTCAGCAGAATTTTTGCTTGCGAGGTTTTCTTTTCCTTATGGTCAACCGCATGGTCAAGCTGGATACTTGCGTTTCCATGTGATCAATATTCTGGTCGTATAAATGTCCAAGAAATGATGTTACATGCATATGACTATTGATATACAATGATAACACCTAGTTCCTGATCTTGGACTCTTTAACGTTTAGCTGTTGTATTTTTAGCTCTACTGATCAGAGATCATCAGAGCTTATGCCGTGGTGCGGCTTCCGTCGTCCGTCTGTCTGTCCGTCCGTACTGGATGGTTATTCATGAAACTTTACAGAAATGTTGCCCATGAAGTCTAGTTGATCCTAGGAAAAATTAATGTTGATGTGAAATCCAAGAAGGCCGCCAAAGCTAAAAATAGATTTTTAAAATACAAGTTTGTAGCGACTACTTCTTGAAAACTATAAGTGATATTGATATGGGACTTTTTCTAAAATGATCAGCATGACATGATGTTGGTCCTTGTCAAAAATTGTTTTGATTCGACGTTAAACATGGCTGCCAGTGGCCATCTTTGTTTACAAAGAGTTATATAGTAAAAACTTGTAGTACTCCTCTGAAACTACTGGATGGATATTCATGAAACTTTACAGAAATGTTGCCCATGAAGTCTAGTTGATCCTAGCAAAAATGCATGTTAATGCGAAATCTAAATTGGCAGTCAAAGTTAAAAATAGATTTTTAAAATACAAGTTTGTAGCGACTACTTCTTGAAAACTATAAGATATATTGATATGGGACTTTTTCTAAAATGATCAGCATGACATGATATTGGTCCTTGTCAAAAATCGTTTTGATTCGACATTAAACATGGCTGCCAGTGGTCATCTTTGTTTACATAAGAGTTATATAATGAAAACTTGTAGCGACTACTTCTCTGAAACTACTTGACGGATTTTTATGAAACTTCACACGAATGTAGCTCTTGATGTCTAATTGATACTAGCAAAACTTCAGATCGGCCGGAAATTCAAGATGGCCGTCACGGCTAAAAATAGATTTTCAAAAAACAAGTTTGTAGCGACTACTTCTTGAAAACTAAGTGATATTGATATGGGACTTTTTCTAAAATGATCAGCATGACAAGATGTTGATCCTTGTCGAAAATGATTTTGATTCAATATTAAACATGGCTGCTAGTGGCCATCTTTGTTTACCTAGAGTTATATAGTAAAAACTTCAGCTTGTAGCTACTACTCTTCTGAAACTACTTGACAGATTTTTATGAAACTTCACAGGAATGCTGATCTAGCTATCTAAATCTTATCAGTAGAGCTTCAAGGTCATTGACCTCTTGTTCAATTTGTTTTTGTAACAGTCTTAAGTTTCATTGGTACTCATTGGCATTAAAATATTTCAACCCAGTACATTTCAATTGCTTATTTTAATATTTGGCAAACTTTGTCAATTTGCATTTAGACCATAATAAATTAATTGATTGATTCTCATCCCCGCCCGTCCCGGTAATTTTCATTTCATTCTTCCAAAAAAAAAAAAATTTGCTGAAAGTATGGAACACTTTTAAATATGTGTTTTCAATCTTGGAAGTACTCAGTAGTAAGTTTTAACTATTTTTGCCTTATGCTGAGGCCATTTTCCATTTGTTGTATAAAATAAAAAATAAAAATAAAGTTCACCCCGACCCTATTTTGAAATAAATTTGGATGAGAAACTGGCAATTAATATATTATTGCCTTATGGTAAATAGAGGTCTTTCAAATTTGCATGAACTGTGTTAAAAAAGGCAATGTTTGAGACAGAGAGAAATATTGACACGCAGATTTTCATTATGATCTGTAATCTGCCTCAAACTTCTTTTATCAGAGGTCCAGATGCCACCATTTTGATTAGTACCTGTATGCAAGTCAACTACACAGTAGGATAATTACTTTGACAATATTTCTTTTGACTGCAGCTTGTACTTGATATGTCTGTATTTCATAATATATTTCCTTGCCACAAAACTTATCTAAATGGCACCAAATCCAAGAGATGATGTCTACACATGTTAGACTCTTGATAACACATGATTACACAAAGTGTCTGATCTTGGACTGAAGTGTGTCAATAAAAATTTGATTTCCCTTAATCTTTTATTTTCCCAAAATACAATAATTACCCTGAATATTTCAGCAGAATTTTTGCTTGCGAGGTTTTCTTTTCCTTATGGTCACCTTTGCAAGCTGGATACTTGCGTTTCCATGTGATCAATATTCTGGTCGTATAAATGTCCAAGAAATGATGTTACATGCTATTGATATACAATGATAACACCTAGTTCCTGATCTTGGACTCTTTAACGTTTAGCTATTGTATTTTTCAATTTGTTTTTGTAACAGTTTAAGTTTCATTGGTACTCATTGGCACTTAAATTTTACAACCCAGTACATTTCAATTGCTTAATTTCGTATGTCAATTTGCATTTAGGCCAAAATAAATTAATTGCTAGATTCTCATTCCCGCCCGTCCCGGTAATTTGCATTTTTTCAACAAAAAAAATTTGCTGAAAGTATGGAACACTATTAAAAATGTGTTTTCAATCTTGGAAGTACTCGGTAGTAAGTTATAACTATTTTTGCCTCATGCTGAGGCCATTTTCCATTTGTTGTATAAAATAAAAAAGAAAAAGAAAGTTCACCCTGACCCTATTTTGAAATAAATTTGGATGAGAAACTAGCAATTAATATATTATGGCCTTATGGTAAATAGAGGTCTTTCAAATTTGCATGAACTGTGTTAAAAAGGCAAAGTTTGAGAGAGAGAGAAATATTGACACACAGATTTTCATTATGATCTGTAATCTGCCTCAAACTTCTTTTATCAGAGGTGAATCTCTAGTGGACCAGATGCCACCATTTTGATTAGTAACTGTATGCAAGTCAACTACACAGTGGGATAATTACTTTGACAATATTCCTTTTGACGGCAGCTTGTACTTGATATGTCTGTATTTCATAATATATTTCCTTGCCACAAAACTTATCTAAATGGCACCAAATCCAAGAGATGATGTCTACACATGTTAGACTCTTGATAACACATGATTACACAAAGTGTCTGATCTTGGACTGAAGTGTGTCAATAAAAAAACAAATGTGATAATACTAAATAATTATAATTTAGAACTAAGAAATAACTACAATTTAAAATCTGTTTTGAAATTTAAATGCTTCATCAATATATTTTGGAGGAGAAAACAAAACTTTGAGAGGTTACATTATACACTATACAGCAAATATCCTTAATTTATTTAATGTAATAACATTATGAACTATGACACTTGAAAGGTTCTGAGGTCAACAAATATCATAAACAGTTTGATTTCCTAAACTTTTTTTTTCCAAAATACAATAATTGCCATGAATATTTGCTTACGAGGTTTGCTTTTCCTTATGGTCAACCGCATGGCCAAGCTGGATACTTGCGTTTCCATGTGTTCAATATTCTGGTCGTATAAATGTCCAAGAAATGATGTTACATGTATATGACTATTGATATACAATGATAACATCTAGTTCCTGATCTTGGACTTAAACGTTTAGCTGTTGTATTTTTATGCCCCCGAAAATTTTGGGGGCATATAGTAATCGCACCGTTTTCTGTCTGTCCATATTCCGTCATTACGCAGTTCGTTTCCGGACTGTACCTTCAAAACCCCTGCATGGATTTTTGATTAACTTGGCACAAGTGATCACCATAACAAGACGATGTGTCCCGCGCAAAACACAGGTCCGTACCTCAAAGGTCAAGGTCACACTTGAAGTTCATAGGTCAAAAACAGGTACGCAATTTCGTGTCCGGGACAGTAATGTCACAACCCCTGCAGGGATTTTTAAATAACCTGGCACAAGTGATCACCATAACAAGACGATGTGTCGCGCGCAAAACCCAGGTCCATACCTCAAAGGTCAAGGTCATACTTGCAGTTCATAGGTCAAAACATGTACAACATTTTCGTGTCCGGACTGTAATGTCACAACCCCTGCAGGGATTTTTAAATTACTTGGCACAAGTGATCACCATAACAAGACGATATGTCGCTAGCAAAACCCAGGTCCGTACCTCAAAAGTCAAGGTCACACTTGCAGTTCATAGGTCAAAAACAGGTACGCAATTTCGTGTCCGGACCGTAACATATCGTCACTACTCCTGAAGGGATTTTTAAATAACTTGGCACAAGTGATCACCACAACAAGACGCTGTGTCGCGCGCAAAACCCAGGTCGTCAAGGTCACACTTGGAGGTCAAAAGTCAAAATTGTGTCCGGTCAATAACTCTGGCATTCATGGACGGATTTTCAAATAAGGCTAAATAAAAAACAATTATGTTCACGCGATCACTGCTGACTCATGTGCTCATTTTCCTGCTGTTGGGACTGACCCTCTTTCGGAACTGCGAAAAAAAAATTAAACTGTGTTACCCTTTGCAATAATTGCAAATGTTTGGGAAAAGAGCCAGTTGTTGCCAGGCCTTTTGGGAAACAATAAAACATACACAATTTCATATTGTTGTGTATTGTAGTTTTTAAAATACCACATTTTCCCTTTCAACGAAGCTCATCGCCACCTTAAATGTAGCTTCGCCAAAAAATAAAATAAAATGCCTACCTACCTACCCTATTTTTTTCAGCAATGTTACTTACTAGTAAACACAGGTATAATTTTATTTGGCCTAACTTGGCACAAGTGCTCACCACAACAAGATGTGTCGCGCACAAAATCCAGGTCTGTGGTCTCAAGGTCAAGATCACACTTAGAGGTTAAAGGTCAAATTGTGTGCGGTCAATAACTTTTGCATGCCTGGGCGGATTTTCAAATAACTTGGCACAAATGCTCACCACAACCAAATGACGTGTTGTGCACAAAATACAGGTCCATGGCTCCAAGGTCAAGGTCATACATAGAGGTCACAGGACACTTCGGCGGCATTTATCACTTACAGTGATATTTCTTGTTCAATTTGTTTTTGTAACATTCTTAAGTTTCATTGGTACTCATTGGCACTAAAATATTACAACCCAGTACATTTCAATTGCTTAATTTAGTATTTAGGCCATAATAAATTAATTGCTAGATTCTCATTCCCGCCGTCACCCCGTTTTTTTTATGCCGCCCCGGTAATTTTTGTTTCTTCAATAAAAAAAATTGCTGAAAGTATGAAACTCTATTAAAAATATGTTTTCAATCTTGGAAGTACTCAGTAGTGAGTTAAACTATTTTTGTCTTATGCCGAGGCCACTTTCCATTTGTTATATAAAATTAAAAAAAGTTCACCCCCCACCCCTATTTGGATGAGAAACTAGCAATTAATTTATTATGGCCTTGTGGCAAATAAAGGTCTTTCAACTTTGCATGAAATGTGTTCAAAAAGGCAAAGTTTGAGAGAGAGAGAAATATTGAAACACTGAGGTCAACAAATATCATAAACAATTTGATTTCCCTCAATCTTTTTTCCCCCCCAAAATACAATAATTGCCATGAATATTTCGGCAGAATTTTTGCTTGCGAGGTTTGCTTTTCCTTATGGTCAACCGCATGGCCAAGCTGGATACTTGCGTTTCCATGTGATCAATATTCTGGTCAGATAAAAGTCCAAGAAATGATGTTACATGCATATGACTATTGATATACAATGATAACACCTAGTTCCTGATCTTGGACTCTTTAACGTTTAGCTGTTGTATTTTTCAATTTGTAAGTTTCATTGGTACTCATTGCCACTGAATTTAGCAAGAAATCTTTCAAATGTGCATGCACTGTGTTAAAAAGGCAAAGTTTGAGAGAGAGAGAGAGAGAAATATTGAAACACATTATGATCTGTAATCTGCCTCAAAACTTCTTTTATCAGAGGTGAATCTCTAGTGGACCAAATGTCACCATTTTGATTAGTAACTGTATGCAAGTCAACTACACAGTGGGATAATTACTTTGACAATATTCCTTTTGACGGCAGCTTGTACTTGATATGTCTGTATTTCATAATATATTTCCTTGCCACAAAACTTATCTAAATGGCACCAAATCCAAGAGATGATGTCTACACATGTTAGACTCTTGATAACACATGATTACACAAAGTGTCTGATCTTGGACTGAAGTGTGTCAATAAAAAAACAAATGTGATAATACTAAATAATTATAATTTAGAACTAAGAAATAACTACAATTTAAAATCTGTTTTGAAATTTAAATGCTTCATCAATATATTTTGGAGGAGAAAACAAAACTTTGAGAGGTTACATTATACACTATACAGCAAATATCCTTAATTTATTTAATGTAATAACATTATGAACTATGACACTTGAAAGGTTCTGAGGTCAACAAATATCATAAACAGTTTGATTTCCTAAACTTTTTTTTTCCAAAATACAATAATTGCCATGAATATTTGCTTACGAGGTTTGCTTTTCCTTATGGTCAACCGCATGGCCAAGCTGGATACTTGCGTTTCCATGTGTTCAATATTCTGGTCGTATAAATGTCCAAGAAATGATGTTACATGTATATGACTATTGATATACAATGATAACATCTAGTTCCTGATCTTGGACTTAAACGTTTAGCTGTTGTATTTTTATGCCCCCGAAAATTTTGGGGGCATATAGTAATCGCACCGTTTTCTGTCTGTCCATATTCCGTCATTACGCAGTTCGTTTCCGGACTGTACCTTCAAAACCCCTGCATGGATTTTTGATTAACTTGGCACAAGTGATCACCATAACAAGACGATGTGTCCCGCGCAAAACACAGGTCCGTACCTCAAAGGTCAAGGTCACACTTGAAGTTCATAGGTCAAAAACAGGTACGCAATTTCGTGTCCGGACAGTAATGTCACAACCCCTGCAGGGATTTTTAAATAACCTGGCACAAGTGATCACCATAACAAGACGATGTGTCGCGCGCAAAACCCAGGTCCATACCTCAAAGGTCAAGGTCATACTTGCAGTTCATAGGTCAAAAACATGTACACATTTTCGTGTCCGGACTGTAATGTCACAACCCCTGCAGGGATTTTAAAATTACTTGGCACAAGTGATCACCATAACAAGACGATATGTCGCTAGCAAAACCCAGGTCCGTACCTCAAAAGTCAAGGTCACACTTGCAGTTCATAGGTCAAAAACAGGTACGCAATTTCGTGTCCGGACCGTAACATATCGTCACTACTCCTGAAGGGATTTTTAAATAACTTGGCACAAGTGATCACCACAACAAGACGCTGTGTCGCGCGCAAAACCCAGGTCGTCAAGGTCACACTTGGAGGTCAAAAGTCAAAATTGTGTCCGGTCAATAACTCTGGCATTCATGGACGGATTTTCAAATAAGGCTAAATAAAATTATACCTGAGTTTACTGTAACCCGACCGACCCTCTGAAAATACCCCCCCCCCCCCCCCCCCCCCCCCCCCCCCCCCCCCCCCCCCCCCCCCCCCCCCCCCCGACTCCTTTTTTTTATTGAAAAAAAATTAAATAAAAAAAAATTATGTTCACGCGATCACGGCCGACTCATGTGCTCATTTTCCTGCTGTTGGGACTGACCCTCTTTCGGAACTGCGGAAAAAAAATTAAACTGTTACCCTTTGCAATAATTGCAAATGTTTGGGAAAAGAGCCAGTTGTTGCCAGGCCTTTTGGGAAACAATAAAACATACACAATTTCATATTGTTATGTATTGTAGTTTTTAAAATACCACATTTTCCCTTTCAACGAAGCTCATCGCCACCTTAAATGTAGCTTCGCCAAAAAATAAAATAAAATGCCTACCTACCTACCCTATTTTTTTCAGCAATGTTACAGTAAACACAGGTATAATTGTATTTGGCCTAACTTGGCACAAGTGCTCACCACAACAAGATGTGTCGCGCACAAAATCCAGGTCTGTGGCCTCAAGGTCAAGATCACACTTAGAGGTTAAAGGTCAAATTGTGTGCGGTCAATAACTTTTGCATGCCTGGACGGATTTTCAAATAACTTGGCACAAATGCTCACCACAACCAAATAACGTGTTGTGCACAAAATACAGGTCCATGGCTCCAAGGTCAAGGTCATACATAGAGGTCACAGGACACTTCGGCGGCATTTATCACTTACAGTGATATTTCTTGTTCAATTTGTTTTTGTAACATTCTTAAGTTTCATTGGTACTCATTGGCACTAAAATATTACAACCCAGTACATTTCAATTGCTTAATTTAGTATTTAGGCCATAATAAATTAATTGCTAGATTCTCATCCCCGCCGTCACCCGTTTTTTTATGTCGCCCCGGTAATTTTTGTTTCTTCAATAAAAAAAATTGCTGAAAGTATGAAACTCTATTAAAAATATGTTTTCAATCTTGGAAGTACTCAGTAGTGAGTTAAACTATTTTTGTCTTATGCCGAGGCCACTTTCCATTTGTTATATAAAATTAAAAAAAGTTCACCCCCCGCCCCTATTTGGATGAGAAACTAGCAATTAATTTATTATGGCCTTGTGGCAAATAAAGGTCTTTCAACTTTGCATGAAATGTGTTCAAAAAGGCAAAGTTTGAGAGAGAGAGAAATATTGAAACACTGATTTTCATTATGATTATAATCTGCCTCAAAACTTCTTTTATCAGAGGTGAATCTCTAGTGGACCAAATGTCACCATTTTGATTAGTAACTGTATGCAAGTCAACTACACAGTGGGATAATTACTTTGACAATATTTCTTTTGACTGCAACTTGTACTTGATATGTCTGTATTTCATAATATATTTGCTTGCCACAAAACTTATCTAAATGGCACCAAATCCAAGAGATGATGTCTACACATGTTAGACTCTTGATAACACATGATAACACAAAGTGTCTGATCTTGGACTGAAGGTGTCAGTAAAAAAACATAATACTAAATATAATTTAGAACTACTATTTAAAATCTGTTGTTGAAATTCAAATGCTACATCAATATGTTTCGGAGGAGAAAACAAAAGTTTGAGAGGTTACATTATACACTATACAGCAAATATCCTTAATTTATTTAATGTAATAAAGTTATAAACAATGACACTTGAAAGGTTCTGAGGTCAACAAATCGTCCCATCAACGCAATAACTCCGTAAGTGCGCTTTGGTAAATTGTTCAGGAGAGACAAAAAACTGTTTTTTTCCTTAACAATGGTACATATAAAGACACTGCCTTAGATTTAAGTGTAATATACCTTTACTATGGTCATTCTTTTATGATATTTAAATTAAAACTATTTTTAAATGAGTTAATGATAATAATTAAATCAGAGTGACTTTGTGCGCTGAAAAGTTCAACGCAACAACTCCGTAAGTGCATTTACGGAGTTGTTGCACTGAAAAAAGTCAACGCAACAACTCCATTTTGCTAAGTTTAATAGTCTTAAATGCTGTTTGTGAATAATTGTGCTGGATATTATACCTAACTTGCATTTGTAGTTGCTTATGATTTAAGTCTATATAGCTTAACATATAAATAGTTCAGCCATAAAATTAAAAAATTTGGATTCAGACCTAAAGTTTATGGCCATGTCGTAAAAAATGCTAAAAAAATCACAGTTTATTTCATGGCAATCTATATTGTAAACGGTAGTACATACAAAACTGATTCATGGCTTTTTCCAGGTATTTTAGGAAAAAGGACCCTTGTAAATGTGGGTAATTTCTGTCGTAAAAATGACCAAATTGGGATTCTTTTCGTCGATAAAATGGCCAATAGGGAAT
The DNA here is from genome assembly GCA_037043455.1 of Cyrtodaria siliqua. Classification (NCBI taxonomy): domain Eukaryota; kingdom Metazoa; phylum Mollusca; class Bivalvia; order Adapedonta; family Hiatellidae; genus Cyrtodaria; species Cyrtodaria siliqua. The sequence continues at coordinate 275,791 of JAWPHD010001329.1, forward strand.
TGTTTACGTCAACATCTTGTAATTTGCGATGAGGTAATAGCCTAATAGGTACAGTTAGGAACACTATTACATCAATAACATACTCATATTGATTAGTATGTAACATAAGGGATGTATCAGTACATTACATGTACAAAATACACTATTTTGCATTGGGAACGGGTCCTAGAAAAAGCCCTGTGAATCCACGTTATTGCAAGATATTTTACTATGCCATGTTACTTGATAATCAGATATTGGCAATTATAACATCTAAAGGGGCTGGTCAGTAATGAATAATCATTTTAACTCCTTATTAAACATGTAATTTTTACATTCACTTGATACATTCCGAAGGGAAAAATCGTCCAATTTCAAGTAAACTTCATTTTTCAAGTAGGACGAGCTACTGCCCACATGGAATTTGCAATTCACTACCAGCTTTTAAAATATAAAAAAAGTATAAACGCTGAGAATTTGTACATCAGTTCTTAATTAAGCAATATTTCAGAAGGATTAGTATTGGCATTGCAATCAACCCATAGAAGTATTTTCTTTTCTGAAAAACGTGTTCACATTTCACTCAAGAAAGGTTTTCTATAAGGTTAATCTGACACAGTCCAGCATATTTATATGATTTTATAGCATGGCATTCATTACAGCTTGTACAAACTGATAAGTAATAGAGTATGGTTTCATTGAGTTGGTTAATTTAAACATCGAGATGGGTGTAGCCCATCGAGGTGTTTAAATTAACCAATGAGATGAAACCATACTCTATTTGTTTTGTAGCATGTCCATTTCAGCTCCCTACCATACTCTAACTTCCAATAACTGGTAGTTGCGACACATTCACTTTATACATTTTTAAAAGTCATGATACACAATTGGAATATTTTTTTTGGTACAAAGTTTACAGAAATTGGTGGGGTATCATTCCATCACATAACTTGCAATGTGAGAGTATAATAGAACCTTGACAAAAATATCCTAATACAGTTGAGTGTAATAAACATGAAAAATAAATAAGGTCAAATCATCACATTTTGGCCTTTTCTGTTCAGGTCAGAGTGTATAGATTTCCGAAACTGGTAATTCCGGAGTTACGGAAATCAGTGAAGCAGTTCTGACTTTTCAGAGTGTTACAAAGAAGACTAAAGCAGCTACATTTATAAATGTGTATTTCATGTGGCATTTCTGGAGTATGTGGTAAATAGAATCTCGCTTTCATACCTTTAATACTGAATTTACTAAACTTATTGGATGCAATTTTATCCATTTTGTTTAATAAATTTAATATTAGAATGGCACTCTTTTATTTATAGGTTCTGGTAGCTTTGAATGTTTACTTACACATGGCATCAGACTTACTGTTAGGGAATACCATCATGGTCTTACTTGATGGTCATCATGTCAGTTGGATCAATTGTTCAAGTTTCTAGGGAATGTCCATTTGATTTTCATGCCATCAGTGGTGATGGCAGTGTCTACTGAAGTCATTCATTGCCAACTGAGTAACATAATAGGTTTTATTACATGATTTGCTTGTTTGTTTTTATGGTGTTTTACATCATTTATATATGACGGTCAGTTTTATTTTTTGGTGGTAGAAGCAGACCACCCACTTTACTGGGTAGAACCAGCACTATACACCTCCCGCCATCCATAAGAATTGACTTTTCCTCACTAACATACATGATTCGGGAAGCTTGTATGACCAAGTCCACTGAGCAGTTTGTATTGTTGGTTGCACATTCAATGGTGGAATGAACATATTACTCTGTTATACATGTTAATCTGAATTGAACAGTTAGGTTAAACTTATTTATTTTACATTGATTGTAACAAAAGCTCTATGAACTTATTTGAATCACTCTTGATGTCTACCTGGGTAGAACCAGTACTAAGCAAATGCAGATAAAGTGTCTTGCTAAGGGACACAACACATAATTATGGTTATGGCAGGAATCAAACCCATGACTTTTCGGTCAAGGGTTCAATGCTCTACCACTAGACCACAGCGCTCCATAAAACAGTTAAAAGAGTACAGTGTAAAGTCCTTATTTTGGTAGCAGCCATTGCTTCCAAAAGCATATAAACACCTCAGGATTCCCTTTTTGCAATTATTTCATTCCAAATATATGAAAAGCCATCACCTGACCCCACAGAGTAAATGGTTAAGTTGAAGTTGCTTAACTTGGGTGCAGAGTACAAACTTGATGCCTAGCATCATGGGGTCACTTGTTGCAGGTCAAAACAAATACTAATATGACTTGTCTTAATGTCTGAGTAATTGGTTTATCAATAATAAATAATTTGACCTCAGTTCTTAAGTAGATTTTCACAATCAAGCATAGTCCTCACCATCACCTGTACAAAGTTTGATGCCACTGAACCAATTTAAAATTACAATTTGTTTGTAACAGGATTAATTATATTACACAGACACAAAAAACACATGCACATTTCTTTTCTATGAAATTGGATAGCATACAGGTAGTTCATTTCTATGAAGTAGATATTAAAAAACACTAGTAGTTATTTTCTGTTATCATACCTACCTCAAGTAAAATTGTTAAATTCCCATAAATGGACTCTGAAACATTTCCGCCTATTACCCGCTACACCATTATATGCACACAAATGAATCAAAAAGTCTTAAGCACAATGTTGAACATGCTGAATTTCCATAGACGGACCATGAAACACTTTCAATTATTGCCCGCTAAATACACTGTTACATGCACACAAATGATGAGCGCTCGTTTAGAAAAACTCAAAGTATACATATACAATTATAATCATTGCTTTTACTGTTGATTAAAGTGTAAAAACATTTTTTGTAATGTTTTATTTTAAAAGAATGTTTATTTGCAGAACCAATTTTTTTTCAAATGAATTTTTCAGTATAATAAAATAAATATTACATTCCTGTGACATTGAGTGAATATTCTATTATTCAATAAGGATAAAACCAATATCCAGTATTGTATTCTATTACGAAAGATAAAACCCTGGCAATCATATTTATATTGATAAAAACAAAATGACAAATATTTTTGTCAATTTCTAATTAACAGTTCCGTTGTAAAGATGTAAATTGCTCAAATATAACTTAATCTTAATAATCACACTAAAATTTAGTATTTTTTCTTCTTAATCTATGGTTTTAGAGCTCAATATCAACCTGTGTTGATCAGTGATTTAAGTTTTATTTTGGGGGAAAAGTGTAAAACATTTCCTTTTTTGTATGAATAATATATATTTTATAAGCTAAATAATAAATTAAAAACATTATGACATCATATTAATTTAGTGACATCACTGTCTTGTCACAAGTCATGATACTCAGATTAATTGAATGCAATAACTCAGTAAGTGCATTTACAGAGTTATTGTTAGTGCACTTACAGAGTTTTTGCATTGAAACATTCAATGCAACAACTCCGTAAGTGCACTTATTGAGTTGTTGCGTTGAACTTTTTCATGACTGCAGATAGTGAGTTGTGCTTCTAATGAAATAAAACCCCGAAAAGTGCCAAATCAACTCTAATCTTTTGATAGAACATGTATCTCAATGTGAGAGACTCATTTATGCAAAAAAGTGATTTTCTGAAAACATGTCGCTTACGGAGTTATTGCGTTGATGGGACGAAATATCATAAACAATTTGATTTCCCTCAATCTTTTTTCCCCCCCCAAAATACAATAATTGCCATGAATATTTCGGCAGAATTTTTGCTTGCGAGGTTTGCTTTTCCTTATGGTCAACCGCATGGCCAAGCTGGATACTTGCGTTTCCATGTGATCAATATTCTGGTCAGATAAAAGATCAAGAAATGATGTTACATGCATATGACTATTGATATACAATGATAACACCTAGTTCCTGATCTTGGACTCTTTAACGTTTAGCTGTTGTATTTTTCAATTTGTAAGTTTCATTGGTACTCATTGCCACTGAATTTAGCAAGAAATCTTTCAAATGTGCATGCACTGTGTTAAAAAGGCAAAGTTTGAGAGAGAGAGAGAGAGAAATATTGAAACACATTATGATCTATAATCTGCCTCAAAACTTCTTTTATCAGAGGTGAATCTCTAGTGGACCAAATGTCACCATTTTGATTAGTAACTGTATGCAAGTCAACTACACAGTGGGATAATTACTTTGACAATATTCCTTTTGACGGCAGCTTGTACTTGATATGTCTGTATTTCATAATATATTTCCTTGCCACAAAACTTATCTAAATGGCACCAAATCCAAGAGATGATGTCTACACATGTTAGACTCTTGATAACACATGATTACACAAAGTGTCTGATCTTGGACTGAAGTGTGTCAATAAAAAAACAAATGTGATAATACTAAATAATTGGAACTGAGAAATAAGCATAACATTTGAAGTCCAATAAAAAATAATATATTTGAAGTCTTGATATTGAACCTGATACATAATTCATGCTGATGACAATTTATCAAGTTTCCCAAATGAACTGTTTCTGGTATTTCACTAGAAGGGTTCTAAGGTCAACAAATACCAGCTGGTGATGATGGTTGTTTTTCCCAGGGTTGTAACTTGTATGCTTGCATTTCTTTGTGAGGTCATTTTAAAGTCCAGGAAATGATGTTACATGCATATGACTATTGATAAACAATGATAAGGCCTAATAAAAAAACATGTGTGTTTCCGGTTTCCCGACCGTCCCTACTTTATCACCGCCGACCCTAAATATTTTTAGCGGAAAAAAAAAAATTAAAAAATAAAAATTAAAAAAAAATAATTTTTTTTTTTTTTTTTTTTTTTTTTTAATTCAAATGATAATTTTATTAGCCAGAGTTGTTAAGCATCTAATCTGGATTGCAAAGGTTATCAAAAAGTTGCCTTGGTACAAAAATGGCATAATATATGCGAACAATATATATAAAAAAAATATCTAAAAAAAAAACTTTTTCCTACCTACCTACCCTAACTTTTTGACAGGGTGAAACCAGAAACACACAAGTTTTTTTTTTAGGCCTAACACCTAGTTCCTGATCTTGGACTGAATTTGATTAAATGTATAGCGCTATAATGGTATGTTGCTTTTGTAACAGTTTTCTTATTGTGATGACCATAAATGGCCCTGTAAAAAGTGTTAGAAAATATCCCGATAGATCAAAGTTGAAAAAAAGCTTTAATTTTATTTTCAGGTTTGCCTATGTAGAGTTTGCTGATAAAGATTCTGTAACAACGAGTTTAGCTCTAGATGATTCATTGTTCAGAGGGCGACAAATAAAGGTAACAGTCATAAAACACAAATTATAAGAGTAAAAAAAACCCTCAAATTATGACCAGTAATGTACGGGTAGTTAATAATGAAGCGTAAGCCAAACAAAATCAGACTACTTGGAGTTTGGAACTGATAACAAAAAGTACTTTCGAAATGTGAAATTTAATGCATAAAGGGAAATATTCGTACAAACCATTTCATATAACAATGGTCGCAGTGGCCACTTTCAATATTGAATCGGGGAATCTCAGGTTTCCAATCTTTCTAGCACCACTAGGTTACTTCTGTGTATGCATGGACAAGACACTTCTCATAGTCGCATCTGTTGGAAGGGAATGTAAACAGAGTGTGTCCTCTAAGCACATTAAAGAACAGTTGTCAGAAAGAGTAGGGCACAGTTCCCTGGGCAGATCGAAATAACCTGAACATTGTGTTGATGGGCCGTTAAAACAACTCCGTACATACAAGAATCACATATTCAGATGAGTATATATAGCAGAGCTCTGTAATGTCCAAGAAATGATGTTGTACACATGTTAGACTATTGACAATGAATGATTACACACAGTGTTCTGATCTTGGACTTGAATTCTTAAGTTAAATATATAGATGTGTATAACTTTCTAGTAGAATGAAATGAAACCAGTAGTAACGACATGCAAAAACTCTTCACATTTTTAGCTCTACTGGCCAAAGGCCAGCAGAGCTTATGGGATGGCGAGTTGTCCGTCGGTTAACTTTTGGCTTGTGAACACTCTAGGGCCTTCATTATTAATCAAATCTTTACGAAACCTTGCCAGTGTCTTTATATCGATGAAAGCTCGGACAAGTTCGAAAACCAGCCGGATTGGATAAATTTCACCGGAGTTATGGCCCTTGTTTTGCTGAAAAATGCAATATTAAGCCTTGTGAACGCTCTAACACCTTCATTTATTATTTGATCGTTACCAAACTTGCACAGATTGTTAATACTAATGATCGCTTGTACAAGTTTGAATATCAGCTAAATTGGTTCAGTAACACCAGAGTTGTTTTTTCTGGAAAATGCCATTTTCTGCCTTGTGAACACTCTAGCACTTTCATTTATTATTTGATCTTTACCAAACTTGCACAGATTGTTAATATTAATGAAAGCTCAAACAAGTTCGAAAACCAGCTAAATCGAATCTGTAACACCGGAGTTATGGCCCTTGTTTTTTCTGAAAAATGCTGTTTTCTGCCTTGTGAACACTCTAGGGCCTTCAATATTAATCGGACCTTTACTTAACTTTGCCAGTGTCTTTATATCAATGAAAGCTCGGACAAGTTCGAAAACAGGCAAGATCAAAATAATTTCACCAGAGTTATGGCCCTTGTTTTGCTGAAAAATGCCATATTAAGCCTTGTGAACACTCTAGCACCTTCATTTATTATTTGATCTTTACCAAACTTGCACAGATTGTTAATATCAATGAAAGCTCGGACAAGTTTGAAAACCAGCTAGATCAGACTATTAACAGCGGAGTTATTGCCCTTGATTTAGTTAAAATTGCTATATTTTGCTTCATTAAGATGATAGAGCCTTCATCTTTCATCCAATCTTTACCAAATTTTACCAGATTGTTTATATAAATGAGAGCTAGGACAAGTTCGAAAACTAGCTGGATCGGACCATTAACAGCGGAGTTATGGCCCTTGATTTAGTTAAAAATGCTATATTTTGCCTCGTTAAGACGATAGGGCCTTTATCTTTCATTCGATCTTTACCAAACGTTACCAGATTGTTTATATAAATGAAAGCTCGGACATTTCGAAGATCTGCTAGATCGGACCAGTAACAGCGGAGTTATGGCCCTTGATTTAGTTAAAAATGCTATATTTTGCCTTGTTAATTCGATAGGGCCTTCATCTTTCATCTGATCTTTACAAAACTTTACCCGATTGTTTGTATGAATGACAGTTCAGAGAATTTCGAAAACCAGCCAGATCGGACCAGTAACAGATGAGTTATGGCCCTTGATTTAGTTAAAAATGCTGTACTTTGCCTCGTTAAGATGATAGGGCCTTCATTATTCAGGCGATCTTTATGAAACTTTACTAGATTGTTAATATCAATGACAGCTTGGTCAAATTTGAAAACCAGCCAGATCGAACCAGTAGAAGTGGAGTTATGGCCCTTGATTTAGCTAAAAATCCTATATTTTGCCTCGTTAAGACGATAAGGCCTTCATCTTTCATCCGATCTTTAAGAAACTTTACCAGATTGTTAATATAAATGAAAGCTTGGACAGGTTCGAAAAAACATCCAATTTTGGCGGAGTTATAGCCCTTTAAAGGTTTTAATACACAAACTTTGTTCTGATCTACTTCTCCTGAACCCCTCGCCAGATTTCAATGAAACTGCAGGGATGATCAGCACCAAGCCTAGTTGTGCATGTCATCGTCACATTTCGGTTTACAGATGTTTGGCAGAGTTATGGCCCTTTAAAGGATTTTGATACCACAATTTTTTTCTGGGCTAGTTCTCCTGAACCCCTGGCTGGATACAGACGAAACTTGACAAGGATGATCAGTATCAAGCCTAGTTGTGCATATCATCGCCATATTTCGGTTGAATGATTTTTGGCAGAGTTGTGACCCTTTAAATGTTTTAATACACAAACTTTGTCCAGATTAGTCTCTTCTGAACTCTTTGCCAGATTTCAGCGTATCTTGGCGAGGATGATCAGTACTAAGCCTAGTTGCACCTGTCATTGCCATGTTCTGGTTGAATGAATTTGGTAGAGTTATGAGCCCTTAAAGGTTTTAATACACTGACTTTGTCTGGACTAGTTCTCCTGAACCTCTGGCTGGGTTTCAACGAAAGTTTGCAGGGATGATCAGTACCAAGCCTTGTTGCATATATCATCACCATGTTCTGGTTGAATGATTTTGAAAGACTTAGGTCTCCTTATACATAAACTTTATCTTGAGCGAGTAGAGCATCCACAGGCCCTCTTGGGCCTCTTGTTTTTGTATCTCTTTTACATGAAGTGTGGGGACAAGTAAATTTGGCTAGGGACAAGTACACAAATCTTGCTGTACAAACAATCCAATTAGCGATCATCAGTCCTGTCTTATTGTTTTGTCAAAAGACTCCCCGCGCTGTTTCGACATGTGTTGCGTTCACTTTTTGGTATTTTTGTAAAATGTTAAATACATAGTAACTGTTTGGAAAAATCAACAGTTAGCTATAATATTCAAATAAGACAAAAAAGAGAAATTCCGTAAAATATCAATTGCAGTGAAGACAATATTACAACAATTTCGAATTAAGGTAAAAGCAGGAAGTGCTTCGTGTTCTTTTTTGTCAAATTGCAATAAAAAGGAATGATGGTTGATGTTAATGCAACTAATAAAATAGTGTTTTTACTTTTGGTTGAAGATATGACGATCCTGCATTCTAAAATCAACTAGCGATACTGTCTGATGATACTATAAAATACAGTCAACTAGTGATACTGTCTGATGATACTATAAAATACAGTCAACTAGCGATACTGTCTGATGATACTATAAAATACAGTCAACTAGAGATACTGTCTGATGATACTATAAAATACAGTCAACTAGCGATACTGTCTGATGATACTATAAAATACAGTCAACTAGCGATACTGTCTGATGATACTATAAAATACAGTCAACTAGAGATACTGTCTGATGATACTATAAAATACAGTCAACTAGCGATACTGTCTGATGATACTATAAAATACAGTCAACTAGAGATACTGTCTGATGATACTATAAAATACAGTCAACTAGAGATACTGTCTGATGATACTATAAAATACAGTCAACTAGCGATACTGTCTGATGATACTATAAAATACAGTCAACTAGAGATACTGTCTGATGATACTATAAAATACAGTCAACTAGCGATACTGTCTGATGATACTATAAAATACAGTCAACTAGAGATACTGTCTGATGATACTATAAAATACAGTCAACTAGCGATACTGTCTGATGATACTATAAAATACAGTAAACTAGCGATACTGTCTGATGATACTATAAAATACAGTCAACTAGCGATACTGTCTGATTACAAAATAAACTACTTTACACTTTTCTACTAATAAAGGGGAGACCTAATAAATTTTGCTTTATTAGGCACTTGTTTATTTGTACATAACATTATCTGATGTCATAAAACAAACAAAAAACAACAATTACATGGCGACATCCTTAACAAGCGTAACATTTTGCGAAATTGATAATAATAGTAATTCATACAGAAAATGGGGGTAATCTACATGATAAATAGAATATTATGTCATTGCCTTTTACTATCAAGTTTATTAGGCAAGGCTTAGAAGAATGGCGAAGCTCTTCCATGTATGACTAGATGACTAAGTAATATGAAAATGGTTTATTATAGGTATTCGCAAAACGAACAAACAGACCGGGTGTAAGCACCACAAATCGCGGTCGTCGAGCTCGGAGAGGAGGAGGGGGTTACAGAGGAGGCGGAGGTTATGCAGGGTACTCTCCCAGACCTAGGGGCAGAGGGTATGTACATATTCCACATTTACACGTGCCCAGAAACAGGTGGAAAGATTATCAACCTTCGTTTACTGTACTTGCAAGATAAGCTGTTATCACAAACTTCTCATCCTCCTTCACACTTGAACCTGCAACCTAACCTTGGCCATAACTTGAAAAGTATTTGACCTATGTTCATAAAACTTCACACACATCTTCATCTTAACATAGTGAATGTTGTTAAACATGTCCAATAACTCCGACTCATTTATGCCCCTTTCCATAAAACTTAACTTGCAACCTAACCAAATTTTATAGTTCGCTTTTACTTCCTGAAATTAGCACACGGCAGGCGACACAAATGTTCCATGGAACAGCCTTCTAGTTTTTAGCTTGACTTTTTCAAAGGAAAAAAAGAGCTATTGTCATCACTTGGTCGTTGTCGATGTCATCGTCATCTGCATCCCCTGGTTAAAGTTTGTATGTAAGTTTGGTTAAAGTTTGTATGTACAGAGCTCTAGATAAGCTGCGTAATTTACGCAAATAAATGTGCCAAAAACCGCAAAATATTTCGTTCTATGCATATTAAAAAACGTAAAAAATATAAGTAAGACACAAAAGATTTATTTCAATGCGTAGCGAAACATAAATATACTGTGTTCACAGTTTTGTCGATCGAAGAAAGTTTATCGAATTATGGTTTATTCTATTGTCAGCTGTTCCGTACTCATCAATCGTGTGTAGAATATGTTCATATGCTATATGATGCAAGACTCTATTAGAACATACTCGGAACAAATCTACGCATGACAAAACAAACATTTCTTAGACTGGTTTCGGGTTTATGTTTACGTCTTAATATGGTTGAAACAATGTATAATTATTAGGTACTGTAATCCAGTCTTGTGTATTTATACCCTGTCAATTTTTCCCGTAAACAAATCAAAAGCATATCAAATATTGGGCGGAAAAAAAAGTGTAAACATTGATAACAACATAAATAAAAGTACGAGTAACCTAGCCATGAATGAAAGCGTTTCTTCCGAGTCTATTGTTTGGCAAATATTGTTTGATTTAACTGACCAATGTGTTGCAAATAATAAAAACACGCACATAAACAAAACAAACACACATGTGTACACAGACCAATATAGTTAAAGCTGTACAATTTACAATAATTCTGAGTAATTAATGGAAAAAAAACGCAAATGTAAACAAATGAAGGGTAAAAATATTGACAAGAAAAAAGTTATTGGGTTAAAAAAAAACAAATATAAAAAAATGAAGGGTAAACAATCCAAATAGAAAAATCCTTATCTAGAGCTCTGATGTAAGCTTGTATCTTCCAAACCACCTCACACAATGGATTGAAACTGCACATATACTCAGCATCATTAGATGACACCACAGAGTTAGGTGATATAGAACTCCTGTTTTTATTTTAACAGAATTATGGCCCCTTTCATACTTAGAAAACTTGGTTAAAGTATGTATGCAAGCTTGTATCTCGCAAAGAACTTAACATAATAGATTAAAACTTCACACACACATTGGACATCATAACACAAAAACACAGAGTCAGGTTCTATAACTCTTGCATCGATTTTAACAAAATTATGGCCCCTTTTGTACTAAAGAAATTTGGTTCAAGTTTGTATGTAAATTTGTATCTCGCAAAGTACTTTACATAATGGATTGAAACTTCACATATGTATTTGGCATCTTGTATAGCCCATGTTTTTATTAAAACAAAATTATGGCCCCTTTTATACTTAGAAATCTTGGTTAAAGCTAGTATGTTATTGATGGAAACTTTATCAGTTGTAATTCACCGAAATCGAGCGTCTGCACCATTGGCGGTGCTCTTGTTAACTATTTGTCTTCTGTCAACAGTGACACATTTTATACAAAGAACTACACATTGAGAGAGGTATCTGACACAATGCAAATTGCCAGTCATAATCAATAACCCTTCCAAATAGCAATAAAAACCGATCATAATGAACCATGAGCTTGTTATTTTTTCCAAACATTTATTTGTAAAGAGTTATAAAGATGTTTTCGTCTGTTAGAATTAAACTAATTGTGGAAACAGAACCTCATTTCATTTTGAGGTGTTCACATGGGATGTTTTCTCTGTTTCAGACGCTATAGACGGGCAGCTTTCTATTCACCATACTGAGGGGACCCGACATCATCACCAAACAATATTTTTACTGCGATAGCACCAAATGACAACAAATATAAAGATCACAATCTATACGGTTATGTGCTAGGTACTGAAAACTTTCAGTCTTAAAATGAAGTGAATTCAAATATTCTTGATATTTTTAAGCTTTAATTTTTTTTTTTTTTAAATGCCACCTTTATAAAAAAGAATATCTGTATTAAAGGCAAATTATTGAATGATAAAAGACTGAAACTCCAGGTCACATCCATTTTTATTTGAGTTGAAAATAAAAGACAACTTAAAGGGACATACAATTCCCAGAAAAAAATGTAAAAAGATGGATGTGATTTCCTGACTTTTAACAGCAGTTGCCTATACTATTTTAAAATTATTAACTTTTTGCTGGACTGTTTCCAGTGGAGCAGAGGAATTGCTTTATTTTATACATGTTTTTAACTATAATATATATGTCTCGATAGGAGGTGGAAAATGAAATGTGCAATGTTGTGTCTGTATGAACACTTGAGTGAGATTGGTTTGAAATAAGAAAGCAGTGAGTGGACAGTTTTCATTTGGAGATTTCAAGCAGTCTTAAATTTGTATATAGTTAACTAGTCCTTGCTGTAAGACATTGATATTTAAAAGAATATGAGAACTGCAGGATAGACTATGAAACTGGATGCCAGTTGTTACTTGTTCAGCAGTGAAACACACTAGACCGGACAGGTGTCCACATTTATTGCTTGCTGGTAAGTATTTCTATATTTCAGACAATGCTTTCCTTCTAATTTGTAAATTCTTTTCCCATTTTATCAGATATAATAAAATTATACTTCATTTTGCATAATGATACCAACATTTTAGAAAAAAATACACGTTATTTTTCACAAATCGGTACATCCTCTTTTTTTAACTTTAGCAAATATTTTTTGTTTCACTGTCGACTTTTTGGGAATTGAAACTTCTCCATATTGAATTGCACTGATAACTGAAATTTGGTAGGCTTCGAAACATTATCAGATCTGGAAAGTATCGCAATTATTTGTCAAAAAATTGTGGACATCATTTGACGGTTTCACTGATTCTGTGTTGGTGATTTTTCAAGTCCCTAAATAGGAGCTTTACTGGTTGGTAGAATTTAATGCTTTATCCATCTTCTTTTACAGGTGAACTAATGTTCTTCTTTTTCAGCATTTAAAAAAAAAAGAAAAAAGAAAAGAATGACAATAACATAAAAAATTGAAAAGAAAATTGATAATGACTGAAAAAAATAGTGTACAAAATACAAAATGAAATATTTAAAAAAAAGAATATATTGACAATGAACAAAAAAAAAGTACAGAGAAAAAAAAAAATGTTGAAGGAAATGTTATCAAAATTGTATATTTAACAATAAAAAAAAAAATGTGTGAAGTATGCAGTTGTGTTTTCATTTAATTGACCATTGTTGTATTGGGTCCACTTTCCAAAGACATATACTTGCATGGTCTTTGTTTCAATGTATTTATTGCAAGCTCTTGCAATGATGCAGAGCAGAGTGAAATTTGTCGACAAATATTCAATACAGAGTGTACAATGTGTGGCCAAGCATTTAAGAGACGCTGACGTGAAAAACTACAGGGGTTTCAATGAATTGCTGAGGGGCTGGTATCAAAATTTAGGTTAATGTCTGGGTAAGGCTGAAACATTTACTAAAATCAGTAAACGTTTACGCTAGGCGTTGAACCGTAATTTCAGAATTGGTTGGCAAGTATGGACTACCATAATGTGTAAATTATGTTGCTAAATTATTCAGCTGGCGACAATCCTAGTTGCGATGTCAACGTGACGAATCAAAATTATCAGACAGCCACTCAAAACATTTTCCAATTATCAGCCATTGTGGGTCATGACACGAGAATCTCGTGGGACTCGTTCTGTATTACGTTTAACAAATAAGGAGCGTATTTCTATATTTGGAAATGTGTTTACATTTCGCGGGAAAGGATGAAATCAAATTTATAGGGGGTAATATCAAAGGAACTTGGATCTGTACACTAAAATTTCTGAAAATAATTAATTCACAAGAACGGTGATTTATAATATTACTCCGGTAAGACCAGTGTTTTTTAAAACTTTTATTGGGATTAAATCACAAAGAATACTCGTGTAGTACAGATTTTGTAAACATTTAGGACCAGAATTGTACACGTGTAAACTTTTCAGCCTTGTATGTCTGGGGAGTTTCCCATTAACTCCAGTTATAAAAAATTTATATGGTGAAGCTTTGCAACCATAACATTGGTTCAGTTCTTTCATTTATGAACAAATATGCATGGTTTATGGATTGATTGTCGGGTTGATACTAATCAGTATTTTGGCTCAAGTGTTTTTAGAAATTAAACAGTTGCATTTTAAATTTTGGGAGAATTTAACGAAAAAAGGGCAGTAATACAAGGTCGATTTTAAGGCTGAATTGATGCGCAGATCTTGACATGATATTTTATACTGATTTATACAGTCATGAATGTTGGGTTCTATTTCCAATACAACATAAAATGTATTGGTGAACCCCTGGCTGGATTTCATCTGAACTTGGAAAGGATGATCAGTACCAAGTCTAGCGCATATGGTCATGTTCTGGTTGAATGATTTTTGGTGAAATCACTGCCTTTTAAAGGATTTAATACGCAGACTGAACTAGATCTGAACACCAGGATTACAATGCCTATCATTTTGTTCCGGTCGCCTGCATGTATAGTGATTATCACCAAACGTTTTCACAAGTGCTAGCAGTGAGGGGATTAAAATTTAAAGGGACACGGCGATCTTGATTTTTAGCTCGACTAGAGCTTATGCCGTGGTGCGGCGTCCGTCCGTCTGTCCGTAAACTTTTATTTATAGCGACTACTCCTCTGAAACTACTGGATGGATATTCATGAAACTTATAGAAATGTTGCCCATGAAGACTAGTTGATCCTAGCAAAAATTCATGTTGATGTGAAAACCAAGATGGCCGCCAAAGCTAAAAATAGATTTTTAAAATACAAGTTTGTAGCGACTACTTCTTGAAAACTATAAGTGATATTGATATGGGACTTTTTCTAAAATGATCAGCATGACATGATGTTGGTCCTTGTCAAAAATTGTTTTGATTCGTTTTGGTTAAACATGGCTGCCAGTGGCCATCTTTGTTTACATAGAGTTATATAGTAAAAACTTGTAGCGACTACTCCTCTGAAACTACTTGACGGATTTTCATGAAACTTAACAGGAATGTTGCTCTTGATGTCTAATTGATCCTAGCAAAATTTCAGGTCGGCCGGAAATTCAAGATGAGCCACGGCAAAAAATAAGTTTGTAGCAACTACTTCTTGACAACTATAAGTGATATTGATATGGGACTTTTTCTAAAATGATCAGCATGACATGATGTTGATCCTAATTGAACATTATTTTGATTCGCCGTTAAACATGGCTGAAAATGGCCATCTTTGTTTACATAGAGTTATATAGTAAAAACTTGTAGCGACTACTCCTGAAACTACCTAAAAAAACTAGAGAATGGTTGGACCTAGGGTCCTCAAACTTGGAAGGATGGTTGGTCATGACCAGTAGATGACCCCTATTGATTTTGGGGTCACTAGGTCTAAGGTCAAGGTCGCAGTGACCTTCACTGTCAAAACGATGTCCGATCAATAACTAGGGAATGGTTGGACCTAGGGTCCTCAAACTTAGAAGGATGGTTGGTCATGACCAGCACACAGAACAAATTTAAATTTTTTTTTCATAAAAAGTTTTAGGGTCCGGCCCCTAAAAAAATAGGGCCGGTCGGGTACTGAACAATCACATATTTTTTAGCATGACATGATTATTCAGCATGACATGATGTGGACATTGTCGAAAACATTTCGATTCAACCGTTAACATGGCTGCCAGCGGCCATCTTTGTTTACATAGAGTCATATAGTAAAAGCGTGTAGCGTTACTCCTCTGAACGACTTGACCAGATTTTCATGAAACTTCACAGAATGTGCTCTTGATATCCTAATTGATCCTGAAAAAATTATGGCCGGCCTGGAAATCAAGATGGCCCACCACGGCTAAAAATAGATTTTAAAAAAAATAGTAGCTGTTGGTCCTTGTCGAAAAGCGTTTTGATTCGATGTAAACATGGCTGCAGCGGCCATCTTTGTTTTACATAGTTATATAGTAAAAAACTACTTGTAACGGATTACTCCTCTGAAACTACTTGACGGATTTTCATGAAACTACCAGGAATGAGATCTAGCTATCAAAAAGCTATCAGTAGAGCTTCAAGGTCAATGACCTCTTGTTTTCAGTTGGTCATTGACCCTTGTTTGTTTCCAGTTTTACAATAGGTATAATTGTGCTAAATATGCCAATAGAACAGTTATATTGCGTTATATAGCGCATGTCACGAAAGGCTAACCTTATTGTGATACTCTTATATAATTTAGCATAAGATGGACGGGAAAAAAGGAACACTCAAATAAAACCGGACTTTCAGAGAGCGTTAAGTAGTGCTGCGCGGTATTACCAGTTTATCGGTGTATTGTGATACAGACTTCAAAATAATATGTGACCTGATATTTTTTTAGCATACCTGTTCGTACCAGTTTTCTCTACACACGTATTTTGATTATGGAAGTAAATCGTAATCTGCGACTAAGATCTATTTTTGACTTTGAATGGTTCCCGTAATACAATCGTAAATACACATTTTGGAAAGTGGGTACCATAATAGTTACACACTCAATAATATCTGGTGTTCGCTTATCGTAATGTGCGCATATGTAATTCTGGGTAACATGCTCAGACGAGCATGACCGATTCAAGTGATTATGAAATGTTAAAAACAAAAGAGCAAAATCGTGTGTTTGGGATCACTTTGGGCTTAACAAGTTTAAAAAGGGCGCTACAATAGTAGATCTAGATAGGCAGTGTTGCATTTGGTAAACTCACTTTTAAAGACATTACTCGACGTTGAATACAAATTCATAACAGAAAACATTGTCAACATCGGAACTGCCATTTGTAGTGTTTCTCATTCAAAAGCACAACCAACATTGCATCACATCATGTCATCTGCATCGAAGTACACCAGGAAATTAGCAAAGTCTCATGATTGAACTTAACGCAATTGTACAGGAAAATATATTACAGCACTAGCGTTCAGTGATGATTATTCTCTAATGGCAACACAACAAGCGTTCAAATCTGGCCCGTCTGGGGGGTCACAGTTTTACATGGTTATATAGGATTTTTGTCTCTGTCGTCCATCACACTTTAAAGCTGTTAATGAGTTGGCAACTCTTAATTCAAGCTCCAGATTCTGGTTAAAGCCGTTTATATTGCGTCTATAGAGCTTGAATTCTCAAAATATTTAAGTTCTGTATATACCCTGTCGTTAGTAGGTTTAGAAACGGTGAATTGAATTGAATTGGATTTTATAGTCGCACCAACAGCTAAGGTCATATGGCGACTTTTCAGCTTCCACTGGTGGAGGAAGACCCCAGGTGCCCCTCCGGGCAATTTTCGTGCACGGGTGGGCACCTGGGTAGAACCACCGACGTTCCGCAAGTCAGCTGGATAGCTTCCTCACATAAAGGTTCCTAGGCCCCTGAGGGATCGAACCTACAGCGGTGAGGGGCAAGTGATTGCAAGTCAGAGACTCTAACCACTCTTAGAAATGGTGAACATGTTTTGTAAAATGTGGCTGTTGTTGGCGGGATAGCTACTTTAAGAAGTATTTGACCTATGTTCATGAAACTTCACACATTTTCATCTTAACCCAAGGAATGCAGTTGCACATGTCCAATAACTCGTGACTTTCATTTTGACAGAGTTATGCCCCTTTTTGATGTCAATTTAGATTATCATAAGATGTGTGGTAAGGTGAATATGTGTGTGAAGTTTCATGAACATAGGTCAAATACAAAGTTATTGCCAGTTATGAGCGTGGTTAGGTTGCAGGTTAGTTTTTGTGTCGCCTTTTCGAAGAAAAGTGCAATACATAAGGAACACTTTGTCGTCCGTCCGTCACGAAAACTTAACGCTGGCTATAACTTTCTCATTTCGAGATATTTCTTCATCAAACTTCAATATATACTCATCATGACAATACTAAAATATAAAGGTCAAGATCACAATGAAGGTCATTATATGGGTTAAATACTCGGGTTTTTTTTCACGAAAACTTAACTTTGGCTATAACTTTCTCAATTCTTTTTATTTCTTCATCAATCTTTCAATATACACTTGTCATGACATCGACATGGCCATACTAAAATATAAGGGTCAAGGGCACACTGAAAAAGGTTTATATGGGTTAAATACTCATTTTTTTCTTCACGAAAACTTTGTCAGGCCAGTTTGTCCAGGTCATTTATCTGGGTCCAAAAAACCTTGTTATACTGACAAAGCGCTGACAGGTGACACACGTGTTCCGCGGAACACCCATCTAGTATAAAAGTGGGGATAACTCGATCAAAATGAAAGTTATTGGACTTGTGTAACGGCTTACAATTAGCTCACGTATATAAGCTGAGAGTAATCTTTATCAATTGAAAAGCATTGGTATATTGAACAGTATCTAGGCTATAGCAGTATATAATACTTCAAACGTTACTTTTATGAAGCAAACAAAAAAGTAAATTAACAAGTAAGCTGTACTAAATACAAAACTTTGTTGATAATTTAGAAGAAAAACAACTAATTAAACACCTGCTTTTATGTTTTAATATGTTGGTTTCATATACAAGCTGTATTGAAATGGTCTCGTGAACTGAAACAGAATTAAATACCACCATGTTCTACCACCATGTTCTACCATCATTTTCTACCATCATTTTCTACCATCATTTTCTCGTGCAATTTTATGTCCAACAGTGATTAACAGTTACATATACACATTTTCTCTCCACCCCCACCCCCCATTAAATACAATAGGCTGAAATAGGTCCTTAAAGACCATAAAGGGCATTAGTAGAGTGGCTTTCCATAATGTATTGCATTGTAGCAAAATTATAGCCCCTTTTTCACTTGGACATTTTTGGTTTATCTTGGCAAATACTGTCTGGTTAATTATTTTGACAAGTCCATGTATTTCAATACCCACTAGCTTCAAATTTCTAAGAATCTTGGCAAGTGGCATCAGTATCATCAATGCAGACTCGGCATGGGACACGAACGTAATAACACAAACATTGGGAAATAGGGCAGGTATAACCAAACTTGTGGGCTTGTCAGGACAGTTAACAATCTTGTACTGCGTAATTCAGAATAAATTGAGCTGCAAAGTTTGCCTGGAGATGAGAAGCCTGACAAGTAATGGTTTTGCATTGAAACTAAAGTCAAAATCGATGTAAAGTATGTTTTATTTACTGTTAATATTTTATATATTTTGTATAAATAAATATATTGGTAATATTCAAACATTATTTTGCAATTGCGTTACCTTGGAATGATGCCACAAGCAAAACTTGCATTAACAACTCGTAGCACACATGTATTATATTGTAAATATAGTTGTTATGTTTCATTTTCTTTAACGAAATTTTCATTTCATTCATTTGAACCCTATACCAACATCACTGCAAAAGTTCTGTAATCTATCAAGCTTGGTGCATGCTCAATTCCATTCTATTTCTTTTTTCATGTAAATTGAAGTCGAAATTGTTGTTCGAAGTGTATGTGCATATTGACAACACATTCACCAAAACTAATGTGTATGTATATATGGTACATTGTGGTGTCTAATGTGTATGGTATATATGGTACATTGTGGTGTCTAATGTGTATGGTATATATGGTACATTGTGATGTCTAATGTGTACGTATATATGGTACATTGTGGTGTCTAATGTGTATGGTATATATGGTACATTGTGGTGTCTAATGTGTATGGTATATATGGTACATTGTGGTGTCTAATGTGTATGGTATATATGGTACATTGTGGTGTCTAATGTGTATGGTATATATGGTACATTGTGGTGTCTAATGTGTATGGTATATATGGTACATTGTGGTGTCTAATGTGTACGTATATATGGTACATTGTGGTGTCTAATGTGTATGGTATATATGGTACATTGTGGTGTCTAATGTGTATGTATATATGGTACATTGTGGTGTCTAATGTGTACGTATATATGGTACATTGTGGTGTCTAATGTGTATGTATATATGGTACATTGTGGTGTCTAATGTGTATGGTATATATGGTACATTGTGGTGTCTAATGTGTACGTATATATGGTACATTGTGGTGTCTAATGTGTATGGTATATATGGTACATTGTGATGTCTAATGTGTACGTATATATTGTACATTGTGGTGTCTAATGTGTATGGTATATATGGTACATTGTGGTGTCTAATGTGTATGGTATATATGGTACATTGTGGTGTCTAATGTGTATGGTATATATGGTACATTGTGGTGTCTAATGTGTATGTATATATGGTACATTGTGGTGTCTAATGTGTACGTATATATGGTACATTGTGGTGTCTAATGTGTATGTATATATGGTACATTGTGGTGTCTAATGTGTATGGTATATATGGTACATTGTGGTGTCTAATGTGTACGTATATATGGTACATTGTGGTGTCTAATGTGTATGGTATATATGGTACATTGTGATGTCTAATGTGTACGTATATATTGTACATTGCGGTGTCTAATGTGTATGGTATATATGGTACATTGTGGTGTCTAATGTGTATGGTATATATGGTACATTGTGGTGTCTAATGTGTATGGTATATATGGTACATTGTGGTGTCTAATGTGTATGGTATATATGGTACATTGTGGTGTCTAATGTGTATGGTATATATGGTACATTGTGGTGTCTAATGTGTATGTATATATGGTACATTGTGGTGTCTAATGTGTATGGTATATATGGTACATTGTGATGTCTAATGTGTACATATATATGGTACATTGTGGTGTCTAATGTGTATGGTATATATGGTACATTGTGGTGTCTAATGTGTATGGTATATATGGTACATTGTGGTGTCTAATGTGTATGGTATATATGGTACATTGTGGTGTCTAATGTGTATGGTATATATGGTACATTGTGGTGTCTAATGTGTATGGTATATATGGTACATTGTGGTGTCTAATGTGTATGGTATATATGGTACATTGTGGTGTCTAATGTGTATGTATATATGGTACATTGTGGTGTCTAATGTGTACGTATATATGGTACATTGTGGTGTCTAATGTGTATGTATATATGGTACATTGTGGTGTCTAATGTGTATGGTATATATGGTACATTGTGGTGTCTAATGTGTACGTATATATGGTACATTGTGGTGTCTAATGTGTATGTATATATGGTACATTGTGGTGTCTAATGTGTACGTATATATGGTACATTGTGGTGTCTAATGTGTATGGTATATATGGTACATTGTGGTGTCTAATGTGTACGTATATATGGTACATTGTGGTGTCTAATGTGTATGTATATATGGTACATTGTGGTGTCTAATGTGTATGGTATATATGGTACATTGTGGTGTCTAATGTGTATGGTATATATGGTACATTGTGGTGTCTAATGTGTATGTATATAAGGTACATTGTGGTGTCTAATGTGTATGTATATATGGTACATTGTGGTGTCTAATGTGTATGGTATATATGGTACATTGTGGTGTCTAATGTGTATGGTATATATGGTACATTGTGGTGTCTAATGTGTATGTATATATGGTACATTGTGGTGTCTAATGTGTATGTATATATGGTACATTGTGGTGTCTAATGTGTATGTATATATGGTACATTGTGGTGTCTAATGTGTATGGTATATATGGTACATTGTGGTGTCTAATGTGTATGTATATATGGTACATTGTGGTGTCTAATGTGTATGGTATATATGGTACATTGTGGTGTCTAATGTGTATAGTATATATGGTACATTGTGGTGTCTAATGTGTATAGTATATATGGTACATTGTGGTGTCTAATGTGTATGTATATATGGTACATTGTGGTGTCTAATGTGTATGGTATATATGGTACATTGTGGTGTCTAATGTGTATGGTATATATGGTACATTGTGATGTCTAATGTGTATGTATATATGGTACATTGTGGTGTCTAATGTGTATGGTATATATGGTACATTGTGGTGTCTAATGTGTATGTATATATGGTACATTGTGGTGTCTAATGTGTATGGTATATATGGTACATTGTGGTGTCTAATGTGTATGTATATATGGTACATTGTGGTGTCTAATGTGTATGGTATATATGGTACATTGTGATGTCTCCAATCAATAGTAGTTGTGATTACATGTTTTACACCACTGACTTGTGGAACTATATTAAATGTACTGTACGTTAATACCATTATAACAAAAACATTGCTATTAGCTGAAAACTCATATGTTCATGATATATGGTGTTTTAGTACGATTAATTATACAGTTCAGGCCATCTCACACCTCTACCTCTACAAAAACAGTAAAAATTAATGACAACATACAAACAATAAGTGTCCATTATGTTGTTACAAGATCACTGTGGACGGAATGTTACAAGATCACTGTGGACGGAATCTTGTACACAACATTTTGATAATATTTACAATATGTACTGAATAATACTAAAATTGAAATGTGTATAAAATAAATATGGCCGGTCAATGAAGTAAGCTAAATAAATAAATATATAGCCAAAATGGACATGTCAACTTTCAAATAGCATAAACACATACAAAAATAAATATAAAAATGCAGTTTAAATTGCTTATATATTCCATAACACCCAAAGGTATAATGTGATGTGTCTTCTCCCCTTTTAAGACCAAGATTTTAATAGTAAGACATTTTGAGATGCCAACCCCCACCCCAGCTGAGCACCTGGTTGTAGTGTCCACTTATTTACCTCCCACTTCTGCCACCCTAAATTCAAGAAAAGTTAAAAAAAACAATAAATATCTTTTACATGCAATATATTTTTTTTAATTACTGGTAAAACAAACAAAAAAAAGAGTCCTTTGAGATTCAGTTTAAACTAGGGTAGGATTAATAATCAGTCTTGGGATTGTGTTGAGAATTACGACTTAAATCTTCTCTTAGTCTAAATATCCAATCGTCAGACATTTGTGGAAATAACTTGCCAGTAGTTCCCAGACTGGATATACTCATATCACACTCGTGGTTAGGAATAGATTCTCACCATTTGCATTAAAGTGTTTGAAATGGGTGTCTCAACTTATATATCCAGGATCATGTTTACTTTTAACCTGGTTACATTTAAATAAATAAAAAATTATGTATCCACTTTTTCGTAATATTTTACTCTTAAGTTTTAATATATTATTAATGCAATAATATCAAAATTGAATAATATCCACATACAATGTGCTTGTTACTATTCTTATAATTAATATTAATGATTGAACAAATGTAAGTTATCCAGAAAAACAAGCGGGACGCCGTGAGTTTTAAAACAAGAGGTCAATGACCTTGAAGCTCTACTGATTGATTTTGATTTCAGGAAGTAGTCGCTACATACTTGTTTTTTGAAAATTTATTTTTAGCCGTGGCGGCCATCTTGAATTTCCGGCCGACCTGAAATTTTGCTAGGATCAATTAGACATCAAGAGCAACATTCCCGTGAAGTTTTCATGAAAATCCGTCAAGTAGTTTCAGAGGAATAGTCGCTACAAGTTTTCATTATATAACTCTATGTAAACAAAGATGGCCGCTGACAGCCATGTTAAACATCGAATCAAAACGATTTTTGACAAGGACTAACATGTCCTGCTGATCATTTTAGAAAAAGTCCCATATCAATATCACTTATAGTTTTCAAGAAGTAGTCGCTACAAACTTGTATTTTGAAAATCTATTTTTAGATCTGGCGGCCATCTTGGATTTCACATCAACATGAATTTTTGCTAGGATCAACTAGACTTCATGGGCAACATTTCTGTAAAGTTTCATGAAAATCCATTCAGTAGTTTCAGAGGAGTAGTCGCTACAAAAAAAAGTTTACAGACAGACGGACCGACGGACCAGGGCATAAGCTCTGCTGATCTCTGATCAGTCGAGCTAAAAATCAAGATTGCCGTGTGTCACTTTGAGACTACTACAGTTCTTCCTAGGTAGCACACATACAAACTTCACTATGCAGCTTAGAAAATACCTGAGATGTATGTCTGGTGTAATATGTCGTCCGACAACTTTCTGTCCCACTAAAAACACACTATAGTTCATCACTACTGGAATTTGAACAAATTATCTATGACCTACAGCCACTGTCCCAGATAAAGCTGAAGACATTCTTGAACTAGATATACATTGACTCATATTTCAGAAGAATTTTAAAGCATCATCAAAAAATACTTCATTATTCACCCCATCAAAATGTTCGTATTTTTCTACATTTTGTGTTTAGTGCAACGAAAACAATTCCGCTAAGTAGTACCATTCTCGCTGGCCAGAGTTTTACAACGGTACCTTTTGTAAACCCTCTGGCACAATCCGTCACTTATCTGGGAACAAGGCAGAATGTATTGACCAATCAGAAGCTTTCATTTGAAGCTGAAGCGGAAAGATCGATTATTAATTTGTACAGTTATGGTAAATATACATCTAGATTACAAAAACTAATCAATCATTTTTTAAGTAGATATTTTCTAAATAGATAGCAATTAAAACGAAATTGATTAACCATGCACAGCCTGCTCTAAAATATCTACTTTGCATGTCCACACTTATCGCTGGATCGAGTAACGACTGGGGACATTATTGAAGTTCTTTTGACATACAATCCTGTAGCAATTTTACTTTAATGGTCTGTAAAATCAACTTGTTTACACGATATCACAGCACTGATACACACAGATTCCTCCAGTCATTGTCCACTTCAACTGGTACTATTCACTTAAACTGTAAGTTGTGTTGTCTAAATGAGAAATCATTCACCAATATTACTGTTATGTTCTGGCTAAATAAGGAATCTTTCATCAACCATGGTCTTCTTGGCAAGGTTTTTCTGTCCTCCTGCATCTCTTGCTAGACATACCAACTGAAAACAGAAATAATTATTGTACAAAATAGTGTTAACATATAGTTTATACTAATGGCAAAGAGGGAAAGGGGTTCTTGTATTGTTCTTTTAAGGCTTCACTCTGGCATAAATGCGAGACATAAGCAGACACTGTCACTTAAATGCAATGTGACCTGATTAATGTGAATAAGGCACTGCCTCATAGTGAGCTCAACTCCAAAAGCGACTGGAACAAAGATGAAAACAAGTTATGGAACAGATCCAAGATTTGGTTTTGTGGACACCCTGTAAACACATACAGTTACATCTCATTATCTAGACAGAATGTGCAGATATGGTGGTGGCAACATTACAGCAACAACACATCATCAGAAGGTTAACTTTTGGAATTAAATCAATTTCACCTGGGAACTGTTTTTTAGCTCCCTTCGGCTCAAAGGTGAGCTATTGGGATCACTCTTCGTCCGTCGTCGTCGTCCGTCGTTAACTTTCGCTTCAAACGACTTCTCCTCAGAAACCGCGTGGCCAATTTGACCAAACTTCATGTGGATGATCCTTAGATGAATGCTTTTTAGATTGGTTAGCACGACATCCAAGATGGCCACCATTACCATATATGGTCGAAACTTTAAAAAATCTTCTTCTCAAGAACAGCTGGACAGATTTCAACAGTTTTTCTTTTAAAATGATTGCCAACGCCTAGACTATCAAGTTTTTTCAATTGAAGTCCCCGGGGTCAAAAATGGCCATGCCCCGGGGGTCCAAAGTTTGTATATTGAAATTTTGCATGTTTTTCATATAGACATATAGGAAAAAACTTTAAAAAATCTTCTTCTCTGAAACCACAAGGCACAGAGGTCTCATGTATTACATGTAGCATCAGCTTATGGTCCTCTACTAAGTTTGTTCAAATGGTGACACTAGGGTCAAATTTGTCCCCGCCCCGGGGGTCACAGTTTAAAAAAAAAATAAAAAATCTTCTCGGAAACTACAAGAGTCAGAGGTTTGATATTTTGCAGTTACTATAAGCTTATGGTCCTTTACCAATTTTGTTCAAATGGTAACCCTCGAGTCACATTTGGCCCCGCCCCAAGGGTCATGTTTTACATAGACATGTATAGGGAAAAACTTAAAAAATCTTCTTCTCTGAAACTGCAAGAGCCAGAGGTTTAATATTTTGCATTTGCTATAAGCTTATGGTCCTCTACCAAGTTTGTTCAAATGGTGACCCAGGGGTCACATTTGGCCCCGCCCCGGGGGTCACAGTTTTACATAGGCTTTTATAGGGAAAAACTGAAAAAAATCTTCTCTGGAACTACACATGGCACGGAGCTCTCATGTATTACATGTAGCATCAGCTTATGGTCCTCTACTTAGTTTGTTCAAATGGTGACCCTGGGGTCAAATTTGTCCCCGCCCCAGGTGTCACAGTTTTACATAGACTTATATAGGAAAATGTTTTAAAAAATCTTCTCGGAAACTGCAAGAGCCAGAGGTTTGATATTTTGCATTTAATATAAGCTTATGGTCCTTTACCAAGTTTGTTCAAATGGTGACCCTCGGGTCACATTTGGCCCCGCCCAAGGGTCACGTTTTACGAGATGTTTAGGGAAAAACTTAAAAAATCTTCTTCCCTGGAACTGCAAGAGCCAGAGGTTTAATATTTTGCATTTGCTATAAGCTTATGGTCCTCTACCAAGTTTGTTCAAATGGTGACCCTGATGTCAAACTTGGCCGCGCCCCAGGGGTCACAGTTTTATATAGACATATATATAGGAAAAAAACAATCTTCTCTGAAACTGCAAGAGCCAGAGGTTTAATATTTTGCATTTACTATAAGATTATGGTCCTCGATCAAGTTTGTTCAAATGGTGACCCTGGGGTAAAATTTAACCCCACTCCGAGGGTCACAGTTTTACATAGACGTATATAGGAAACACATTAAAGTCTTCTTCCCTGGAACTACAAGAGCCAGAGGTTTACTATTTTGCATTTACTATACTCTTATGGTCCTTTACCAAGTTTGTTCAAATGGTGACCCTGGATTCACATTTGACCCCGCCTCAGGGGTCACGTTTTACATAGACTTGTATAGGGAAAAACTTAAAAAATCTTCTTCTCTAAAACCACAAGGCACACAGCTCTCGTATATTACATGTAGCCCTGGGTCACATTTGGCTCTGGCCAAGGTGTTACTCTCTAGCACCATCATTTTGTATTTGATCTTTACCAAACTTTGTCAGGGTCTTAAACTGTCTATATCAATGTTGTTATACACAACAGAGCCCACATTTCTTGAACAATCTTAACCAAACTTGCACAGATTGTATATGACCATAAGATTTCAAAGAAGTTCGATAATGTGCCAGTACTCAGGTGATCGCTTTAGGGCCATCTTGGCCCTCTTGTAATGGTTCAAATTTACTCAGGTGAGCGATATAGGGCCATCATGGCCCTCTTGTTTAAGCAATTTGGCGCTGAAAGAGCTAACATCTGTTGTGCTTGCATTTATAATGTGTGTAGCATGTGCAAGCATCTATTCAAATAATAATCAAGTACATTTTTCAGCCACAATGGAGAGAACTGTAACTAATGTTGTATTAACTTGTAGTTCAATCCATTTGCATATGTTGCTAGTAATATAATACATATAATGTAACATATCTGCAATAAAATATTATTAAGTCATTTATTTAATTGTACAAAATACCAAATAAAATATACAAAATAGACATTTTAAAACTAGTTTACATCTAACAAACACGTGCTGACATACATGTTATAATTATTTGAAATAGAGTTATCTGCTTCAAAAGTGTTTTAATTGGACATATCACATCACACATGTGTCGTTCATTGTTGTATTTCATCTGAAATTACTAAGCAAAGTTATTTTATAGCCACTTTAAAATAGTTTTAGAATCAAAGACAAGTATCCGTAACTTCAGAATAATGCAGAAAACAATATTTTATCATGAAATGATCAGAATTTCTTAAGCACAAATATTTTAGTCAACAGGTGTAAAAAGAACAAGTTACTTCCCGCTTGCTGCAATTCTTGCATTGCAGTCATTTGTTAATTAGCCGCACCTGTGTATTCATTGTTTCATATTGCAGTCATTTGTACATAGCCACACCTATGTATTATACACGTGGTAATATGGTTGGAACAAAAAACAAACTAGAAGGCCACAACCTGCATGTTGAAGAAACAAAATATGCATAGTCATAGCAGAGAGCAAACTTGATCTATATTCCATCCAAAGTAGGTCACAGCAACCCAAAATTGTTCACATGATGTTAGATACATATAGAATATTCTACTGGAGAAAGGAGTAAGAAATGCATGTCATAGCAGAGACCGGACATGACCTATATTTCATCTAAAGCGACACGAAATTCATTTCACCCATTTAACAACAATCACACAATGTTTGACAGCAATACACAATGTTTGACAGGTAAAATTAAAACAACTACCATATTTAACAGGCCAAAAGTTGATGGGTATATTCTAGTACATGCAACTGAATACAAATAGTTCTGTGTTTCAAAAAGTTATTCAATTAAACGAAATATGCGTTTAACCGATATGCGATTAGATGGAATCAACTGTAGGAGTAAAAAAATGCTAAAATCCTTGCAACTGAGTGACGTTGTCTTACAAAACAATACAGGATGTCAACTTTGATTGTTGCAAATTGACCAGAAAGTCAACTGGGGTCATGTAATGTTTTGACACATTTTGGGGATTTCAAATGATTAAAACAAGGTGTAATAAAACAAGGTGTAATGAATGAAAAATCTTAGTATCTAAAAACTACAACACAGCCGTCTTGACATTGTGCGAAAATTCAATGAGTAGGCAACAGCGACCGGATATAAGGAACATTCTGGTGAAGTTTGGTGAAAATACTTCAAGTAATGAAGATATAAATAAATGAATGTTGGATACACCGACAGACTAAAGAACGGACTGACACACATATCCCCGGAGGACATTGTGATCGCTATGTCAAGATCCGTAAACGGGCTAGACAATAATGAACAATAACTTGGAACAGGAAAATAGTTAACAGCTTATAATGAAGTTGTTACAATCAAACAGCGATTGGAAGACATACTATTTTCAAAGCAAAATAACTACTGAAATGTAACTTAAACAAAGTTCATAAATCAACAATAACTATTAACAGTTACTCTACATGTGCCATCAGGGCCATGATTGCTTGTATGGCATGAAATAGGTATCGATCTTTCCTCCAAACACACGCAGTAAGTAACACAGCTAAAATACAAACACATGCAGTAAGTAACGTAGCTGAAATACAAACACACGCAGTAAGTAACACAGCTGAAATACAAATGTAATATAGCACAGAGCGGTGCTGTTATCCTAACTGCCTGACCCAGTTTAAATGATGGATGAACTTTCGAAAAAATATATATGTTTTACAGAGGTGTGTATAACTATATGCTCCCAATTATACATAGTGGAGTAAAAGAAAAATAATAGTATAATGTTAGTGCCTTGAAGTGTTTCATGACCATGCTAAAATGCAAATACAATGTGTAAGATACATGTGTCTACTGGAATCTGGTTACTGGATGAGATATACACAGTAGAAATGACAGGGTTATCTAAAACACTCTCAGTGTAAAAGATTATTTGCGGATGCTCGATATAATTCATGTGCTGACAGTAGAGCGAAAGTAAAAACTGTTAGTACGAAGGATATTATAACTAGTTGCAGTATCAATATTTATATCACCAGCCCAAGACAAGCATTTTGTTGAGCAAGATCAGTACATGTATTATGTATCAATATTTAAATCACCTGTCCAAGACCAGCATTTTGTTGAGCAAGATAGGTACATGTAATAAACTTGTAAAACCTAGCTGGTAATATTTTTATGACAGTTTCAAATTCTATCTGTTTAGACAGCATCAAAAATGAATTTCTGCCAAGTTACTGAAAGTCTTCAATACTTTCATAAAGTGGTTTCCTGGAATAGTGAAAACCACAATGGTTTAGGTCGAGATCTTGTGATACTGTAACCCTGCAAAGCTTTTAAAGCCAGACTATGTTTAATTTAATCCATAACAGAGATGATGCAGATTTTATGTGGCATGTAAATTTATATATTTGCCGAATTAGTTATTTCACCCGATTAACCCATCCGTTAATTGAATCAACCGAATTTTTTCATATTTAGGTATGCTAACTTTTTAACGTCTCTTGACGTATGCTTGTCATGTTAACAATACCTGTACTGTAAAATGAACCGTTGGCCCTGCTTATTGTTGGTGGCATGCAGCGCAGTTAATCATGAGGCACATGGCAAAAGTGGGTTAGTTCTTAGGAGTTTTCATCATAAACAAGAGGTCAATGACCTTGAAGCTCTACTGATTGATTTTGATTTCAGGAAGTAGTCTCTACAAACTTGTTTTTTGAAATTTATTTTTAGCCGTGGCGGCCATCTTGAATTTCCGGCCGACCTGAAATTTTGCTAGGATCAATAAGACATCAAGAGCAACATTCCTGTGAAGTTTCATGAAAATCCGTCAAGTAGTTTCAGAGGAATAGTCGCTACAAGTTTTCATTCTATAACTATGTAAACAAAGATGGCCGCTGACAGTCATGTTTAACATCGAATCATAACGATTTTTGACAAGGACCAACATCATGTCATGCTGATCATTTTAGAAAAAGTCCCATATCAATATCACTTATAGTTTTCAAGAAGTTTTCAAGAAGTAGTCGCTACAAACTTGTATTTTTAGCCATGGCGGCAATCTTGAATTTCCGGCCGACCTGAAATTTTGCTAGGATCAATTAGACATCAAGAGCAACATTCCTGTGAAGTTTCATGAAAATCCGTCAAGTAGTTTCAGAGGAGTAGTCGCTACAAGTTTTCATTAAATAACTCTATGTAAACAAAGATGGCCACTGGCAGCCATGTTTAACATTGAATCAAAATAATGTTCGACTCGGATAACCAACATGTCATGCTGATCATTTTAGAAAAAGTCCCATATCAATATCACTTATAGTTTTTAAGAATTAGTCGCTACAAACTTATTTTTTTAAAAACTATTTTTAGCTGTGGCGGCCATCTTGAATTTCTGGCCGATCTGAAATTTTGCTAGGATCAATTAGACATTAAGAGCAACATTCCTGTAAAGTTTCATGAAAATCCGCCAAGTAGTTTCAGAGGAGTAGTCGCTACAAGTTTTTACTATATAACTCTATGTAAACAAAGATGGCCGCTGGCAGCCATGTTTAACGTTAAATCAAAACGATTTTTGACATGGACCAACATCATGTCATGCTGATCATTTTAGAAAAAGTCCCATATCAATATCACTTATAGTTTTCTAGAAGTAGTCGCTACAATCTTGTATTTTGAAAATTTATTTTTAGCCGTGGCGGCCATCTTGAATTTCCAGCCGACCTGAAATTTTGCTAGGATCAATTAGACATCAAGAGCAACATTCCTGTGAAGTTTCATGAAAATCCGTCAAGTAGTTTTAGAAAAAGTCCCATATCACTTAGAGTTTTCAAGAAGTAGTCGCTACAAACTTGTTTTTGAAAAACCTATTTTTAGATTTGGCGGCCATTTTGGATTTCACATCAACATGAATTTTTGCTAGGATCAACTAGACTTCATGGGCAACATTTCTGTAAAGTTTCATGAAAATCCATTCAGTAGTTTCAGAGGAGTAGTCGCTACAAAAAAAAGTTTACGGACAGACGGACGGACGCCGCTCCACGGCATAAGCTCTGCTGATCTCTGATCAGTAGAGCTAAAAATTGAAACGATTAATTTGGCATATTTTAAGATCAGAAACCAAACAATAGCAGATAGAGATTGGTAACCCGGAAGTACATGGATTATGGAGTGTATGGTGTTTGAAAATAATATGATGCACGGCAAACCATCGCATCATATCATACTTGGCCAACTTGTTTAATATTCAATAATAAGTCATGTACAGTCCTCTACAAATACTTTACCTCTGACAGCAGGTATGTTATAACACCAGAGATGACGAAGTTACTGAATATCAGGTCTGTGATACAGAACGTGAGGATGTCAAACAAAAGTAGGGTCATCTCATTGCCATAGAACAATACGTTGTCAAAGGAATGGCCATCGTCTGAAAGGGTATAGTAATAACAGGATATTCATAAAATTATTAGTACATCGTTATCAAGAACATTTATGTAAGATAGCAAAATGAATTTTTTGGTAAATAATGGGTCATTTTTGGACTCGTTATGTTTAGGCTCTGTGTACCATTATTTGTCAACAATTTTAAGATGGGGGGGGTGGGGGGGCCATAGACCTCCATAAAAGAGAAATGTTTTTACTGCAAATTCTTCCATGTGGTTCCTGGGCAAGAAAATGGCCACTGCTTATCCAGCAGAGGAGTAAAATCCCCACCCTGAAATCTGATCTTTTTGTCATTTTCATTAAAAGGTCTTTACCATCATCCCTGTACTGTTTCAGGTGCTACTGGAGTGGTGGCAGAAAACAATGATTGTTACTCGAGCGAAAAACATAGAGTTTACAACAGAACTGAAATTGCAGCAACTCTGCAGGTGTAAAGGTTCTAGGCCTATCCCGTATATTTTTATCTTGATGCAAAAGGAGGTCGGGCCTGTCATGTTCATTTCTGTTGGAGTCAAATATATAACTTTTTTGTGCAGTCAGCAGTGTGCGGTAAAACCCAATTCAACCCAATTGTAAGATTGCGAGGTAGCTTTAAAATAGTGAAACAATGGATACAAGATAGTGTACAGAGATAACTACTGAATAAATTCAGAATTAATAAATTTTTACCATTATAAAATATTCCTGTCTCTGTCGTGTCGTAGAACTCTGTGTTCATGATGCTCTCCAGAAATGTCTTGTCTTTTATCACATAATCTATGTCTCGTAATGACTGAAATGTAATAGTTTTTACAATAATAAGTGAAAAAGTGGCTGAGTGGAATCCCTGCTAGTCAGCTTGAGGAACGTATTTCCTGACCGGTTTCTTTTAGTAGATATGAACTCTTCAGAGGGTATTTGTTAACTTATAAAGAAGCAGTGAGCAATGAGTGAATGTGATTTCGTCTTCACGTCCTTTCTCCAGGCACACTAGTCCATTCAACTGACAAATACAACACCATGTATTGTACATTTCCGTTGTCTATTTATTTATTACTCTGCACCAATTGGGATCAGTATATAATGTCACCAGAAATCACTTTTTTACTATTAAAGTCAATAATCATTTAATAGTTAGATACATGTCTCGTAATCACTAAAATAAATTGAGAAGTAGAAGCCATCGAGATACAATAATTATAACTGATTGATATTGACTGTATTCACTGTATTCACACGTTTTCCACATTTCATTTATACTGTACATCGTACAAACCATATCAAAGAATTAGATCATAAGCATAATCTTCTTCTCAATTACAATTAAGCCATTTTATGTACTTATCTCTTCATAAAGATTCCTCAACAGTTTTCGAGTTACGCTCCAGAAAGAATATATATATAGAAAGCCACCAAAAGACGTGTGGCAAGTTTCGTAAAGAACTGTTATGGCGTTATGCTCTAGAAACCAAATATTTTACAAACTGACTGTCTTGTTTCTATGAAAATGTCAAAGATAATGATATCAAAAAGGTGCCTCAAGTTTTATGCTACAGTAACAATAAGTATCATGGATATCTGTACAGCAAAACAGGGGCACAACTCTCCCAAAATGGGTTGCAGAGTTGTGTCACTTGCAAGCAGCATCTTGTTATTGACAGAGAATACATGTGTAGTTTCACTGAATTACTCAAAGCGATTTATAAGAAACGAGTTTTCTGTAAAAAACGCGACGTGATGATACTGGGCTAGACAAAGTGAAACCTATACAGCCCCCTCAAACTCTGTTTTCGGCGATGTGAATTGGTAAATAAGAGAATTATGGAGTTACTTATTGAATATAAAAGGGAAAGCACACTCATAAAAACTATCTTCATTTCCCACCCACAGCCCCAAAAGTTGCAACTTACACGATCAATAAAAGCAGACAAGAATCTGTTGATGGTAGAGTATGCCTCTACTTGTTTTTCCATGGCTGTTCCAGCTATCCTTCCTCCCTTGCCTGCATCCATACGTGACGCTGCAGCAGCAGACTGATCAAATACCACATATAAACTGTTATACCAAAATCAATTTATAATTTATACATGTAACAAAATTGTTGTTTTTCCTGTCACTAATTAAAAATGTGGATGAAGTAGTACAATAACTCATGGCAATTATTTTTCACAAAAATATTTTTTTTGGATACAAACTCGAAGCTAGATCATTAATCAAGGTCATGACAAAAAACAAAATTTTCTGAATAATTACTTGACGATTGCATCCTGTCAGTCTTCGGTGTTTAGACAAATTGGCATAATTCATGCAGCCTCTTTTATTGTATTGTTACTGATGATAAACAAAATTCAAACGTGCGATATCTGGGTAAAAAACATTTAACGAAATAATCATATTTAAACTGTGCCTAGATTTAAATCCTGTAAAGAATTTTATTGTGTTCGGAATTGAAAAAAACACATATGCCATGGGAAACACTATATGCCTCGCATATGAAGGACTCTGGCTCTATGCCTTGGTAAAATATGGAGTGAGAACACAAAAACATTTTTGAGGTTTAACAGTTGTGAGGAAGCAAGCATAGAAAATGTTGTCTTTTAACTACAAATCATTCTATACTTGCTATTAGTTGTAATGTCCTGCCACAAAAACACTGTCACAGAGAGTGATTTGTATATAAAGCTGTACTCCTCATTCAGGATCATCATAGAGGGAGACTTGGTAGAAATAGTTTCCCAAGTCTCCCAGAATTCTCACTTGATTGGACAAAATTCTCTATTTTTGACAGCCTAACGCTTATTTCTCAATCTAAATCAGAATGAAATCTGACACATTACCTCAATCTGAGCAGGAATGAGTACTGTCTCATACTTCATACGCAGTCTCTTGGGTAGAGCCATGATGAATGTCTGCTGCTCCGTGTTGGGTAACAGTCCACGCTGTCCACACATATCCTCCTGTAATCAACAAATAAATGACACATTTAATACTAAGTTTTGTTTATTTATTGGTTTAAACACAGGTTGTTAGTTTTAGGTCAATGTAACATTTCATTTGCTTCATACTTTCTGCTAAAAAACAGAGTGTCTACTTTCACTTCACTTTCCAGTATGGCGGAGCTACTGTGCAGGTATCCAATCTGTCTCAATAGAAAATGGCTATTTCACTGTCTGTAAATATACCGACGGTAGTTGTCTCTCCTGCCAATTTTTATCATTATCACTGGTACTATGTATAGCAATGGGGAAAATGATGTAAATGTAAGAAAAAATGTAAATAAGAACTGATTCGCGTTTTTCAGCGTTTATGTGTTTTTTAAACGCCATAAGTGAAAGGAATTTGACACATCAAAAAATGTGGATCAATTCTTATAACTACTGTTCATATATTCTCCTTAAGTAGACTCACTCCAGAGTAGGCTGCTTGGGTTTTACCGGTCTCCTTATGCAGGTCAGACAACTTGTTACCTTACACTGTCTGTCACGGAAATTCGATCAATGAACATTGGTGTTTTGCAAAGTTTTTTTAACAGTAAAGTTGACCTGCCATGTTTATACATTGAAACCCAATCACACCAATTCTGAATAGTATCTTTTTATAAACAAACTCATGAAATAACACTGGAAAGCAAAGTATTTTTTTTTTTTAGATCAAACTGATTTGTTGTGGTTTCCATAAACAGTGTATAAAAAGAATGAGAAGACAAAGTGTTACCTCTTCTTTCTTCATCATCTCGAACATCTCCTTCATGTTTGTGTCCGAACGTCCGTGCACCGAGCGTCCGTGAATGTAGTGGCCGTACAGCGCGTGTGCCATTACAAACACACTGATATTACTCATGGAGCACAGATCCACAAACTGACGAACCTTGTCCTCGAAAAACCTCTCATAGACAAACGTGAAAAATATCCACTGAACGATACCTGCAGACAAAGAATTTATTAAAAGTGAAAAGGAGGTTCTATGCAAGTGTGCTTATCTGAGATGGACTGAAATGGAGAATAAATAAAATGCAGTTTGTTTTCATGTTAAGTTTACGAGACGTTTTCGACTGCAATATGTTGACCTTACTTTCATAAAATAAGACACATTCCATTGTGTCGAGGGACCAGGAATCTTTATTTGATGACGCTATCCAGTCAGCTTGTCAAACATTCGTTGTTCTACCCAGGTGCCTGCCCGTTCACAAAAATTGCCCGGAGGGGCACCTGGGGTCTTCCTCTACTAGTGGAAACTGGAAAGTCGTCATATGACCTTAGCTGTTGGTGCGACTATAAAATTCAATTTAATTCAATTTAATTCCATCGTGTAAATCATGTCCTATGTTAGCCTTTACTTAATTTTCATACTAATACAGAACAAATATTAGGTCCTTCATTAAACCATGTCCTTCATTAAACCGTTAAATGTTTTAAATAAATTGTCTGGTTAAATTCACAGAATGCCGGTACTAACCTGTGACCAAGTATACAAGCACAGCCACGGCATATCTGTACACGTAACTGTATTCTGCCTTATAGTTTGATGCATCCTTCGTCACACTACCATCTGGATCCCTTGTGGCAGTGCTCTCAAACCCCACAACTACCAGGAAAAACACCACACACCACACCTGGAATGTCTTGTTTATCTTTCTAATGGCCTGAATTTCATTCCACTCATTGGCCACGAAGTATGTCCTCCATATTGATACAGGCACTTCTTTTGTCTTCGTGGCTTCGGCCGCGTTACCGAGCACGCCACGAGATCTCTCCCAGTCAATAAAGAAAACATCAATGGTACACTGCATGAAGATGAGATGAGCCACCTCCATGAACTTCAGAGCAAAGGCAGCACCAAACAACCCCTTCCAGTCCTTCAGCTGGCTTTCTGAAGGGTGGACCAGGTACACAACGCTCTGTCTCTGTAAGGATGCAAGTAATACAGTGTTGACTGAAGTGTTTTCCCAGGATTTTAAATTTCTATTCAAAAGTCACTTTAAGGATAATTTCAAGGCCACATGTCTATTTTTACATGCTTTAATTTGAAAAGGGCTTTAAAATTTCTCTTAATTTTTTTTACACTTAAGGAACTATTTCCAGTCTATTGTGCTTTTGCTTTTTGAGGGGGGTGAGGGTATACTTTGTATTGTATATTTACAATGTATTTACAATGTATTTACAATGAATTTATGTTTACAATGTATTTACAATGTATTTACAATGTATTTACGATGTATTACAATGTATTTACGATGTATTTACAATGCATTTACAATGTATTTACAATGTATTTATGATGTTCTTTGCTGAGACTAGACAGTTATTTATTCTCATATTATTCTTTACAGCGATGTTCGAAAGATGTTATAAAGATGGTGAACAAATGGGCATAATAAATGAAGAAATTATTTAATTTAAAAAATAATACTTTCGAAAATAATAACCAAATAGATTTTGAGAATGACTATAAAATGAGGATACCACAATAGGCTGATCAAACCTGTGGTTAAATTACATTAACTTCAAAGTAATAAAATAAATGTCTAAACTAACTTAACGCCCTTACCTTGAAGAAAATAAACCAATAGAAAGCCATTCCAAAAGTGATAATAAAGAAGACATTGGCCAACGTGCCACAACAGTAAAAGAAGAAATTTGCGATGGTTTGGAAGTCCATGGTTGGGCGGCCGGATCTCTTGGACCACACCCATGTTTTGTAGCCCGCAAAGATCACTCCCAGGGTAGCGAGCGTGCCCACAGCGATCTGAAAGTCCCTCAGATACCCTGTGTCCGTGTAGCTGTAATCCACATTGAATGATATCTGCAGTATAATAAAAGATTCATTACTTTATCTTGACCACATGCTCACAGTTTGGACAACAGCACATCATTGATCATTGATCAAAAACAACACAATTTTCACAAGTGTTATGTTAAATTGTTCAAATGGTTGACAAAGAGAAATTATACCTACCAGGTCGATGTTGGTTTTCACCAATCTTTGGACTAAGATTTCTTGTAGATTTTTTTCTCTATTTTTAACTTATGGTTGAAAGAAAATAACTAAGTCTAGTTATAATTTACGAAATGTACACAAATTTGGTAGCAACTAGTCCTGATCTAAAATATATACACCACAAATTCACATTCGATAACTGATGAAACAAAAATCGCCTCTCATGAAATAGTTTCTAATAATCAAAATAATCTGTTAAATATTCTTATTCAAAAGCGCTTTATATAGGGGAAAAACAAATTTCTCACACAAATTACTATAAAATGTGCATATAAAGGGTTTCTGGGTTCAGTTACAACTTATTACCATATCAGAACATTTCTGCTCCAAGTTTATAATCGTGTCACCACTGGTGTAGATTGTCTAAATCCTGAGACAGGGCCTGACTAGGTTGGAGCTAAGGTAGGAAAAGAAGTAGCCAAAATGTCCAAATTTTATTTAGTTAGATACCATTTTCCAATAAACTGAAAGTTCTGCTTTTTAAGATAATTTCTGAAGATTCTGTATTGGTTATTTTAGGACAGATATAATTATCTTAAGCTGGGGAGAGATAAGACAACTCTGTCCAACAGGTGAGATATCGGGTAACCTCGTGTCTACACATTCTGCCATACTAACCTCTATTTCTGTGCCCTTATTTGCATCGTCCAGAGTGACCCAATTATACTCCACCTTGATGGCTGGAGGGTAGATCACGCCCTGGGTCGTGTCCGTCTGTAGCACCACCTGTATTGATATAGCGCTAGCATAACGCACCCAGGTCGCAGGCCCTGAAGGTAAAAAATTATGGTTAATATAACCGGATTTAAAAGCAATATCTAAGCCTCTTTTTTCATCAATAAGGCAAGACAGAAAGGGATAATGGTGTAACAATAGACATATATATACACATCTTATATTTAGGCCGCACAAACAAATGTGTGGTCAGTTAGATATGGTAGGTCAATAAGTGAGGAAAGTAAAGAAAACACGTGTTTGCCTTTTTTGTGGCATTTTGTAAAATTTCTTCTACAAATTACAACTGTAACTTCTACAGACTACAACAGAAATGTTTCTCTCCCCTCACCAAAGCCCCACTGCCCCTGCTAGAGAAGGCAAAGTCATTAGTAGTCGTAATAATTTGTACAAGCAGAAGGAAGCAAAGTCAAAAGTAGAGTTTTGGCCGGCAACAGTTTTAATAATCGCATATCTAAAGAATAGTCTTACTATATATGTTTGACCTTTTTTTTCACAACACCGATATATTTGTTATACATTACATTTCAGGGTGCCCAGAAGTCGAATATGAATCAAGATATTTTTTATTACTTGCTATATGTTTTCATACCCGATATGTTTACAATCTTGCCATAGCCATCCGTTATGCTTCACAAAGCCTAAAATTCATTTTGACACCCCTTGTTTACATAGTAAAAATAAAACAAAACGGCTTTGTATTTTTTAGAAATTTTCATCTTCGCATGTCTGTTTCTAGTGTTCGGATGTACCAAGTTAAACGTAGGCTATGCAGAGTGGTGTTGTTGTTCAATGTTCAGCATCTCCAGCAATCAATCATACTTTACTTTTATTTTGGAATGAAAACCATTATATCCAGCAAATAAAAGGTAGCTAAATAGTATACTGCATTTATATTTTGTTATTTACACCACTATTGGTCAACTTATTTTTTAAAGTCACCCTACCCCAGAAAAATGTAATGTTCCAACGTCACCATTTTGTTTTTTCAGCTGTCAATAAAATAACATGTAAACATGGGGGGTCAAAATGAATTTTTGGCTTTGCAAAGATTAGCTGAAGGCTAAAGCAAGATTGCGTCTGTTTTCATTCTATTCAATCGTATCATTTATGAAAACATACATTAAGTAATAACAAAAAATCTTGATAAATATTTGATGTTTAGGCACCCTGAAATGCACAGTAGGTTATATTTCATACAACATAAAGGTGCTTGACATCCTACACAGTTTGGTTTAATAGTCCTATGTTTTAATATAGTAAATATTTATTATCTATGAAAGACCTTTGATTTACATTACATTTCATATTTTTTCCAGCAAAACAGCAAGAGCAGAGTATTTGGTAGTAAAACAATCCAAGTTACATTACCTCCAGTTTATATACAGGAATGGTGCAAGATCGAAGTTTGAAACAACAGGCAGGAACATGTCATTTGAAGATCTTGCAATGTGTAATAGGATGACCTCATTTTAACACCATGCTAATACAGCTTTTACATGCACATTTTTAGTAAAACAATCCAAGTTACATTACCTCCAGTTACTGGAATGGTTCCCACATTGTCCACCAGGAAAAACCTCCGGAATAACTGCATGTCCTCTTCATTACCTGCAACACCAAGTCATATGATCAGTTATCACTAGTCACAATATCAGTTTTCACTACCTGCAACACCAAGTCACATGATCAGTTATCACTACCTACAACACCAAGTCACATGATCAGTTATCACTACCTGCAACACCAAGTCACATGCTCAGTTATCACTACCTGCAACACCAAGTCACATGATCAGTTATCACTACCTGCAACACCAAGTCACATGATCAGTTATCACTACCTGCAACACCAAGTCACATTATCAGTTATCACTACCTGCAACACCAAGTCACATTATCAGTTATCACTACCTGAAACACCAAGTCACATTATCAACACCAAGTCACATGATCAGTTATCACTACATGTAACACCAAGTCACATTATCAGTTATCACTACATGCAACACCAAGTCACATGATCAGTTATCACTACCTGCAACACCAAGTCACATTATCAGTTATCACTACCTGCAACACCAAGTCACATGCTCAGCTATCACTACCTGCAACACCAAGTCATATTATCAGTTATCACTAGTCACATTATCAGTTTTCACTACCTGCAACACCAAGTCACATTATCAGTTATCACTACCTGCAACACCAAGTCACATTATCAGTTATCACTACCTGCAACACCAAGTCACATGCTCAGTTATCACTACCTGCAACACCAAGTCACATGATCAGTTATCACTACCTGCAACACCAAGTCACATGCTCAGTTATCACTACCTGCAACAACAAGTCACATTATCAGTTATCACTACCTGCAACACCAAGTCACATTATCAGTTATCACTACCTGCAACACCAAGTCACATGATCAGTTATCACTACCTACAACACCAAGTCACATGATCAGTTATCACTACCTGCAACACCAAGTCACATGCTCGGTTATCACTACCTGCAACAACAAGTCACATTATCAGTTATCACTACCTGCAACACCTAGTCACATTATCAGTTATCACTACCTGAAACACCAAGTCACATTATCAACACCAAGTCACATGATCAGTTATCACTACATGTAACATCAAGTCACATTATCAGTTATCACTACATGCAACACCAAGTCACATGCTCAGTTATCACTACCTGCAACACCAAGTCACATTATCAGTTATCACTACCTGCAACACCAAGTCACATTATCAGTTATCACTACCTGCAACATCAAGTCACATGATCAGTTATCACTACCTGCAACACAAAGTCAAATGATCAGTTATCACTACCTGCAACACCAAGTCACATTATCAATTATCACTATCTGTAACACCAAGTCACATTATCAGTTATCACTACCTGCAACACCAAGTCACATGATCAGTTATCACTACCTGCAACACCAAGTCACATGATCAGTTATCACAACCTGCAACACCAAGTCTTATCAATTTTCACTACCTGCACCACCAAGTCACATTATCAGTTATCACTACCTGCAACACCAAGTCACATGATCAGTTTTCACTACCTGCAACACCAAGTCACATTATCAGTTATCACTACCTGCAACACCAAGTCACATGATCAGCTATCACTACCTGCAACACCAAGTCACATTATCAGTTATCACTACCTGCAACACCAAGTCACATGATCAGTTATCACTACCTGCAACACCAAGTCACATGATCAGTTATCACAACCTGCAACACAAAGTCAAATGATCAGTTATTACTACCTGCAACACCAAGTCACATTATCAGTTATCACTACCTGCAACACCAAGTCACATGATCAGTTATCACAACCTGCAACACAAAGTCAAATGATCAGTTATCACTACCTGCAACACCAAGTCACATTATCAATTTTCACTATCTGTAACACCAAGTCACATTATCAGTTATCACTACCTGCAACACCAAGTCACATGATCAGTTATCACTACCTGCAACACCAAGTCAAATGATCAGTTATCACTACCTGCAACACCAAGTCTTATCAATTTTCACTACCTGCACCACCAAGTCACATTAAGCAACACCAAGTCACATTATCAGTTATCACTACCTGCAACACCAAGTCACATGATCACTTATCACTACCTGCAACACAATAAGGCCTAAATTTAAATAATGGGTGTTTGCTGTTGCCGCCCAACTGGGGAAAATAGCGCTGTTTTTTTTTTTTTACTAAATCAGAGCATAATATTTCGTACCAGTCTAGAATCTTCGACAATTTTATCATCAAGACACTTACATTTGCATTTCTTTTATTTTTCAACCATTTTCTGATCTGGCATAGATTCAAACAATGGAGGAATGTGTGTCTGTTCGGGGGACTTTTTTTCTCCTCAAAACTTGAAATTGATATGGCGTCTTTTACACGATGTGCTTCCGTCAAACTTACAAAGTAACCTGGAAAGGATGCTAACACTGTCCCAGTCTTAAAGAGCAGGCTATTCGAGTTCAATGATGAATGCACTTGTGAAGATGTTTTCTACGACTTGTCTTTTGGCTGTTACTTGTGATACGCAGGCTTCATAACCGCTGCACCCAACTAAACTCCTTTTTGTTTATTTCGCTCTTCGGGACATACAGTTTTATTAGATCCTGGGACCATACGCCGCTGGATATAGGGGATGAAATAAAGATGTATCCACCGCCATATGCTTGCCATTTTCGGGATGGTTAAAATTTTGTACTGTTGATTTTTATGAATATTGAGTTCTGCTCCATCCGTGGCTAGAGGGCGTGAGCGGTAGCTAGCATATTTCACTACCACTCATGAACAGTCTCAATCAAACCGAGACTGCAATATTTTGTATGTCGTGCTCGGCCGTTTCCAAAGGTCAATTATCATTCTCTTTTTTGATAGTCGATAACCCAATTGAAAGAAACAAAACAGACTAGAGGTTGTGTTTTTAGTAAAAACAGATATCTCCCCCCACTGGTGATAGGGCAATAATCCACCAAAAATCATTTGACTGGAA
Organism: Cyrtodaria siliqua; assembly: GCA_037043455.1. NCBI lineage: Eukaryota > Metazoa > Mollusca > Bivalvia > Adapedonta > Hiatellidae > Cyrtodaria > Cyrtodaria siliqua. Next base: position 319,237 of record JAWPHD010001329.1, read on the forward strand.
CTCGACTAGGCTTGGTACTGATCATCCCTTGGCCTACTAATTTTCGTTGAAATCTGGCCAGGGGTTCAAGAGAACCGGACAAAATAATTTTGTGTATTAAAGCCTTTAAAGGGTCAACTCCGCCAAAAATCATTCATACGGAACATGACAACTGGGATTGGTACTGATCATTCCTGCAAAGTTTCACTGAAATCAAGCCAGGGGTTCAGAAGAATTCGTCTGACCAAAGTTGATACTGATAATCCCTATAAAGTTTCGTTGAAATCAGGCCAGGGGTTCAGGAAAACTATTCCAGACAAAGTTTGTATATAACTACGCCAAACAGCATTTGATCAGAACACGGCAATGTTACGCATAACTAGCCTGATACTGATCAGGGGTTTAGGAGAACTAGTACAGACAAAGTTTGTGTAGTGAATCCTTTAAAGGGCTGTAACTCCGCCAAAATTCATTCAATCGGAACACAACGACGATACGCAACTGGGCTTGGTACTGATCATCCCTGCCAAGTTTCATTGAAATACGGCCAGGGGTTCAGGAGAACTAGTCCGAACAAAGTTTGTGACATACAGACAGACAGACGACAGACAACACAAAAAAAAAATGTAGCGGGGCCAAGACATAAGAACATGTCAGTCACTGTTTCAAAAAAATTAAATGGAAAGGGAACGTCTGAACCGGATTTGATGGAACCCCTCAACATTGTGAAAAACATTGACCCAGAACTGAACTAAAGCACTACATAGATACACATTAATAAAACAGAAAGCAAATGCATTAAACAATATATACAGTGAAAGCGTCTCTGTCCGATTTCCACCATATTTCAGTATTTAAATACAATTATGACATTCTATATTTTCAAGCAAAAAACAAAACAAACAAAAACAAAACTGCCTACATACCAACCCATACCTCTTCAGGGTGGGTCAGTAACAGCTAACAGTTTTATAATTTAGGCCTAAAACTGACACCTTCCATTTTTTTAGTCAGGCCCGTGGACTTCTTGTCTTTAAAGTCAGACAGGCCCAGTTCTGATCTCCCCGAGGCGTTGAGCTATCCTATTCTTTGAGCACTGTCATCAGAGCGATTAAGCAGTGGGAGTTAAGTGACTAGTCTAAGGTCACAAAAGCAGTGTTTCAAGAGCACCTTGATCCCACAAGTATTTGTTCACAAGGTAAGCATGGCAACCACCAAATGGACAAGTGGTGTCCATGTAACCTAAACCATTAAAAGGCAAGCAGTGCATATGTTGGATGGAATATAAACTATTTGGTACCTCTGTTAATTTCTGTGCTGCCAAGCTCCAAACTGCGGTAGTTCAGAATGTTAACAGGTATGGGAAACAACTGCTGTTCTCCATCTTTAGTTATTTCCATATCTACACACAGTTAAGGTATATACTTCATGCAACATTATTATTATTTCTAGTCAATTTTACAAAGAAAATCCACATCTCAATGTATGTCCCCATGAACACTAAACACATTTATTTAATTCTAACAGTATAGTCAATATTGTACTAAAAGGATACATGGATCCAAGAACTCTAGTGGATATCTTGTTTGATCCCAGAGATCAATGGCAGCTATTTTACACTGAAATATATAGAAATAAATGGGTCAGTTAACAACATATGCATTATTTATAGTTTAATGTCTCTTTATATGCAATATGTGTCCTGAATCATTGGCTGTATCCTTCAGTACTTTAAAAACTAGCCTAATAAACATGACACTGAAACGGCTTGCTCCTACTTCTGATGTTAAATGTTGCGGCTTCTATATGTAGCCTCGATGCAAAAAGAAAAAATGTCAAAAAAAGTTGAAGAGCGGATTTTAACTCTCTGCCAAGACTAACCAAGTTATGTTTCCTAGTGACATCATATTGTTTTTCTTTAATAGTTACAAGCTTTCACTGCCTTTTATTGCTTGAATTACATTATCTTTATTATGCATCAATAATGGAACTCTTGTTGTACCAAACTGAGAAAACGAAGGTGTTCCCAAAGAATTTGAAAAAGAAATGTTATTCCATTTGTCATGTGACTTATCACAGTTTACAGAATCATACATTACAGAAAAAATGGATTTATTCCTAGAATAATCTGCTTGTACAATGTTTGCCTATTTGCTAAATGATTTAATGGTAATGTTGAAGTATATCCCCCCTTACAGATTGGCTGTAAGTTGTTCCAAACACATAGGCAGCATTGAGACGCTTGGTGGAGTCGGCACACAGCTGTAGTCTCCCATTGAAGACGTTACTCATATCCAGATATTTCCCATCTAGGGAGTAGCGGCCCACGCGTAACTCCAGATTAGACGCAGGACTGAATGTGTACTGGGTCTGTAGAGATGTATCCTGCAGAACATCGTCACCCTTTATCCGGTCACCTGCATCCGTCACATAGTACAGCCATGGACCGTTCTTTGTACTGAAATACACAACAGGCCATCGTACCGATATATTGCGATACATACCTGAACAACACTCGTATTGTATCAGAAGGTCCCTATCGACCATAGCGCGATACGACACAGAGCCTATAAACCGAAGCTAAACACGCATACTGATGATACTTTTTTGAACTTATCAAAACAGACAGTTAACAATTTAACAATAAACTGTACAGGTAAGCCCAGAGACTAATCGGATAACAAAAGGATTAAGTTGTCAATCAGCCCACTGAGATGTTTGTTGTTTGTGTTTGTAATTTCATACCCCACTCTAAGGCATAATGACGTCACAAGCACTGTCTTGTACAAGTCAATGGGAGGGGTAAATCACGATAACGTGTGCAAACATACAATAAAATCAATACTTAGGTTGTTTTGTAATTGAATCTTGCATGAAACCCTAAAAATATGTTATAAATACTTCAACAAAGCATCTACTCGCTTTTAAGGAGTTCATGTAAATTTCAAGGTAAAATCTAAAGGAAAAACGAAGAGATTGGAACATACACAAAGTTTTTGCTTTAGCAATTTTGGCTATTAGATCTAAGACTAAGTTATTACACTGGTCTTGTCTTAAGATTGAGGCGTAATGGTAGAGCATCTGCCTCACATGTGGGAGGTTGTGGGTTCAATCCCAAGCCAGGTCATACTAAAGACTTTATAAAACTGTATAGAATCAAACTAGTAAAATGATATCACCAATAATGACCAATTATTTTTGAAAATAAAATAACCAAAAAATAATTGCAAAATTTGAGATGACCAAGAATCTTTTTTTGAAATTTTGCAGATGATGTTAGATGCATATAAGGAACATTCTGGTGAAGTTTCGTAAAAATCCAGCAAGTAATGAAGAAGATATAAACAAATAAAAGTCGGATGCATGGATGGATGAACAAACAAATGTATGGACTGACACACAAACGACATTGTGATTGCTAAGCTGAGTTCCGTAAACGAGCTCGACAAAATAATGAAGAAGATATAAAAAAATAAACGAACGAACTCTGACACATAAACACGCGGAGGACATTGTGATAGTTAAATAAACGGGCTCGACAAAAAATATTCTGACAATGTGTTTAAGTAAGTTGTCCAGCAGAAACTTTGAAATAAAAGGTCACAGTGACCTTAAAGGTTGACATTGAAATAAATAAGGGTCTTAACTCTTACAAGATCCAACATCAAATATGAATTCAATCCATGCAGACGTTCTCTTTTAAACAAGATAAAGAAGTATTACTAGCAATGCATGTCATCTACCGATTTGGGTCTAAAGGTGAGTAAATAATAGCAAAAACCTTCAAAGTGTAAGAGTGACCTTGATGGTAGGCTACTTGCTGTTGGTCACGACACATGGCCACATTCATGTGTAAACATTTGTGTATAATATTATTGAAATCCAATGATAGATAAATGCCTTAAAGCCAAGAAATGAAGTTTTTAGAAATAACCTTTAAAGTATATGTGTTACCTGGGCCCCTCTTTATGAAACAACTTACGAGTCAATTTTAATCGCAACTCAATTTCTTAAATGCTTTACTATGAATTACATTTTACAAATAAATTTCCATTTTATTTTCTTATACATGGGATATTTCTGCACTACCTGCACACATAACTGTCTAGATTGAATGTTTAGGTTTAGGACGATTTCAAAATATGATTTACAATCAGAACTATTGTAAAATGTTGAATTAAAATGGGGCCCTGTCTAATGGCGGTTGTCACTTGTGTATAATATTATTGGTATCCAATGATAAAGAAGTTAAAGCCTGGACACAAAATTTTAAGCAGTAACCTTCCATAACCTTTGAAGTATTTGTGTGACCTTGACCTTGAAGGTTCTACGTCGCATGGTGGTGAACATTTGTATATAATATTACTGGAATCCATAGATAGATAAAGAAGCTCTGGCCCGGTCAAGAAATATTAAGCAATGACCTACAAAAGTATTTGTGTGACCTTGACCTTGAAGTCAAGGACCTGAGTCTTAGTCATGACACATTGGCTCATGTCTGTGTATAAAATTATTGGAATCCAATGATAAATAAAGAAGTTATAGCCGAGACATTAAATTTTAAGCAATGACCTTCAAAATATATATTTGACCTTGACATTGAGGCTACCCTCAAGACCTGAGGCTACCCTCAAGACCTGGCTCTTAGTTGTGACATGTCGTCTCATGGTGGCGAACATCTGTGTATAATATTATTGGAATCCAATGATAAAAAAGTTATAGCATGGACCAACAATTAGGACAATGAGCAAACCGAAGTGGAAAGCAAAACTTTCGCCCTTCGCCACCTGACAACATAAAAAGTAGTACCATTTTTTTTCCAAACAGGTTTATAAAAAAGCAACAAAAAAAGCAGGTAAGTAATTTACTAATCACAAACTCACGCAAATAATCTGTCATCTTCAATCAGTTTAAAATACATCTCACATGCATTGCTCATCTCAACAACCCTGGTTTTATATTCATATAGGGTGAGTACACAGAGGTTGCCAAGCACCTGACATGCTGTGGCATTCTGGTAACCATGACACAGCGCGTATGCAGCGCGTAGATTGTACTGGAAGTATGCTGACGCTGTCTCAGTCTGAAATTGTAAAGAAATTAGTCTGAACTTGTAAAATGGAATAAGAAAATTGAGTGATGAACTTGAATGGAACTATTGTACCTACATAAACAATAAAGAACAAGATACAACAGAGCTGTTATTGGTGTTCTTTTTATATTCACTTTAAGGTTGTCTGCTTAATTCATAGATCCCTAAAGATCCACAATCTCCACCCACCATTGTCCAAGCTCAGTTTGGCCACACAAAGTTACCATGTGTTCTATTGTACATTAGGTTGGTTGTGGGATAGTATGTGCTTAATGTACAGGAGTAAATATCTGATGTGATTAATTGGACAACTGCCATGGTCAGACATGTTTAATCGACAGCGTGGATCTATGAATACTGCATTATGAGGTGTCCGGGATTTGCGGAAGACTACACCCACAGCACACCCTGTGAAATAATAAACAGTTTTAAACAAAATGATATAGTGGATGTATGCCACAGAGCATTACTTACTTTAAGCTTATTTTGGCACGAGAGTGTTGGAGGCATGAGTAGGTTTGCATGAGTATGTTGACATATACTGACATGAGTGTGTTGACATGTGTTAGAATATGTGGGTTGACATATGTCAGCATGGGTTTGTTGAAGGTTGGTGTTGACATATGATGGCATAAGTGGGTTGACATATGTTGGCATAGGTGGGTTGACATATGTTGACCTGAGTGGGTTGACATATGTTGGCATAAATTGAATGTTGTTTAACGGCTCATCAACACAGTATAGGATATTCAGAGCCGCCCCAGAGACAGGGGAAGGATACACAGAATTCCGGGAATCTTTTCTACTCTTATTAACGAATAGATTCCTATGGTTCTTTAACGTGCTCAGAGGATAGACCGATACACGGGACCGCCCGGTTTCCGTCCCCATTCGACGGACGAGGCTAAGGGAAAGTGTCTTGCCCAAGAACACACCGACGGAACTCAGTGGCACCACGGAGGACTGAACCCGGGGCCTCCGGTTACAAATCCGCCGCGCTGTTGGCATAAGTGGGTTGGTATATGTTGACATGAGTTTGATGACACATGTTGTCATGGGTGTGATGACATATGTTGGCATGGGTGTGATGACATATGTTGACATGAGTATGTTGGCATGGGTGTGATGACATATGTTGACATTGGTGTGATGATGACATGAGTGTGATGACATAGTGTGATGACATGTTTGCATAAGCGTGATGACATATGTTGAAACGGGTGTTATGACATATGTTGACATGAGTGTGATGACATATGTTGGTATAAGTGGGTTGACATATGTTGGCATGGGTGTGATGACATATGTTGACATGAGTGTGATGACATATGTTGACACTGACATGGGTGTGACATATGTTGACATGAGTGTGATGACATATGTTGTCATGAGTGTGATGACATATGTTGTTATGCGTGTGATGACATATGTTGGCATGAGTGTGATGACATATGTTGGCACGAGTGTGATGACATATGTTGGCATGGGTGTGTTGACATATGTTGACATGAGTGTGATGACATATGTTGGCATAAGTGGGTTGACATATGTTGACGTCTAACAATGTCATGACTTCAACTGTTGATATCACAGGGCATGAAAATTCCACTCGTCCGCTCGCTATGACAAGTGCTCATTGATGCAGGATGAGTAGAAATTCAGATAACTTCTTTACCAGTTTATGAATTTGGCCATTCAGATATTGCGTAGGACGAGTAACTCAGAAACAAATTTTCTTGCCCTGTATCAGGTGCTGTCATGCGTTCGACTTTTATTTTGACCAACTGGCGTCAGGTGCTGTCATGCCGCTAACTTTCGTTTTGCCCTACTGACGTCAGGCGATGTCATGCCGTTAGCTTTTGTTTTGCCCTACTGACATCAGGTGCTGTCATGCCGTTAACTTTTGTTATGCCCCACTGACGTCAGGTGCTGTTATGCCGTTAACTTTCGTTTTGCCCCACTGACGTTTGGCGATGTCATTACTTCAACTTTTGTTTTGCCCTACTGACGTCAGGCAACTTTTGTTTTCCTTTATGATGTCCAACAAAGACCCGTCAGTGTATATGTGTTATATATGAAGTCAGATGTTCATTTTTTTAATTTCACAAAAATAAAAAGCCACACAATATCAATATATAAGTGCATAGTTATTTTATCTTAGTTATTTTATCTTAAAGATAATTTCTTACAGTTCTAGGTATGATGTTTAATGAGTTGGTGTCAGAAACTGTGTCTAATTCACTGCTCGGTATACAGAAGCCTCCAGCCTGAAAATAGAAAAGTACCATCTATATTAAAACAAAGGCCTATATTACACATGCCAGCCTGAAAATTATCATAATTTAAAAATAAAGAAGAGTTTATGTTTCCTTTTCAACACCGTAAGTTCATATTAGGATGATGACCTCCATATTAGGATGATGACCTCCATATTAGGACGAATACCTCCATATTAGGATGATGACCTCCATATTATGACATCCATATTAGGATGATGACCTCCATATTATGACCTCCATATTAGGATGATGACCTCAAATGAGGCCAAGGATGACATGCTACCACCAGGGAAAAAACTCAGTTGCTTTTTTAAGAATTTTTCTTTCCTTCCAATCTTATTAACTCTGTACAGCTGTAATGTATTAAAATATATATGCTGCAAAATTGTTGACATAAAATATGTTAAAATAAAACAAACTCTAATACTCATTCAAAATATCTATGGTACAAATATTCCAAATGTTGTGAAAGTCTGACAGCATTTACTGAAGTTATTGTGTGAACAATCTGAAACTCATTTATCTTAGTTAAAGTGGGTTGCCTCCAGCATTGGTCTAAACTGAATCATTCTTTGATTATTCCGAAACTGTATAGTAAAATAGAAGAGATAACATATAACAGATTAACAGACCATATTTAACACCATAACCTTTTTAAAAGTAACATTTACTAAACTGTGTAAATAAACACAATACCTTCAAAATATCATAAAACTGTACAATCTAGCATGTTGTATCATTATACTTGTTCATTTCCTATAGTGTGAACTACATTTAACCCACCTGTAATGAATAGTTTTGTTGATTTTCGTGCTTTGTTTACTTCTTCATTTATATTATTTGACTGAATATATATACACAGTGAAATAAACGTCATATACAACTTAAATTTGATAGAACATATTTTCTGCCCAGGATAAACACATAGTCTCGACAATATAAATTCTGAATAAAAATATGATAGCCAAAGTCTCGACAAAATTAATTCTCAATAAAAATATGGTGGCAAGCCTTTTTAATCAAGGGCAATAACTCTGAAATGCAATAATTGATAAACTTTATCAAAAACCATAACTGGTCCCTTATTCTCCAAGTATGTCTTTCAACATGGATAGTGAGACAGACATTCTATATTTAGCAGCGGCGTATTTATTTTTGACTTTTACCCTTTTTTATACGAGGGCTATTCCATTAAAACATACATGGGACCCCAGGAAGGCACTTTTGAAATTGACCACCCACCCATAGATGCAAAATTGAGTTTGCAAGACCCACTTATAGAATTTAAGTTGGCTAAAATACACCATCCATAGATTTTATTTATTTACTTATATTGAACTACATATATATTTACATATGAACTACATACAAATATGACAACTGCTTGAAGAACGTAAGTGATTCTAGCCCCAGGCAGGAAATTGGGAAAAGTCCTAGGCCGGCTGATTTAGGGAAAAAGAAGTACGAGATTGTCAAAATTGGGGGAAAAAGAGCATGATTTTCTTAAGGATGTTGGCTGGGCAAGTTTTGACATCTTCAAGTCTAAACATTTTATTTTTTAAATCATAGTTTTATTTGACAACAGAATAATTATTGTTTCGTTTTTTCCATTCTAGTAAATATGGATATAATGTAGGATTTAAGATGGTAACATACCAAATTTTAAGCAATTTTTTTTTTCCATATTTTTTCCGTCATTTGTGATAATTTTTTGATATCAACAAAATAGGGGGTATGGGTAGCTCTGAGTAGAATTTATCCTTTTGCTATAGAATAAATCAGATTTTTGTTTTTCAGTAGTGGAATACATATATAAAAGTAGATACTGAGCTAATTTTATTTCTGATCTCCATGCCAATATTGAGTGTACTGTAGGTTGCGTACAGCTAAATATAGCCTGGCTGAAGCCCCGCCTTTTGTTGTGTACGATTCAGTACAGAAGTGAAAGTTCACAGAGTTGACAGAGGTCAGCAGATATAACTTTGAAATATTCAATATGCATTTTCAGGAAGGATAAACTATAGGTAAAATAATCCCCATCAGCTAGGATCATTAAATTAAATAAAAAAATATTTTTTAATGTTTTTGAAAATTTAACATCCATTGAAATTGCATGTCAATATTCAGTGCGGATTCAATAGTGTTTGTAAACACAGACATGTGCAGAGAGTTTGAGCAGAAAAAGTTGTCTTTTTCACACTTTCAAAGGCTTTGTGATGGAAATATCTATGAAATAAGGTAATTTAAAGAAAATCTGGTGTATAATTCTTGAGATATTAGCTGACAGGTGCAACAGGAGGTCTATGGGAAAGTATTTAGTTTTCTGCAACCTATAGGCTAGATTCTGCATATGGTAAAAGTGAAAGTAGACATACTTTTTTTCTAACACAATGATTTGAAAGTGTGAGAAATGTTAAATTATGGTGTATTTTGACTTATCTTATAACTCTTTTCATGATTTTTAAATATTTCCAAGTTTTATGATGCAAAATAGGTATTTTAAATTATTTTATTAAAGGTTGTGGACACAACATTAGCCATACCTGACACCTGGTATACAAAATTGGCCTGTAATGCACATGTTTGACACAGTTAAAGATATATCTAGTAAGTTTTATTCATTTCTGAGGGCTTTGCATACGTTGTTTGGCAAAAATGTCAGTAAGCGACAATCTCATCTTTCCGAAAAGATGTCGAAAAGCCGCTTATGTCTGTTTTGAAAAAGATTTTGAGGTAAACGCTGACTTTGAGTTCATCGCTTCTATACGGTTAGTGTCGATATGCTAATATTTTATGCGGTTTAATACATTTTACAAATTAAATTATTTAGTTAGCCAAAAATATCACCTTTTCTATGCTTTTTAAAAGTTTTTATTTACCCCACCCCCCTTCATTTTAATGAATTTTCATGGATCTGTACTTTAAACAGTGCTTATTGGTTGCATGGTTGCATGAAAATGACCTGTAAATATGCTACAAACAATATCTAATAAAACAAATACAATAAATAGTACAGTAACAGTCAATCTTGTGTAATGAGCATATTGTAAAACATGGCATGGCCCTAAAAATGGAGTTGGGGAGGATAGTCTCAGAATTATTTTTTGTCATTTTTAAACTGAAAAGTTGCATTTTCTTGATGGTTTCACATATAGAAACTGCTGAATAATGTTAATTAATTCATTTGAAGGCAGATTTTGAATATATACAAAAACTGTGGCATTTTTATGGTAAAATCTGCTATTTTGACCCCTGAAAATCACAAATATCATTTTTGAGTAGATATTATTTTCAAGATAGCTTCAACTGGTTAAACATCACATGTTGTTGATGAAATCAATTTAAAATCACTTTATTTGAAGCAAAAGATTGGAGCGGTTGTCGATATATGGCATTTTGAAGATTCTGGAATTACGCGTAAAAACTGAAGGAATTTTGCCTTAGCCGAAGCTATTTTAAGCCCTCATATTTTGTCGAAGAGGATTTTTTTCTAAAAAAGAATGGTTTAATTGTTCTCAGATTAAATGTCAGGTCTGAATGTCTCTCTATAGGTTGCGTACAGCTAAATATAGCCTGGCTGAAGCCCCGCCTTTTGTTGTGTACGATTCAGTACAGAAGTGAAAGTTCACAGAGTTGACAGAGGTCAGCAGATATAACTTTGAAATATTCAATATGCATTTTCAGGAAGGATAAACTATAGGTAAAATAATCCCCATCAGCTAGGATCATTAAATTAAATAAAAAAATATTTTTTAATGTTTTTGAAAATTTAACATCCATTGAAATTGCATGTCAATATTCAGTGCGGATTCAATAGTGTTTGTAAACACAGACATGTGCAGAGAGTTTGAGCAGAAAAAGTTGTCTTTTTCACACTTTCAAAGGCTTTGTGATGGAAATATCTATGAAATAAGGTAATTTAAAGAAAATCTGGTGTATAATTCTTGAGATATTAGCTGACAGGTGCAACAGGAGGTCTATGGGAAAGTATTTAGTTTTCTGCAACCTATAGGCTAGATTCTGCATATGGTAAAAGTGAAAGTAGACATACTTTTTTTCTAACACAATGATTTGAAAGTGTGAGAAATGTTAAATTATGGTGTATTTTGACTTATCTTATAACTCTTTTCATGATTTTTAAATATTTCCAAGTTTTATGATGCAAAATAGGTATTTTAAATTATTTTATTAAAGGTTGTGGACACAACATTAGCCATACCTGACACCTGGTATACAAAATTGGCCTGTAATGCACATGTTTGACACAGTTAAAGATATATCTAGTAAGTTTTATTCATTTCTGAGGGCTTTGCATACGTTGTTTGGCAAAAATGTCAGTAAGCGACAATCTCATCTTTCCGAAAAGATGTCGAAAAGCCGCTTATGTCTGTTTTGAAAAAGATTTTGAGGTAAACGCTGACTTTGAGTTCATCGCTTCTATACGGTTAGTGTCGATATGCTAATATTTTATGCGGTTTAATACATTTTACAAATTAAATTATTTAGTTAGCCAAAAATATCACCTTTTCTATGCTTTTTAAAAGTTTTTATTTACCCCACCCCCCTTCATTTTAATGAATTTTCATGGATCTGTACTTTAAACAGTGCTTATTGGTTGCATGGTTGCATGAAAATGACCTGTAAATATGCTACAAACAATATCTAATAAAACAAATACAATAAATAGTACAGTAACAGTCAATCTTGTGTAATGAGCATATTGTAAAACATGGCATGGCCCTAAAAATGGAGTTGGGGAGGATAGTCTCAGAATTATTTTTTGTCATTTTTAAACTGAAAAGTTGCATTTTCTTGATGGTTTCACATATAGAAACTGCTGAATAATGTTAATTAATTCATTTGAAGGCAGATTTTGAATATATACAAAAACTGTGGCATTTTTATGGTAAAATCTGCTATTTTGACCCCTGAAAATCACAAATATCATTTTTGAGTAGATATTATTTTCAAGATAGCTTCAACTGGTTAAACATCACATGTTGTTGATGAAATCAATTTAAAATCACTTTATTTGAAGCAAAAGATTGGAGCGGTTGTCGATATATGGCATTTTGAAGATTCTGGAATTACGCGTAAAAACTGAAGGAATTTTGCCTTAGCCGAAGCTATTTTAAGCCCTCATATTTTGTCGAAGAGGATTTTTTTCTAAAAAAGAATGGTTTAATTGTTCTCAGATTAAATGTCAGGTCTGAATGTCTCTCTATAGGTTGCGTACAGCTAAATATAGCCTGGCTGAAGCCCCGCCTTTTGTTGTGTACGATTCAGTACAGAAGTGAAAGTTCACAGAGTTGACAGAGGTCAGCAGATATAACTTTGAAATATTCAATATGCATTTTCAGGAAGGATAAACTATAGGTAAAATAATCCCCATCAGCTAGGATCATTAAATTAAATAAAAAAATATTTTTTAATGTTTTTGAAAATTTAACATCCATTGAAATTGCATGTCAATATTCAGTGCGGATTCAATAGTGTTTGTAAACACAGACATGTGCAGAGAGTTTGAGCAGAAAAAGTTGTCTTTTTCACACTTTCAAAGGCTTTGTGATGGAAATATCTATGAAATAAGGTAATTTAAAGAAAATCTGGTGTATAATTCTTGAGATATTAGCTGACAGGTGCAACAGGAGGTCTATGGGAAAGTATTTAGTTTTCTGCAACCTACAGTAGTTTACATTGAAAATGTCAAAATAACTCCAAAATAGCTGTAATTTAAAGAACTTTTAATAAAAAAGCATTAGAAGCCTGGTGACCTATATATTTTTTTACTTGTTTTGAAAGAAATGTCATAGGACCTTGACATATACACGTTTTAAAAAAAGTTGATCATTAGAACATAATTTTTTATCTTGAATTAATTTTTCGGTAAAAACAAAAGTGGGTGGGGTACGGTCTATATATGTTTGCTTTTCAAAGTAAAAAGACGAATGAGGATTACAACTGTTTTTGTATGATTTGAAAGATAACTACCGGTATATATGCAATTGAAAATTAATTGTAGTTTTTCAATAAACGTAATGTTATGAAAACAATTGTGAAAATGTTCAATGACTATATTTTTCCTCTTTTTAGTGAAATTTTGAAGTTAGAAATATGTGCCTTCTTCAATGACGTCTAGTGGGGAAAAAAGTGTGGTGACCTAGCCTTTCTTTGATAATTTTGAATCTAAATTATACCAAAGAAGCTTTAAATATGAATTTTAAAAAAATCTCATCACTATATCCTTTCCCAGCCAACCTCCTTAAGGGAATGTTTTTAAAGAGAAAACGTTTACTAAAATGTATGCTTTAGGTATAATATCAATCAGGTATTGAATTTAGCAGTGTTTTTAACATACAACATACAAAAAACAATGGAAAGTAACTTTCTAAAAAAAAATTGGGAATGTTTTTACCCAGGATTGGGAAAATAAGGATTTTTTTTGCAATTGGGAAGAGGCTGAATTTCAGCCCCACTTAAATAGGTTAAAAAAAACCTGACA